>VWZU01012995.1:1568913-1713425 GCA_013397095.1 Sterrhoptilus dennistouni
GGTGCTCCCTCAGGGCTCTGGAGTTGTTGTTTGTGGCCTTTGATGGCAGTGGCAGTGCTGTTGGTGGCCCAGCGTGCCCGCGCACAGTGTTGTGTGGGGGCCCGTTATTTCACAGAATCACAGAATCAGTAAGGTTGGAAGGGACCTTTGGAGACCATCCAGTCCAACCCCCCCTGCAGGGTCACCTGGGGCACGTCCACGTTGTTTCGGAATGTCTCCAGAGATGGGGATTTCACCACCTTTCCGGGCAGCCTGTTCCAGTGCCCTGCCACCCTCAACGTAAAGTTCTTCCTCATGTTAAAGTCAAACTTGTTGTGTTTTAGTTTATGGCCATTACTCCTTGTCAGTGGGCACCACTTAACAAAGGGGCAGCATCCTCTTGGCGCCCATATTTATGTATTTTGAGGACAGCCCTTGTAAGCGCGGAGGACAGAGGACGCTTGGAGCGCTGCCCGGTGTCACGAAACTCGTGCAACACTCTGTGTCATCTGCAGTCTCTGGGCTAAGTCAGACTTAGGGCTGAGTCAAGAATGAACTGGGTCAGATGGGGAACTTAAGAGCAATGGCTTTACTTGTTCAGCGCTCCAGGCTGGCTGGCAGAGTGCGGTTCTCTGTATGTTTTAGAAACAAAGTATTAAGTAATATCAAACTAAAAAATGTCCCTCAGTATTACCAGAGTGTTGCAGACAAGGCCTCCTGACAGTTGATAACTTACTGTAGATCCTTTACTGTCTGCTACATGCACTTTAGGATCCCAAAGCTCATTTTCTGCTAGGAAGCAGAAAAGCGGCAAACTCCCTTTTCTTGTAAGTTGTGACTGTTTTCGCAAGAGTATTTTTACACTGATCTTGATTTTTTTTATAATCGATCAAAAACCCTGCAGTTTTATGTTGAGGTATTTGTATGTTAAAGTATTTCTTGTTCCATTTTCAGAGGAAACTTTAAAACAAAGATTTAGAAGACAAGATTCTGCTTGCTGTTGAGGTAAAAAAAACCCTTATAGCCAAGATCTTCAAGTGGTGTAACATCACTGTAGTTTTGTTTTTAGAACAAACTGAAAACCATGATAATTTTGGAAGATTTAAAATAATTGTGGGTGGTTTTTTAAATGAACGTGCAGAAAACTGTGTAAGGAAAATCACTTTTGCAGTCCAAGGAATTGCTCAATATTAACGGCTTTACTTTTAAATTAATGATACTATACTGTTTCCATAATAAGTTTATGTGAATTAAGGAAAAACATAAATGCTTGCAATGATCTGGGATGTAATTGATACAAAAATATGTCCTGATTTGATCAACAGACGATATTAAGATATCTGAAATTAAAATCGGTTTCTAGTCTTTGAATAGCAGCTTTGATCCAAAACAGCATTCAGGATTTTTTTTTGTGATCTGACACTTCCTTTTTCCTGTACAGACTCTTTTTATTAAAATACTGAATATTCATTTTAAATGGCCAAAAAAAAAAAGCTGGAATAATACCCCAGATTTTTTTCCATGCATTTGGATCTTTTCTGCTTACAAAAATATTTTTTATCATGAGCTGTGGAAAGGATTTTGTGGGAATTCTTAAAAAAATTGGATATCCAGAGGCTGATGAGCTTAATGGAGAAGATTTTGACTGGATGTTTGAGTCTTCAGAAGACAAATCATTTTTGGAGTGGTTTTGTGGAAACATAAATGAGCAGCATGTGGTATCTGAAGAAGAACTGCAAGATTTTGATAATCTTCTCAAGTGTGGTAAGCCTGTTTTGGAAGGAAATGCACTGGATGAAGTCCTTAAAACCTTGGAGCCCACGGGTTCAACGAACAGTAGCCAAGAGGAGGACAGGGAAGACGAGGAAGAAGTGAAGAAATTAGAGGATGAGCTTCAAACTCTTCAGAAGTTAAAAAACCTTCAAATCCATCGCCATAATAAGCTTCAACTGTTGGTTACCACCAACAGCCACGTGTTACAGACATTCCAGAGCAGAGAGGAAGAAGCACGTAAAGATTGGAAAGAAGGCCTGGAGGTGTTTATTGCAGCAAATAATAAGCTTGACAGTGAACTGCAGTCTCTTATAGCTGCAGTGAAGAAATTCGCCTCTTTCTTCACTGCTTCAGATTCAGAACAAGGGTCAGATGCACATCCAGTGTTTTTTTCCCAACTTCCTTTGGACAAATATTTGTCTGTGGAAAAACAAAGCACTGCAGCACTTACATCACACATAAAGAAGTGGTTTTATAAAGGTATGGCTGAATGCACTGAAAGTTCACATGAAGGCAGCTTTCAGCTGGATGATTTAATCAAGCAAGTTCCTTTTGATGAGGCTAATGAAGTTTGTGAAGAGAGGCAGGAGATAGCCAGGCTCCAGGCAGCCTGTATCTGTAGTCAGAACCAGCTAATCCAGCTGCAAGCCGAAGAGGAGGGCCTGAATTCAGCTATCAAGTGTGCAGAGAGCCTGCTGCAGTCCTCGGACAAGGTAAGGCACAGAGGTGATAGAAGGTACTGGAGTTTTAAACAGACAGGCAAGTTCTGCTGGATCTAGTGAAAGGAATTCCTGAGTTATTGTTATTTCAATCATTTTTATGCAGTGAAATTGCACTTTTATGAAGTTTTGGTCATGCTCACAAAACTGCTCTAGTGAAATATCTTTAGTTTCCATAATTAGAAATTCTTCAGCATGGAACAGTACCTTTAATTCTACTTTCCAGCATTGCTACCTTTAAAATCCTAGAATTTGTACTACCTTTCTAGTTTCGTTTAACTTTGAATTTTCAGATTAGAACTGGCTCATTGTACAACAAACAGAATCTTAGCTGTGGTTGCAATTTTGTGGTATTAAGGAGCCAATATGATAAATGTATTCCTGTTTATATTGTGTAGCATAAGCTTAAAAAGTTTTAGTTCACTGACTCTGGAAACTCAAATATTTATATGAAATAAATAAATCTGATAGTTGAAGCTGTGGAAGTCTCTCAACAAGTGAGTGACAGGCAGATGTGGCCAGTGGAATTTGTGAAGAAATCATGATGAAAGGAAAGGTATTTGCTTATGCCAGTCGTGGACTACCTTGAGGCATCATGTCAGTTTGTATATTTTCATTTATGGATGACTAGTATATAGGAGTTGATTGATTAGGGTAATTTGAAAAAGATTGATTCTGCCAGCAGTGTTGATCTGACTGAATATAAAAAAATCATGTTTGCTTGTGAGATTTCGGTCAGGCATGCTTGAAATAGGTGCTAGGTAAAATGCAGCTCTTTTATTTTTAACATAATAAACTGTTTCCTGTGATAGAATGAAATGACTTTTTACTAAAATATATTTATTATCTACTTTGTTCATCTGTATTTGCATTTTTTTTGTAAAGTTCTGTAAAACTACTTGTGGAGTTTTAATTTAATTTTGTAGCTAAATTTAACATAAATACATGAATCTCATACGAACTGAAGAAATGTTTGGGGGGTGGCTTGGCAGGAACCATGAAGAAATTCACAAATATTTTGTTTTATGCAGGATATTGGACAACAGGAAAACATTGATGCTAAAATATCTAGTTTAAGTGCTGAAATTTCAGCAATTAAAGGAGATATAGCTCAGATAAATAACGAAGAACTGCTTCCCCTTCTTAAGAAGAATGCACAACTTCTGACTGCACCAGTGGTGAAAGAATACTTAGATTACCAAATTGCTCGTCAGGAGTGTTATGCTGCAAGTCAAGATAAAATAGCCAGGCATTTGATAAGACAGAAAACATCATTTGAACTTATTCAGCTGGCCTGTGAAATGGAGATGAAAAAACACCAGGAGATCAGCTGCCAGCTTGAGAATTTGGTAGAATCTCTGAAGCAAAGCACTGATGAGTTGCAGCAGAGACTACAGGTGATTGCTGAACGAGATGAACAGGCAAAGCCAAGGAACACCATAAGTTCAGAGGATGGTTTATCTTGCAGGCAAGTATTACAGTCACTGTTGAACTTGGATTTCCTTTGAAATAGTGTTGGGGAGATGGAGGCTCAGGCAAGGTAAGCCTTGCCTGCTGCCAAGTTCTTACTTACTTGCTGGAGCCAATTAGAATTTTGAATTTTCAAGAACCCAAGTCTTCAAGATGTGAAACTTGTTTCTTCCTTGTCCTTTGAAATTCTCTTCAGGTTTGCCTGAGGAAAAACTGTTCAATTATCAGTCTTTTTCATATTGCTGAAGCATTTCTAATTAATATCTGTAACATGAAGAATGTTTAAACCCAAGCCTGTCTTACCTAACACCTCCTGATAGTCCAGAGGTACAGACATTAATAGCAGTGGTTTCCCAGCTTGTGTGCACGGCCTCATCGGCTGAAGGAGCAAAAACCCCTCGTGTGGCAGAAGAGAGGAATGACTCCTTCGGGATATGAAATTTGTTTAGCTCAGTTTTACTGCTTGATTTGTCATCTGGTTTCAGTGTCCTGGCACCCATGTAGCAGTCTGGTTTTTCACCATCTAAATAAGTAAGTCTCCTTAAAGTTCAGGTGATACAGTTATGGATGTGTGCTGTGCTGCTCTTCTATCAAGACTAAACCTTTTGATGAGCTGTATTGTGTAATTATAGGTGTGTTACTGTCAGGGTAATGGTGCCTTAAGTGTTTGTTTTTTTAAATAATTGATAAGTGATAGCTGAGTATGGTTTGGCACGGTGAATAACTGGAAGAATTGGGCAGCATTAATTTTACTCCTATTGTGTGTTTGTGTCAGCGTGTTATATTTTTGTTCAGGCTTATTATAAAGTCTCCAAATCACTGAATGTTTCTGGCTATTTTTTTTCCTTGAAAAAGGGAAGGGAACTTGAAAGACTTAAAAACCTTATAGGGTTTGTAAGCAGAAGACACTTGAAAGACATTCAGTTACTTCTGAAATATGGCTCGTGCTCTTAAAGCCAGTCTGATTTTATATTAGGGGTCAGCTCCTGAAGATTTTGTTATGCAGAGGTGGTAGTAACATTTGTACTATGTAATGTTGTCTGTAATTGTATTAGGCCCATTTCTGACAGTTTGCTATAGTGTGTGATGCTCTTTTACATGATAACTAATTGGAGAATTTCTTAGCAGTCTCTTCACAGATAGGAAACAGGAAATACTTCTGTAAACTTGAAAATGTTACAAAGTTTGTTCTTATTTCTCATTGGCTGTTGAAGTCTGCTTTCATTCAGTGCTTTAAAAAAATCTGTCTTATTTTGCACTCCTTGAAGTGTCAGGAAATAGTTGGCTTCTATTTCTCAGCTTCTCAACTTTTATTTGCATTCATGATGTACTTACTAACTGTTACTTTAGTATTTCATTGCTGCTAATTTGATAGTGAAATATTTTGGAATCCTATTAATCACTACTATATATAGATGGAATCCTGAAATCAGTGGGAGATAGAGCAGTGTTGTAAAAGTCCTCTCAGCAGTATTTAACCTTACTTATCCTCTGACTTCTCAATACAGGCATGTTCTCTTAACTAATGATGATAGAGTGCTTAGGAAAGTTAAAATATTTGTGTGTCTAACTTCACTTGTTACAGGCTGTATCAGCTCCTGGAAGGAGGAAGTAAAAAACAACAATTGTTTAAAACATACAAAAGCCTGGAGCAGATGGCTCAGAAGTTGAAGCAGGACTGTGCTACAGTACAAGATCAGCTGGCAGCATCTGCTCAAGAGCAATCTCTCCTTTTGTCCAACCTGGAAAGGGATGTGGATGCCCTTCATGGTGCTCTCTATCGTGGAACAAATCAGATACAGCTCCGGAGTCCGGTAAGCCCTTAATGATTTTTTTTCAAATTACTGCACTGTGTGTCATGTTCTTTTACTGATAAAAGCGTAGTGTGAAGGCTCTAGACAGACAAACTGTCCCCACTTATCAGCAAGAAATTTATTAGCATAATGATGATGGATGCTGAACATTTATGTTGTCCTTGGCAAGTGCTGGACTTTTGTAAATGGTGTCAGGTAATATTTTTTTTTGTTTCTGAGCTAACCATTGCATCTAACTGAATTTCTTTCAAAGGCATGTGCAGTCCTGTATTTCTGTGAGCTTGTGGTGTGGGAGATCCCCTGTCTGGCTAGGGTGTCCCTGGAAAACTCATTTAAGTTGCTCTTCATTTCCTTGGGCTTTCTCCTCTGTTACCTCAAAGACCCCAATAGTACAGTTTGCCCCCTTAAAAGCCTGACCATGGGTGGGTCATTTGGACAAACTAGAAATACCAGAATTTTGAAGGACAATTGTAGCAGGACAATCCTGCTACACAGCTTTCAGATGTTAAGTTTAGACCACCTTTTAAATGGGAACAGGGTTTATTAAGTGCACCTTGTTATGGTTTTTAAATCATTGTAGATACCTCAAAAATGCATCAAGGGAAATCTCCTGTTATATAATACTTTCTTGGTTAATTACATTAAAATATATTTAACATTCATCTGTCAAATGAATTTGCAACATATAGAACAGTTTTTATTTAAAAATGAAACTGTGAAACTGTAATTGGAAGAGTATGTATTTAGAGATTGCACATTATTAAATCAAATACCTTCCCATTGATTTAAGTTACTTCTTAAAATATGGCATCTTGTTCTATTGCTACTGTTTCTCAAGAAAAGTAATTCCTTTAATAAGGAAATAATGTACAAGTAGATGATTAATCTGCTTATACTGAACTATCATAAGAATGCCAGTTGGAAAACTTGTAACTAGTATTTAATGATTTAATTGTAAAATTGATTTGGCTTTTTTGTTGTGCCTTTTGTTTGTTTGTTTGTTCCCTTTTAAGATTTGACTAGCAATGAAGACTTGTATTTGATAGACCATGTCATTTTATCTCTAGGTCAGGTTCAGATTCTTATTCTTGTTTTAACTCCTCTGGTCAACAAGTAAATGAAATTACATTTGCATAATATGATATGAATTCTGTTACATAGAGCTCAAAAATTACATAAACAACTTGAATGGAATCCCTAATTGTTTTTGTTTCTGAGTCTTTTTTGTGACTACTTTTTGATTACAAACAAGTGACTTCCCAAAGTAAAAAGCCTTTTATATTTCTAGTTCAGGTAGTGTATTAACAATAGAAAAGTAATAATTTTTTGTCTTTTATTTTTTGTTAGGAACTTACTGAGCAGTTTCACCAACTGGAAGTGGATTTAGAGGAATTAAATCACCTCCTTAAGGATCTGGTTGCTGATCTGAAGTCGAAGAGAAGCTTTTTAGAGTCCAATAAACTGCATCAGATGGAAAGAGACTTGTATGTGTATTTTTTCAAAGATGAAGAGCACTTGAAAGAGATGGTGGAGAAGCTTGAGCAGCAGTCTCAGGCTAAAGCCAGTGGTCTGGAAGATGAGAATTTCACAACCAGGGGAGTTCTTAATGTCTAAACAGCAATGTACTCTTAAGAAAGGAAAATGTTAATGTAAACTGCTTTCAAGTTTATGGAATAATAAGCATTAACTTGTCAAGGCTGACACTTACCTGTCACTGCAGTGAATCTTAACTGCCACTGTTCCCAGCTGGGATTGTGTGCTGCTTTATGGCTTCTGCCTGCTGAATTCAGTCTCAGTTTTGTCAGAACTCTTGGATATGAAGTAACTGTTGGTTATTTGAAAGAAGTACATTCAGGCTGCTCTTCTGCTGGCCTGTGTGTTATTTCTGCTGCACACAGCATAGCATCAATAGGAATATGTCATACCCTTGAGTTGAGTCTTTTTGCATGCTAAGAACTTTTGATTGAACTGCAAAATAAATGTGGAGAAGGCATTCCAGATTTTGGAACAAGAATGTAATGTGCTCATAGTGAAGAGGAGAGTTCTCAAAGGCAACAGATATTCCATTATTGTTTCCCTTACAGTTCTTCTAAGAAGACTTGATTTTGTTAGAAATGTGTTGGATTATGTACCAGAATCTGTTTTAACTATTGAGACCATCTGTTTTAGGACCATTCCAATATCTCTTAATTTAACTTATGGCCTATCTTCTCCATTGAAACCAGTCCATACTTGTACTGGGTTTGTCAACGAAGAAGAATTTTAAATTTATCTTCTGTACTTCTGAGTTTGCCTTATAATTTATAATGATAGGCATTTCAATTCAGAGTGCTGATGCTTTCATGCTTGTGCTTTCATGTGCATTGTTAGCCTGTTTATCAAATGTTTATATCGTTTCCTAATATACCAATGGAACTAAATAGGCTTTTATAATATGATAATTTCCAGTTTTTTATATTTTAATGGGATCAGCTGTGCTTGCTTTCAAGCACTGTAAGTATTGATGAAGGTTAGTATATTAGTTTAAATTCAGTAACAGTAGTCTTAAAACTATTTTGATGGCAGACGTTTAACTTCTATGTGATTATAACTTATTTTGAAATGTGTAATTTTATTTTTTTTTAGCTTACTGGTTGGGTGTCTTTATGTCTGGATTTCATGCTGCTTAACTTTATACTTTGTGTTTATTATTAAATGCCAAACTCTATCAATTCAGTTCAGTGTGGTTAATATTTATGGTGAATCTGTGTGGGGTTTTTTAGGCCTGTTCTCAGGCATGGTGTTGTGATTATATTTAGTGTGATGGGTTCTCATTTTGATCTGCCCCTGGGGCTGTGACTGCTGCTTGCCAGCCTGAGGAGTCAGGGAGCACTTTAACCCTGTGTAGCAAAGAAGTGTTGCTCTTAGTCACAGAAGTTAGGAGGAGTTGAGTGCGGGGAAGGGTTGTATTTCTGACTCCTGGAATGTCAGGGAAAAGAAAACCATTCCACCTCTCACCCTTTCCTTCACATGCTTGTTAATTAGAACTAGACAGATGTAGCCAGTGCTAATGCAGTGTGATGGTTGTTCCTCTTTGAATTGGATGCAAATATTTGCACTTGTAAGTATTAAAAGTGGCAATGTACCTGTGGTCTTGAGCCAAGAAAAATGCTTCCGTG
Source organism: Sterrhoptilus dennistouni (assembly GCA_013397095.1). Taxonomy (NCBI): domain Eukaryota; kingdom Metazoa; phylum Chordata; class Aves; order Passeriformes; family Zosteropidae; genus Sterrhoptilus; species Sterrhoptilus dennistouni. The sequence continues at coordinate 1,577,827 of VWZU01012995.1, forward strand.
TAGGCAGAGGAATTGTTGTTTGCTCATGGTTAAGTTTGATAGTCTGCTCATGCACTGGATCTAGTGGGAGAAGACCAGAATAACAGGAGTCCAGTTACCCACTTGTCTAGGAATAATTGAGTCAACAGCAGGTTTTGGTATAGTGATTGATTTGTGCAGCTTGGATCCTTTAAGTATTTTTTTAAATGTTGGATATTTCTCTTGTGTCTGTGTCAAGTTTTGCATGTTGTTCTGGTCTAACTGTAAAACAACAAAAAGTTGACAGTGTGAACACTGTTACTTGTGATTCTCCAGTGTGTGTTGTACCTAGGGATTCTCAAAGTATTTTGTAGATATTACAGAATATGGACAGGTCAGCTGGAAAACCAGCTCCTTTTAAGAAAAGGATGACATTTACAGCAATAGCTGGGGTCAAGGCTCGTAGAGACTATAGATGTTGCTGACCAATTTCTTAAATTCACAAGCTGTAGTAGCTATTTAAAAGTTACCAATATATAGCAGTATTTGAATGCTTCAATTATACAAAATTTAAAAGTCTTTTTTGATAAGTAATTTCTGAAACAACACAAAACTAATGGCTGTATATTGTGATAGTAATGCTTGTTTCTTTAATCTTGTGTTGGGTTAATTTTGGCAATTACTTGAAAGTTAATTGTGTTTTTTGTGATAAAATCCAAGCACTAGTAACAGTAAATGTATGCACATGCAAGATACAGGCTGAGTTTTAAGATGCTGGGAGGGGAGAAGTGTCTCAGACATATACACTTCTTGTTTTATTTGTCAGATTTTTTTTTTTAGTACAAGTTAGCTATACTTAGGACTTTGGAATTTTTAATCAGTGTATTAAAACACTATTTCAAAGAAGTTCATTTTTATAAATTATTACATTTTTATTTCCATTACAATATTGGTAGGCATTCTGGGAGCAAATTTAATTTTCCATTGAGAATGAATTGCTAAACATGTTCACTATAGTTTGTCTTTAATTTCAACAGAATATAAGTGAAGAATACTCATGGCCCTGATTAATTAATAATTTGTGTGTTCTGTGTTTAGGTTTAATCTTAAAAATGGAGCGGTACATAGGATGTGAGATTTCTAAAGTGCCTTTATCTGATATTGCTCAGAGGATTATGACAGCTTTGCAATCTATTCCTGTACAAGCTCAGACTAACAGAGAAAATAACCAGAGTGAGTAAATCTTAGCCTATTTGTGTTTTTCTGTTGAAAAATTGAAACACAACAATATCAAACCTCTAGTCTCTCTTTTAAATAGAGAAGAAAAGGTGAGACTTCAGGTTTACAGGTTTAGAAAAGGAATTAAGCTGTAACTGTGACATTTGCTGGGACTTTTCTCGTTCAATAATGTTACGTGAGTGCAAGGAATGTTATCACAAATTTAATTTTTTCTCTTTCCGTTCCTGCTATGTGGTACAGAATTATATGGGAATTTCAAACTGCTACTTAAGTACTACAGTGTCATTAATTAGATGCATACATTAACTTGACTCTGGAGTAGATATTTAAAGATCACTGAAAGGTACTAGGAACTTTACAGGAAACTGTGAGCTCTCCAGACTCTTGTCTGTCCTTAAAATACATATTCATTAGCAGTGTGGTCCTTGTGAAATTCTAGGGAGAAGAGTGAACAGAAGTCCCAGTGAAAGAACAAATTAGGTAATGCTGAAAGTGCCTCACTAGATCTAGAACATTGTGGATACTGGGGAGGTTTTGCAAGGTGCAGGTTTTATTCAGTTCCGTGCAAATCACAGTAAAATTGTGGCTCTGCAAAGAAGTAGATAGTTGAGTTTTACTTAATTTCAGTTGTCTGTTTTCTCCTGAGAACTAGATCCTGGCATATTACCTGATCAGTGGGCTCTAAATCTAACATTTATTCCTGTGTACATTGTGGTTTTTGCAACCACTGTTCTATATTAATTATGGTTCAGCTCCTCTTTCAGTGAAGTATTGGATCAGTGGAGCCTTGTGGTGTAGCAGTGACAAAGGTAATACACTGTGTAAATCAGTGATACACGTTTAAAGGACTGTGGGATGAGGTAATTTTAAAATGTTACATTGTATGTGGTACACCTGGGACCAAAACCCTGATGATTTAAAAGAAAATTCGATCTCTTTTTAGCCTCTGTTTGATATTTTACTCCTCTTGCTACCTTGCCATTGCCTGGACACATATATTTATATGTATATATATACATGTAGCTTTAGTGTGGGTCTGTTAAAAAGTTTGCCTCTCTTAAAAGCAACTGCAAACCTTTGATATTAGTTGGTCTGTTTCAGACTGCATTGAACTGTATTTTATAGATAGATTTTTAAATCTTTAATTCTCCTTAATGGAAAAAATGTTTGTCTTTAGAAGGTAAATATTGGGCTCAAATAGAAGAAATATCTGCAATGTTGACCTAGTTGGTGAAATTTTGTGGTTATCCTGGCAGTGGAGCTCTAATCTTTCCATCAAGCCTTGAGGAGTTGGAAGGCAAGGGTGGGTTTTTGCTGCCATCTGGTGATACTTCGTTATAATTCAGAAACTGGAAGTTGCAGATCTCTTCAATAGCTGTCATACTGATTATTGTGTGCTGGAGGAGAGAAATGTGATCCTCATTGTCTTCTCTGGGGATTGGATTTGTCAAGGAAAAGTGTCTAGCTGTGAAACAATTAAAAGCACTGAATGTAAACTCAGATACTATCATTCTTAATTTATTATCTCATTGTAGAAAGTGTCGAGAAAACCAAAGGTAAAATGTTTGAAGCTACAAACACAGCTGTGCCTTATTGGCTGTTCTAACAGCTTAGATTAGAAGTTTGAGCTGGAGCTAAATGTCTGATTTACTAAATCAGCTAAATGTCTGATACACTTACACGGACATGCAGAAATAAGTCTATTTTCTTCTGTAGACAAAGGTCTTGATTTGCCCAGACAAGTTTTTTTTTAAACGGTTCTAGTAAATTGAAATATATCACCTTATGCTTTGTTTGACATTGGTCAACACCATTTTTGTTTCAGAAAATGTCTTGCCACTGGTAATGCAATTCATAGCTGTCAGCAGCAGTTTAGTGTTGCACACAGTATGAGGGGACTTTGCCTGGGAGATGTCTTTTGGCTGGGCAGTAAGATAATTGAGACATAAAAAAATCCTAAGTAATTGCGAATTCTGGAGAGACCTGCACTTCAGGGGAGTTCACTTTTTCCCTGTTCCTCTTTCTGTACGCACTGAGATAATTACTGCTAGCCTGTTACTCCTGGCTCCTTCATTCCAGGCTTCACTTGATTGTCATCTTCTTGGGACTTGTGGACAGTGTTAGGGCAGAAAAGGAGGGCGTATCCTAATGGTTTCATTTGCCATGGTGTGAGTCTGAGGTGCATTTGCAAAGCCTTCTTGGAGCTGCAGCATCTGTGCTCTCAGAGCCACGGGCTAAAGGTCTCTGGCAGTTCAGTGAGGGCTCAGACTCCCAGCTGTGCTGAGCTCTGTGTCAGACCCAGCACTGGTGCCTGGCCTGCTTCTTGTGGGACTGGTGTTGCCTTATCTTCCTGCCAGTTTGTCAGGTCTCAATTCTCCTTGCTCTCTTACCTGGTTTTAAAATGCCTGTTCTGTTACAAGATGGACAATGTGAAAAAATTATCCCCTGCAGGTGAGACATGGTCAGTTTGTAAAACATGATATGCTAAACTCAAATACAAATAATGCTTTATAGAATAAAGGTTTTGTGGAATACTGCTGCTGAATTCCAAGAGAACAGTTAAGCTGTGTAAAGTTTCTAGAGTTTGGATTTTTCTTTTTTTTTTTTTCCCTTCATGCTCATGCCCCCAGTTTTACTATAGCCAAAATGTTGTGTTTTCTTGAGAAAGGGAAATTCACATAATTACAGAATTATAGTAATGCTTCCTCTGAATACCATGAAAAATGTTTTTCTGCTTTGTAGTGAACTTCAAATAATTTTTTCTTAATGGTGACAAAGCAGTCTTTTGCATATGCATATTTTGGAACCTCCAGGGCCCCTGTAAGCATAAATAATAACTTGATACTAACTTGATAAATGGTTGTTGAGGGAAATTTTTTGCAATTCTTTCAGGTTTAGTAAAAGTGTCAGTAATATAACCCTGTATGAAACCTAAGTTATATGGGCTGCATGCAAATTCATTAGTATTGTAAATGGTTTCTTCTTTTTTAAAGGTATAGAGAAGACAAAGGAAAATAAACTAAGTGATAAGGATGCACATCTGAGAAATGAAAAGGCAAGCATTTTGTAAGATTGAAAACACTAAAAGCAATCTTTTTGTAGCAGGTTTGAAGCTATAGACTGGTTCTTTCATAACAAGCTTTATCATGATATATTTTACACAGTCATAGTTCAGGTAACTTCCTCTGTCTTATTTTACACTTGGCCTATATTTACCTATGAGAGTCTGGGCCCAACTTCTGTTTTGTTTTCATAGGAAGTTGGTCTTTTATGACAGATTGATCAGAAATGGGTTGCCACATTCAGACAGTCACCAGAGTTTAGAAATGTTCTCAGACTCCTGTCACTGAACAATCGTCAAGTGGGCTGATTCATATGCAAAATTACTTTGTATTAGGAAGCTTAATTTTTGGCTTTAATCATCTATGAATTTGGTTTGATATGCACGTTAGTGAGTGCCAGTGCAAGAGTGGGAACAGGTAACTCTGGCAGCCCCAGTTTAGGCTTTGCTTGTAAAATCCATTGAGTTGATTGATGAGTTGCAGATGCTGCAACTAATCCCAGCTGCAAATATCACAGCCTTCTTTATTCTCACTCTGGTGCATGTTGCACACTTCAATTCCATTCAGGTTGCTCAAGGTGCAGAAAACTGATGCCTTGTGAGGAATGAGTTTCCTACAGATTACACTGGCTCACAGGTGCTCATGCAGCTGTGGTTGCACAGGAGTGGAGTGAAACCCCTTTTTGTAATGATGACACTCTAATTTTGACTTGCTGCATCTAATGAGATCTTCCAACATTGACATAAATTATGAAACTACCATCCTGGGAGTAATTTTCTCTACTTCCAGCCATGTCATTATTTCTAATAGAAGATCAGCTCTTCATGGGAGCTGCTGTTTCTCTCTGTGGTTAATTGTAGTTCCAGCTGTATTATTCTGACTTGATAATTAAATTGCTTTGTTTGTATTTTTTGAACCTTTAAAAGAGAATTGCTTATGCCTGGTTCTATAATTACTAGAGTGTCCTAATTTCAATTCTGCTGTGTTAAATGATAAAACTATTTGCAGTTTGACTGGAGAATACACTAGAGTGAATTAGTTGTTTTTCTACAGCCCTTAAATATTTGGCCCTTCTGTGATAAGACTTTTCCCCTTCTGATAACTCTATAGTGCCCACCTTTTGATTAGCATTCCATAAGTCCAATTAATTTGTTTTCATTCAGAACAGCCACTGTTCATTTTAGTAGTAGCAGAAGCTGAATTAGCTTCCTTTTCCTGTTTTCTTAGAATCTTGTAATTGTACTTTTGCTGTACAGTTGATCCTATGAAGTATGGTCTGAAGCAGTCTTAAGCCTTTTTCGTTACTTGACTCTATAGTTCTAAGGTTTGGGAATATGGAAACTGGGTTGAGGAGTATTGTGAAACCATAAAAAAACCCCAAGCTTACTGGATTTGTCATTTTGGTTTGCTCAATCAATACAGATGGGATGGAGGTGGACAGTAGCCTTTGATCAGTGAAAACTCTCATCCTGGGGGCTGGAGGGAGCCTTGCACAGCAGGACCTTGTGGTTCTTTTGAAGTGAGGAGGTCTCAGTTTTTGCAGTGGCAATGGCAGCAGATGAACTGAATGAGACTGGGCTAGAAGAGACCAAAATACAGTAATTATGAGAGACTTCCAGTGGAGTAGATGAGTATTAAGGTTATGCATGATGCTCCAGCTGAAAATTGGGAGACAACTGCTTTGTGGAACAGTTGGAGAACTCACGAGAAAAAAAATTGGTTTTATTTGATTCTGTGTGAGACCAGGTCCAAAATCTTCCCTGCTGACAAGTGCTCTTACAGAGACTATAATCTTTTTGGAGGCATTGAAAGACAGTAATGCTTAATTTTCGAAAATAAAACTATATAAAATTGAAGAAGTTTTAAAAATAAATTATATGGAGTTGTCCTCCAAACCTAGAAAATTTGTAGGTAGTAGAGGGATTTATTCAAAGCAAAATGTTCAAGATTTGAAATGAATACTAAATTGTGTCTAGAAAAAGTAGTATGGCTAAGAGACAGTATGAAGGACACTGCTAAAAATGTCATTATGAAAAATGTGAACTTAGCAGAATCTGTAGTATTCTATACTTGCCTCATTTGACTAAGTTAAATGAAATATACAATGATATAGTTCAAAATAACTTTGAGAAAAAGCTTGCAAATGCATCACTAATACATAATTTTTTCAAATGCCTCAGGAGTAGAAAGCTTGCCGGCTCCTCTAAGGCCTATTGGTGACTGAGGCATAAAAAGTATTGAGGGAAGATGCAAATCTGTATATCTGTAAATAGTTAAACACATATTTACCTTGGGGAATCTTGGAAAGGTCTTGATTGCCATTCCAGAGTCCTCGTTCATGAAATAAAGGCAGAGGATCTATTTTAGCTGAGGAGTTTGTAGAAGAAACTAGCAAAACACGTAGTAAGTACTAGGGCCAGTAGCATACCAAGGAAATAAGGATGAAGGAGTAGAATTCAAGCACTACCATGCAGCATCTTAATTCATGGTGTTTAGTAGCATGTAGAGGAATCCAGTGACTATCTGGAGTAGGAAAACTGTTCTGGGTATAGTGGATTGAACAGAACAGAATATAATACTTATTCATACAGCTCATAATACTTCTTCAATGCAACTTTCTTATGTATTTTTGTTATGTCTTGCAATCCTGTAAGTTGCATGAAGGGATCCAGTTGATTCAAGTGCTTGAAATCCCAAAACAGTCATTAAAGTACCTTACCAAAAGTTCTGTAACAAACAAAGCTGTCATGAACATGAGAAGAGCTCTGAATGTTGAAGCTAAAGATGTGGGGTCTCTTCCCTCTTCAGACAATAATAACCTTGTCACTATGGAAGACAGGCTGCTGGACTAGATACATCTTATGGTCGTTAATTTGCCATTTTTAGTGTTGGACTAATATTAAGTCTAAAAAAAAAAAGTGGTTGTGGATGTTGTATATGTCAACAAAATCTCTACTCATACATACTTGAATTTTGGTTTTGGTAGTGTGGTTTCCCAAAACTGGTTCTGTTTTGTTATTATCAACAGTTTTGCATAGAATTTTGCTTTCTTGAAAGCTTATCTAAATTAACTTTGTGTGATTCTTAGTTTCTCCTAGTAAGTCAAATAATTGGTTTGCTAAAAATTTCTGATTTTCCCAGGAGGATTATGATTCCAGAATTGCCATATTAAAAGCAACTGTCAGCCCTGAAAAAAGAAGTGCTGGTCAGATAATCAGGACAGTGCATATGGATGAAATACTTGGCTGTCAAGATACCAGAATCTCTGGTAGCTGTTACCAGGATTCAGGCTTCCCAAAATGGGGATATCGAGAAAGGAGTCTTTCAGTACAAGAGAAAAGCCTGAAGGATGGGGAAAAGAAAATAGTTATTCCTCTTAAAAGAAAGGAAAATATGTCTACATCTTGTTCAGAGAAAACAAGAAGATTGCATGTAAATACCTACAGGTTCTTACATGAAAGAAGACACAGCTGTACTCCTGGACAAATAAAGTCTTCTGGAAAGTATCCCTGTGATATCAGCAGTTTAGGATGTGAAAAAAAAAGTGAACTGCTTGCAACTATAAAACAGGCAGCAGCTTTTGTAACTACTATGATATTTCATGATGGTTCTTCACAGCTCAACTCGGAGCAGGTTAGTGGAGAATGGGTGTTGTTTAGTCAGTTCTGTAGAACCATTTGAATGTCACTGATAATCACAAACCCATGTTCACTGGCAACCCTTTTGTGTGTGACATACCAAAATGTACAGTTAGATTACATTTTAATTTGAACTACCAAGTAAAACTTAGAGAAAATGAAACCATTCTAGGACTTTTGTTTGAAGGCTGAAACACTTGCATGCTCCTCTACTGTGTATGCAGTAACTGTAGTGTACATAATAGGTTTCATATTGTAAAACATTTGGGAAATTTTTTTTGCACAGAATCTGTCAGAGGAAACACAATTGTAATTATGCTTAACAGGCCTCTACCTCATCAGTAAAAGGAGTTGTTGTGCTGGTGAAGAATCAGACTGATCAGCCTTGTCCTCCCAGTCACACTTCAACTGGCCGTACTTGGAATGCTGCTAATGAAAATGATAAATTAATTTATCTAAAAACTGAACAGTCGTCTCTCTGGGAACAAGAACAGGCTCACAAGAAATTTTCTTGGTGAGAATATGTAGGAAAAATACTGTTTTCCTTACATACGCTTTCAGCAGTAGTGATGTTGGTTACTTAGCACAGACCTATTCTCCTAACATCAAGCTCATTGAATTTCGTTTTGGCTCTGTTAGTTCTGTATCAAGTCTGGGCTAGTAGAAACTAAATAAGAATAGACTATTCCTTTGGGCTCAGCATATCACTGGCTGCAGCCCTTGCAGAATTAGGTTGGGATTCTGGTAGGAGCTGTTTACATTCACCAGCAAATCTTTTATGAGCAGTTAAAGCTGGACAGCACCAAAGAATATGTTTTGTCCAGAATATATTTTATCTTTCTTGTATTTTATCTTCCATTTCCTGAACTGCATTTCTTAGCTTGTATGTTTTTGGTGGACATTATTGTGATAACCCCCTTGTCTGAGTTTTGTTAATACTTTAAATCTTTTTAACACAGGTTTTATTAATGGCTTTTTACATTCCAAATGAAGTTTTACTAATATTCAGTAATAATACAATATAATTTTGGAAGTAAAGGCTTTATGTATCTACTTAATACTTGGACTAAATTTTAATAAAAAGTTGGACTATGTTTTAAACTTCCAGTTACTATAACCAAAGTCCATTTTTATTCCTATTAACTTGAAAATCATATCCCAAAAAGGGAGAAATGAGAACTGAATCTGATTCCTGGATTTAATACTCTAGCATATTAAAACTCCATCAGAATATCTTATGACTTTCAGTAATAACTGTCTTACTGTAAACTGCTGAATTTGGATTATTAAATTACAAAACATTAATTTCAAGACATGGAATTTAATTCTTAGTTCTCTTCCACTGCTTGAAGTCATGGCTTGAAACAAGTCATGACTTTGCTTCTCCAGCTGTAATATTGGGCTTACATGACAAATAGTGTAATAACATGTTGTCAGCTTGAATGTAGGTTGTAGTGAGCTGAAAATAACATATCAGTAAAGCATGTACATATGAAGAGTAAAAATTCAGTCAGCTGATTAAGAGTATTAGCATTTACATGACACCTATGGGGAATTACTTATTGTAAGAATAGTGCAGTTGTTTAAGAATGGATCTATAATGCACACAGCAATACTTTGTGATTTATGTGATTTCTAAGATGTCCAAACCCTTGGAGTTGTGGTCTCATACCATCAAAAATGCTTTATAGAAACTATTATTTTTCTATATTGCCCAAAACACAACTTATTTAAAAAACCAACACACATAGTTGGTAAATCTATATACTAATATATATATAGTTGACCACATCTATTTAAAATAGCATGACTGAGGGAATTATGGACGTTTTCAAGAGGTATGGAAATAGATGACAAAGATGAAGCATTTTGGATTTAAACAGCATATTAACACAGGGCAGTTATGGCAATTTAGATTGTCTAGTAACTTTTAAGTCAGTGTTTTACAATGCTACCAGTTTAGCCTCTGTGATCTTATTTGAGTGTACTGAAATATTTGCCAGTTGGTGTTTTTTTGATTAAGGTTTCACTTCAAGAGTTAAACAAGGATTTGTTTGCTTTATGTATATGTGATAAAGCATATCTGCTAGGATGTCTTAATTTCTTATAGAACATAGCTTTGAGCATTACTGAATTGAGAATTTAATATTCAAATGCAGTATTCTGTTCTTATAGGAATAAGAAAATGTCTTGGGTTAACTATTCCTTATTAGATGCTAAGTAGAAAAACAAAGTAAATAGAGTGACTTAATCTAGGAGCAGTATAGTGTGTGTTAATGAACTACTTCTGTGCAGGCAAGTGTTGTTTCAAATGCTACAGTGCGAAGTTCCAATAATTTGCTTCAATGCAAAAGATTTCCTGAGGACTCTACTTCAAGTTTATGGTAATGAAATCAGCTGGAAACAAGGCAAGTATTGAATCTACGATCTCATCCTGTAATCTCTGCACTATTGGTGTTCTTGTTTAAATCATTAAGTGTAGAAATAACTAAATTGGTTAATATATTGAAAAACAGAGTTTAGTACCATGAAAAAGAACACAATTTTTGGGGGAGGTTGTGACCAGAGGCTTGGCATGTCAAGATAATGCATTTCTTCTCAGAGTAGGAATCAAATCATTGAGTAACTTAAGGGTAGCTTCCAGTGGAAACAAAAGTTCTCAACACAGTCCTGACTATAGCTGAAAAGGTCAAACTACTTCATGTTTCATATTCCTTAGTAAAAGACTTCCTTTGCTCAAAGGAAGGTCTAAAATAAATCCCAGAGACGTCATAGTTGTCATTAGAATTAGGAATCACTTGTATGGGCCCATGTTCTTTTGACAGAAACAAGCAAGACTCTTTCTCTATGAATTTGAAAGCAACTACAAACAACAGGCATATGATGTAAATATAATGTCTTTTTTGCTTTGGATTCTGTTTCAGTTTTTTTTTTTTTTTTTTTTTTTTTTTTTTTTTTTTTTTTTTTTTTTTTTTTTGTTTTTGTTTTTGTTTTTGTTTTTTTTTTAATATATCAAATTACTGCTAAGTGAGTTACAAAATACTCATGACCTTTCAATAAGGGCTCCCTCTATGGAGAATCATCAGGTTGTGTTCAGCATCTGAAAAGTTTCAGTAAATCACAGTAAGATGCTGATGATTTAAAATCTGGTGAAATGATCTGTACAAAAAACAGTACTGGAAATGGGAAAGGTGGGAAAAGAAATGCTATAATTGAACTGGCAATAGTGACAGTTTTATAACTTGTACGCACAGAAAGTACTAGTTAGGTTATATCCTACCTGATCCATGGGATTTGAATCTGAAGTTTTTAGTAACCAAAAGAATTTTTGTCTAGGCTTTTTTAACTTTGAAACTTTATGCTTCCTCATACATTATTTCTGCTATGAAAACAAACAAAGCTCCAACAAAACAAACAAACCCCCTAAAATTCTCTTTAGAGTAGTCCTGTAGTTATAACTTGGATTATGGACATTAAAATTTGCTTCCAGGTAGCTGAGTATGCAAGGTTGTGTAGCATGGAGTTCTCTCTAAATGTACCTGTAGGTCATTGTTTAAACTTACTTAGGGATTACTGAAGAGGATACTTAAGTTTATCTTTGAATATATCACACAGCAGTCTAGTCATTAGTTTTTCCTGTTCTTTGTAAAAATGCAGGACACCTGTTGAGATTGTAGTTCAAAGGAAAGTGAAACAGCACTGGGCTTTGGCCCACCTATCCATCTATGTGAACATGAGGCTGCAGTGTAAGCACATACCATGCTAAAGGACAAAAGGTTCTGAGTTTTAGCAACAATGCATTGTGCACCCGTATGTGAATTCATATATACGTTAACAATCTTGGTCTGACTGCTAGGAAGTAAATCTCTCCCTGATCCCCAATAGCACTTTTGTGGCTATCAGTCAAGTTAACAACAACAATAAGAAAACTTTACCAGAGGGAGACTCTCATTAAAAAAAAACAACAAAACCCTTCAGCTTGAAGTTTTTCAGTTCTAGTAAACAGAGATTTTTTCAGTAAATTTAGGGAGGCAAAAGTTTACTTACATTTGAAAACTTGAAAAAATCAACCAACCAAAAAAATCTACCCCAACCTCAGAAAACAAGGCTCTTCAGAAATATGCAATGCTGAACTTCCTCCTGTGTAGTCATGATATTGACCATGTGTTAGAGCTGCGAATTCAGTGTTTAATACTTTTGCAAAGTAAATACTTGTCCTTTTATCATGTGTGCATGCAGGAAAGATGGGCAAAACTTTAGAGCTGTTTTTCAGTATGGGAGGTAATTTAAGCATTTTGGATAACTTGTTTTTGTAGTTGCCAATAGTGTCGTGTTAGATCCAAGGATTGCAGCATGGCTGATAAACCCCAGTGACACAGTTCCTTCCTTTGAGTGTTTAATACGGAAGTATTTTGAACAGCCTTTTTCAAAGGGAAGAGAAAATACAGATACAGGCACTTTGACAAATGTATCTGTAAGTAGTTTGTTTTCAGTTGTTTGTGGTTGGGTTAAAAAGGGAAGGGAATGATAATAGAATTGCTATTGCTTAGAAAATATTTCAAAAGAAGATAGATAATACTTTTATAATGGAAGAAAATTATTCTATTCTACAGATTCTACAGTAGGTGATCTACTGTGGACACATTCGCTTTCAGAGGTTCTTTGATGGATAAGAAGATGTAGACCAACCTAAATAATTTTTTTTGATGCCATTCACTATTCAGAGTGAAAAATTTTGCTCATTCAGACCAAGTATTTCACCATGATTATAGGATACAAATCCACAGATGTCAGATGGGCTTAGAGCACAGACAGAGGTCGGTTGTAATGGCACCTACCCGTCAGTGTAGACATTTCTGAGAAAACAGAGGCAGTTTACTTGAAAGCATTGGCTGGAAACTGCAGTTGTTCAGAAGCTACTTCATTGAATTAAGTTATTAGTTTAGGGAATAGAGAAGCAAACAGACCGAAGTAACCTATGGTTATTTCTATACATGATGGCCTTGCTGTGAGTCAGCATCCTTAATCTTGTCTCTTCCCTTAGCTTGACTCAGTTTTTTGTTCTTCAGATACCACATCTGTTCTTAGTTATTTTTCAACTTTGTCATCCTGATTCCCAGCTCTGAGTTAAATATTAAAATTTTATTTCCTTCCTGTCCTACTTCAGGTCTAGTTTGTTTCCTTGCCCCAGCCATCTCCAGTGTCTTTATGCTGAGTTGTTCACTGAATTCCCAGTTGATACCTCCTTGTAACATCCTGTGATTATTCCAATCCATTCCTTATTAGCTAATTTGTCACCTGCTTTCTCACACTTCCTTTTTGGCTTTTCTCTTTGCTCAGTGAGTCCCAGTTCTTCCTGTCTCTCCTGGCTCTTTGCCAGATTTATCTTTTCAATCTTCTTGCTCTGTTTTTACTGGTAGATTCATAACAGTTGTCTTAACTGCCAAAGGGATCTGTGGTAAGTGATAAATCATCTTGTGCCTCACTACTTCAGTGAAGCTCCCTGTCTTGTGCTAATCTCGTCCACCCACCACAGTACTTGGAATGACTGCTGCTTTATTCTGTAGCCCACAACTCACCCACACACCTCTAGCACGAAGATGTGCTGCTTGCTGCTTGTCTGTATATTTGGTGCTGTGCCAAAGTGGTCATGGTCCATATTCCCTGAAACATTTGCCAGAACAGGTGCTAAACATTATGCTGGTCATGTCATCACTGCATTTACTGATGAGGAGTTTTGGTGTCAGCTGAAGCCTGTCACTGGGCTCTCTTCCACCTCCAGAAAGGGATCAGGCAAGCTGTCTATATTTCACAGCTCGTTTGTTCCAGAACAAGTTGGTATGGACGAGGTTTCTTGGAGACAGGTTGGTGACTTTTCACTGCAGTATGGACTAGACGGTTTCAGAACAAGGATCATCACCACTGGATCTGCATATTTCAGCTTTGAAGAGAGTCCTCTGCATCTTACCTTCCAGGACCTGCTATTTCTCAGTCTTTATTAAGTTTACTTTTAATGGTCATGCTCTTGGAGCTCACAATCATTCTTAGTATTTGTTTACATTTCAAAATGGTATTCTAGTCAATTGAAGGAGGTGACCTGGTGCTGTGTGGAACAGCTTTGGAACAGAAGTGAAGGAAATGAACAGTTCTGGCACAAAAGTGGCAGTACTTATATCAGAAAAAGATTGCAAGGAGTTTTTCCTCGTTTTACAAGTAGTAAGGGAATTCTGACTTCAGTATCAAAGGCTGTTTATCACTATTATATTTCTCTGTACTTGATACAAAATGTAAATATAGGAAGAGGCAAAATCTGGAATCTTCATAATCTGTGTGTTAATGATTTGGGTTTGACAGAGATCTAAACATGTTTCTAAAATGTTAACAGAAGGTATACAGAAATGCACATTTTTACAATTTATACCTTTTAAAAAAGATAATACTCTAAATATTTTTATGTTAACAATAAAGTTATTGATTTATTTTTGGTTTATTTATATCAGTATCAAAACTTAGGTGTGGTCTTGGAGAAGCTTTATAATGTAATGATGGACCTTACTCATGGCTTAAAGGTAAGACAAAAAGAATTTGCTTAGGAATAACTATGTAAGCATTGAATTTAAGAGAATTAGTGATGTATTTCTCATTCAAATTAGAATAATAGAATGTTTCAGTCCTTAGTGGTTTACATTGTCAGTCAACATTTAAGATAAATTGCCCATGAAATTTGCCATTTTTTCTAGGAGATGGAGTCAAGGTTAATCATTAGAAGAAACTTTGCTACATTTAACTAAATGAAGATTCTGAGAACAGGAAAGGTTCAGAATATTGACTTTTCTTTTAGTATTTATATATATGTATTACTGTCTAAAAAGTGTTAAAAGAGGTAGAACATAGTATAGCTATTTTTTTCTATGTATTCTTTGCTTATGAAAACTCTCAGCATATCTTTTGTTCTAGATTGTGTTAACCAAGCACTGGTCACATGCTGGGACAGGCTTCCCAGAGAGGTGGTTGATGGCCCAGGCCTGTCAGTGTTTAAGAGGCAATTGGACAGTGGCCTTTTATCATATGCTTTAAATTTTAGTCAGCCCTGAATTGACTAGACAGTGGGACTAGATAGAATAAAATAGTCCACTTGAAAGGGACCTACAATGACTATTTTACCCCTTATTGCAGTTCAGAATGCATCTCATGAAATCTGTTGGGGTGTGTGTGTTTGTTTTCTGCCTGTGATCTGCCTGGAAAAGTGCCAGAGTTTAGGGATACACCCAGGTTCTGGGGCAAGGGCCACCATAGTTTCCTGGGGATTGTTTTTGAAGTGGCTGGTAGCAGTTTTAGGGCTTAGACCATCAGGTGATGGAGCCATATTAATGTGGATATCCAAGTGCCTCAGCAGTATGGTGAACAATCCGTGAAGGGAGGCAGCAGGGAAACACCAAAGGCACAGAAACACGGAGATACAGCCCACAAGGGTTTTTAGAAAAGTCAGATTGCTTCAGTGGTTAGAGAAACCCCAGACTTTCTGTTCTCTGAAAGTGATTTGGGGACGTAACCCTTTCAACTCTTATTTTCTCCCTAATGAAAATTAAGTTATGAATTATGAATGGTTACTTAATTGTTCAGGTGAACAAAGGAAAAGGGATAACTGTGTGTCCTATTATAATCAATTGCTTTAAGAATAAACTGTTTAGGAAAAAGGAAGTGTATATATTTCTTAATTAACATTTTTGTACAAAAGGGTTACTATTGCAAAATTCCTATTCCCCACAAAAAAAAGTGACAGCATTTTGATACTATAATTTACACTAAGTAGTACATGCCACAAACAGTGTTGTCATGTAAAAAGGGAATGTAGAGAAAGTGAAATACTGCTCACTGGAAAATTCATTCACCTAATGACACTACTATATGTTTTGAGATCAAAATTTGCTGCTACTGAAGAATGTATTTATGTCTTGCTTTACAGGCTCAAGGTTTGTGGAACTTATTTTGCACATTAGAGCTTCCACTTATCAAAATTCTGGCAGGTATGAAAGTTTCAGTTCAAAGTATGAATCTTCACTATTTTCACACAGCTGCTGACTATCCTCAAGTGGAATGTAATTCCTGAGAATATGAAATGTTATCTTAGCCTCATAACAGCTCTGTGAGTTTGAGTTTCCTTTTTACAGTCTAAGAAGAATTTAAGATTGAAATTGTGAATTACAAATGTTCTTAACCTGAAATTGTATTTACAGTGATGGAAACACACAAAATATATGTGAACAAACAAGAACTGAAAAAAACATCAGAGATTCTAGGGGTAAATTTTGTATTAATTTTTTTTTTCTTGAAAATTGTGTAGCGTCATCTTTGTGCTTTTAGTGAAGATAACTGATTAAAAAGAGAATGAACTTTTGTAACATTTTATGTAACAGTGTGGTGTTTTTATAAATATAAATAATTATATTTATAACTAATATATTATATTAGTTATAAATATAAATAATTATATTTACATTTTAGGATATTTCCCTATTTATTTACACATGTAAAGAGGAGATATTTGCTTCATCAGCCATGCCCCAGAACTGAAATTGCATTTCAAAATGTGCAGGTCCTTTTGGGTTATGTGTTGTAGAGTAAAATGGTAATGATTCTTTCTGTACCTACAGTTTTCCATAATCATCTTCCTGAGAAGTGATAGACTTCTCTCCCTCTTTTTGTGAACAATACACTCTTTAAATGAGTGTTCTTTGATAAAAATAGCTACAAGAGAATCCTATTTTGTAACATAAAATTGGAGTAGATAATCACACTGGTCTGACAGATTACTAATTATCAGAATAATTTGCATAGCTCTGTTTCTCACAGATCTCTATAGGCTTCAGTAGCCTAAATGTTTTAACTACAAATTTTGGTACTTCTTACTACAATAAATCCCCTTCCCAGATCATGAAGCAATATAAATTAAGGAGTATATAAGCAATCCACTCAACCAAATGTTGATAGCCAGCAATGATTACACAATATCAAGTACTCAGTTTTTAAATAAAGGTCCAATATTCTCATTAACCTTTGAAGTAGCAGATACTGAAGAAAATAATAATGTGAACAGAATAATTTTGGTGTCCTAATTTATAGCTGCGGCTCAAAGAGCTTGAACAGGAGGCTCATGAGGTTGCTGGAGAACGATTCCTTCTGACCAGCAGTTGTCAGCTCAGAGAGGTATTATCTGTTCTAGTGTTTCTACTTACGGTGTGCATTCTGTGGATTTATTGATACAGAAGGAGTGTAAAGCATATATATCCTTACCACTTCTGATTTATTTTCTTCTATATTAATTATCTTATTTTCTGATTTTAATGAAGGACATATCAGTTTTTCATAAATATGACATTATTTAATAATCTGTATTTGAATGCATGTACATAAATGATGCAATATTTTAGTAAATATGTCAGTGCTTCAATAGCTCAAAAATAAAGATTTTCATTTCTGTGTTATTTCTTTGCTACAGAATGCTCTATTTACCTTGAAACCTGTCTTCTGTTTAACTTCACCCAATAATTTTCCTTTCTATTTCAACACTGGAAACACTGAATTGTCTTTCTCTTACTTTAGGTACTATTTGATAAGCTAAAGCTGCATACACTGTGTGAGAAACTTCACAGAACCGAAATACAACAGCTCGTATCCACCTCAGAAGTTGTGGTGAGACAGGGAAGGGTTTTTAAACCAGTTGCATGATTTAGCAAAACTTCTAAGTTATATTCCAGTGAAATTGTGACTTGTCTAAAGTTTTTCTCATGATCTTGGTTTATTTTTGTATTGTACTATATGTGCTATGGTTATTTGTGCCAGAAAAGAAAGTTGCACTCCATGGTGGGGAAAAACAAACCAGCTACTGAAGGTCTCCCTGAGCCTCCTTTTCTCCAGGCTAAACATCCCCATCTCCATCAGTCGTTCCTCATCAGACTTGTGGTCCAGACCCTTTTCCAGCTCTGTTGTCCTTCTCTGGACTTGCTCCAGCACCTCGATGTCCTTTCTGAAATGAGGGGTCCAAAACAGAACACAGCACTCACTGCTGAGAGCAGGGTGACAGTCACTGCCCTGGTCCTGCTGGCCACACTATTGCTGACACAGGCCAAGTGCCATTGTCCTTCTTGGCCACCTGGGCACACCTGGCTCATGTTCAGCCACTCTCAACCAGCACCCCCACGTCCTTTTCCACCGGGCCCTTTCCAGCCACTCTGCCCCAGCCTGCAGCACTGCAGGGATTGATGTGACCCAGGGCAGGACCCAGTACCTGGCCTTGTTGCACCCCAGAGCCCTGGCCTTGGCCCACTAATCCAGCCTGTCCAGATCCCTCTGCAGAGCCTTCCTGCCCTCCAGCAGATCAGCTCTTCCATCCAATTTGGTGTCATTTGCAAACTGACTGAGGGTGCTTTTGATCCCCTTGTCAGATCATTAAAAAGTCATTTTGGGAAGATAACAATGGCAATGGATATTCTTTTTAGAAGAGAAAAAGCCTCTGTGGAGCTGTGCCTGTTTCTGATTTGGTGCCTCAATTGAATTGCTGTAGTTTACATAGGAGTTAGAGTAAAGTGCACAACACATTGCTGAACATGAACATCCTTGGGAAAGGTAGGAGGGTGATATTTATTTCTTAAGGAGGAAATTCCACTTTTCAGTCAAGTGTCTGAACTACCAAATATGATCTCCAGTAACCTCAACATATAACCATAAAACCCACACACTACTCAAGGAGAAGGAGGTTTCATAGATCAAACATGTAACCTTGGAGAGTGACAGACAGCCTTGGGAAACAGGAGGGATCAGTGAAATAAAGTTCATGTCACCTTTTTGTGGGAACATAAGATTTGTTTCTATAATCAAATGAATGCTTTTATGTAGTCCAGTATTCTCTTTTCAACAACTGCTGAGACTTGGTTTTTTAGAATTTTAGAAAATTGTCTACTATTTATCTCTTGCAAGAGATAAATAGTAGACAATCTTAAGATGTTGTTTCTTCCTGGTAGCAAGAAAAAAAACCTTATGTTTTTATATATATATTCTAGTACAGTTGCATCTGTTTTTTGTCTTGGACTATTGTAGTTCCAGATATTTTTTGTTGTACTTATAAATATCCAATCTCTATTTTAATAATTTAATTCTTTTTCTCAACAAAATCTTTGGCAGTTTCCAATCAAAGTAATCAGAAATATGCTTTGTTTTATTGGTGTTTAATTTGACAATTTCCACTTTCTCTGGAACTTTTATTAAGGCATGAACAGGAGAAATTCTCTTCTTGGATTGTGTATGTGTATAAATATGTATGTGTGTGTGTATAAATATGTATGTGTGTGTGTATAAATATGTATGTGTGTATATATGTATTATTTTGTCTACTTCCATTGTGTTCTCTCTTGCATTGATGCTGTAAAGCACAAAAACCAAACAAAGGGCCATAAATAACACACACACACACATCACACCTCAGTGGTTTTGGAGTTGCTGTGGAAAAGTTTTTATGTCTATGTGTTTTTTGTTCATGTCTGGGACAGGAGTGAAAATGAAATGGGAAGGAGTAATCTCCAGTAATCTCCTTCCTAATTAATGCTTTCTTGGGGTGGGATTGCTTCAAGGACATCATCTTTCAGCCAGTATTTTGTTCATTCAGTTTGTCAAGAAAACTTCTTCCTCCAAAACATATTCTGTTAAGGTTTATTTAATAATATAACTTCAAGAAAAGTATGTCAGTAATTCACATTCTTGATTTTGCAGCTGAATAAATTGCAAGATCTTCATCCTTTGCCTAAGATAATTTTAGAATACCGCCAGGTGAGCTGATATTTTTTCAGAATGTAATTGCAAAATGTAGTTTACAACTATATACAACATTTACAGAATGTAGTTGCATTGAAGCAAAATTTAGCAAGACAGATAACATATTCATAGTTAAATAAATAAATAAGTTAGATCTAGTGAAAGTTTATTCAAATACTAATTTGAGGTCAATATTCTTAAGACTTAAAATTTTAATGCTTTGAGTTGTTTTGCTCCATGTTAGATTATAGCTAGCAACTTATACAATGTTGCAAAGACAATTGGAAAACTTCACTGTTAAATTTGTGTAGTGCTCTAAAACATACTTAGGGTAAAACATCTATTTTTTGGGTTCTGAAGAGATGCTTTGCATAAAGTGAATGAGATATCTGTTTATGGGGAATTTTGGGGTGACAAGCCTCCTGAAAATCCAAAACAATCTGGTTAGTCTGCTCCCACACTTAATCATTAGGTTTTCAGTGAATGAGCTTCCAAGAATTTAAAAAAATACAGAAGTCTAAAAGTGTGGGTTTGTGTTTGGTTTTGATTATTTTAAAAATTTGTTTGTGATTTTTTTGTCTGTGTGTATGGTTTTCATGTAATTTATTGACCTGGGGATATAAGATGTAAAATAATAAATTCCAATAGTTCATTTAATAGTATCTGCAAAGCCCTATCTTCATGTTATAACCAAGCACTTACCTAACTTACAAGAAAAGGTTAAGCTATCAGTGAGTATAAATCCATTATTTACTCAGATAAAACTCTCTTTAAAAAAGAAAAGTCTACAAACAGGATGCATTTGGAAATTAGGATCTTCAGTTTGAAAAATCCCTTATTTTTATAAATAAACATTTATCTTAAATTTTACGTATTTTAGGTTCATAAAATGAAATCAACTTATGTGGATGGCCTACGAACGTGCATGAAAAAGGTAGAAATATATAAAGTAGCTAGGAAAATCCTAAAAAGATGTGAAATGATTGCAGTGTTTACAGTTTAAGAACTTTTATACATGGAAAATTTAAAAGTATTTATTTTATATTTATTTGTTTTGATTGCAGTGAATTTGTATTACTGATACTTAAATAAAATATAGCTGTGTGTCTTCATTCTTCTTTTTGTTTCTTTCTTTCCCTGATTACAGGGATTTATTTCCTCTACTTGGAATCAAACAGGAACTGTGACTGGCAGACTTTCAGCCAAACATCCTGTAAGTGAGCTTATTGGAAGATTTGCATTTTAATTGAAAGGAAAAATTAATATTACTTGTTCAAAATACATAATATTTTTAACACAGGAAATGTTTGTTTTCATGCATGTCTAGCAGTTGCTGTATTGTATCTAAATGGTGGACAGAAAAAGCTTATTAAATGGGTATTTTACTGTAGGACATCTGTTCTTAGAACTATTTTGTGTTATCTGTGATCAGAATTAACATTGTTACCTGAAGTAGAGGAGTACAGTTGTGAGCCGTGCATGTACCTTGAATACTTCCTTGTCATAAATTCCTGGTGTTCATGAAGGACTCCTTGATCAGTGAGCCCTGGAAGGTGAGTATTGCAGAAAAAAAAGGAAGCTCTCTTCTTCTGGAATTTGTCTTCCGGCCTCATAGCAGTAAAGGGCTCAGCTGGCAGTGCTGGCACTCTGGAAGTCTTGCTTATAAGGCTGTGACTTGGGCTCTTTGTGCTTCCTCTCTTGTCTATAATGGTCTCCATGTACTTGCTTGTGCCTGAAATGTGTTTAATTTGACTTTCTGGACTGCTACAGGCTTGGGTTATCTTTTTTTTTCTTTTCCCCACAAAGTGGCTTTTCAAGGACTTACTTGAATGTATTCTGTGATCCCATCTCTCCTGGTGTTTATGATGCCATGGCTGCATGGATAGGAATGCAGGACATGGTATGGGATGAGATGGGGCTGCAGAGCTCATGGGGCTCAAGGCATAGGAGAGAGGACAGCAGAAGAAAAGTAGTGACTGTCTATCTGGGGAAAGTTTCTGTTTGCTTTATCCATGGCCTCTTCTAGCAAAGACGTGGCCTCTGGCCCTATGGATGACTGGGAACAGATGCAGACATGGGACTTGTCTCATAAAGGCTAGAGGGAGTCTGTGAGGCTGTTGTCCTTTTAACTTGTGCCCTGAAGTGTTGTCAGTTCCTATCCATGCAGTTTTGGGTACTGCTTGTCTCTGTGCAGGACACAACCTTAAGTTTCACTTAAGTACAAATGGCATTAGGAGACTTTATCTTTAAGGACCCAAACTTAAGCTTCACTTAAGTACAAATGGCATTAGGAGACTTTATCTTTAAGGACCCAAACTTAAGCTTCACTTAAGTACAAATGGCATTAGGAGCTTTCTGCAGTCTTGGAGAAAGGCCATGGTCTTCCACAGCTCTGTGTGGGAGCAGAGATGTAAACCTCAACAGTTGTGACCATTTTGCATGGATGGGCTCATGTGGTTCCTGGCAAGTCCTGCCTGGAATGGTGACTTCAGAGTTCTGACAGAAACCTGTCCTGGGAGGTTCTCATCCTCACTCTACTGCTGACTTCCTTAGCTCTTCTTTCTCTTCATAGTTCATGTTTCATTTGCATCTTCCTACCCTTGTGGTACATATTTCCATACAATTTGTCATCAAACAATTTATAGGAAGTGCTTATGCTTTTTGCTGCGTAAAAATCAGTGTTTAAGATTCTGAATTAACAACAGAATGGGGAAGTGTTACTGCTGCTCTCATTTCTCATCCACCCAGATGGGAGAAAGTGAGAGAAAAAGATGATCATGAAGGTCATAGTTTGCTGAATTCTCTGATGTGATGCACAGGCATTTCCAAGTCAGAGCTGAACAGACAGCTGTCTTGAAAAACCACATACAACACAAAGTGACCTTTGGCCCATCATAGTAAAAAGGACATGAAATCTATTTTTCTTAAAAGTCGTTTTTCTTCAAAATAATGCTGCTAAAGTTAACACCCAAGGTTGCCTAAGGCTGGCATTTCCTTCTAAGGGAAAACATTGGCATGACTTTTTTTTTTATTGTTTGAAATGTTTATGGAACTTACACCATCTGTTTCTGAATCATTTGTTGATATAGAAGATATATTGCAGTGCCCAGTCACTTTGCTAAGTGTTAAAGGATTGGGAACATTCTTGCCAGAAATCATAAATATTGGAGATGTTTTTGCGATTACTGTGATATTATGTCAAATTTTAGCTGAATTTTTGCTGAGGTAGTTTATTTTTAACTGTTTTAAAATGCTTTCACAAGTGATTAAAGCAAAAGATAAGTGTGAATCAGATTCTGTGAGAATGCAAATGGAAAAACATCTCATGCAGTGTTTCTGAGAGATGGGATTCCAAACAAAGGTTTCTTTATCTTTCTTTTGTTTTGTAAAGGTAATGAATCTATCTGTCCTCTGTCCTATAAGACATTTAATGGAGTTCAGGAGGGATTTACTTATAGTTTTGAGGGGAAATGACTAGACATTGGATATAGAGCAGAATTTCTTTTTCAGATAAACTCCGTCATCTTCTTTCAGACAGTTCCACATTTGATATATGGATGATATATATTTTTGGCTTTATGTGGGTTTTTCTCAATAGATAAGTTTATTCACATGAATTTTTTATGACTTCTGTGTTGTAGCAACTTAGAGGAGATTTCTTAGCAGCAACTTTACTTCAGTGGCTCTCCATGTGTTCATCTATTTTAGTTTAACTGTGCACTTCATTTCTTTTCATTTGGTTTCTTCCTCTACAATATGTGTGCTGTATAAATCATGTGTTTTTCACAAATAACGGTGTTAATGTATTATTGCTAAACAGGGCCATGCAGTCTGCAGTTATTGCATTGTAGGTGTCTTTTTGCTACTTTTGGAGAACCTGAGTATCTGAAACCTAAAAGTAAATATAAACCCTACAAATTATTTTAAATTGTATCTATATGCTAGGTTTTAAATTTTTTTTCTCTATGATAGATTGCTTATGATTATTAGGGGAATTTAATTAGGTTTATTTTTTGAATAGTTTTTGTATAAATGTATTAGTCTTGTCTACATTAGGATGCTCTTTGATTATATTGCTCATAGATAACTTTTCTATTAGATATATTTATGACATTCCTAAAAGCTGGTTTATGTTCTCCAAACTCACCTGTAAATATCTTTTCAGCCTCTTATGTTTTAAAGCAAAAATAAGTCAAGACACAAGTGGAAAAGCATAAACCCAATTAAGATCAAGCTCTTTTCAGAATGAAAAGAGAGAAATCCTAACTTGAGATATAAAAATTGCATAAAATTAGATGTTATAATTTGGTTCAAGATGTAAATTTCACTGCTAGAATCACGTATTTTGTATTAAGGGTTCTTTCCTCCAGGCTTCTGCAGCAGAGAAAACTGAAATGCTGCTAATGAGTTTATGCTTCTCTACTTCTCAAGATGTTTGTGTCATTAAACTGAAAAGCATAAAGTGGTGGGCTTCAGGGAGCATTTCCTTCCTTTTAGTAACAAAAATTTATGCTGAAGATAAAAAATCTTCACCTTCTTGGAGGAAGTAGAAAAAAATGAAAAAGCATTCCTGTTTTTCCTCAGTAAAAATGCTTTTACAACTTGTCCAAAAAGGCAAAGAAATAAAATAATTTAACCTATCAGTCAAGGAAGTATGTTAGCCTATAATTTGGATATCAGGAATGTAATTAGAAAGGGAAACTAATTAGGGTGTATTGAATGTTAACATTCTTAAGGAAAGATTATAAATAACCTGAAATAGAGCATTTATCTCAATCTCCTTAACAGATATAAGATTTTTTGGTGGTGAATGCACAGTAGAGAATTGCATGCTTGTTTATTAGCAAATGAGTGTTGCAAGTGGTGTTTGGCATATGAATAATGAATTTACCCATCTGGGTTTTTTTCTAAGGAGAGAGACAACCCCTTGAAGTAGAGGCCCCTCTGAGCACTTGCTATCCAAAATGAGTCTGTTCTCTCAATTAACTTAGCAAAGCAGTATTTCTGACTATCCATACTGTATCCATGTTATTTCCCCTCTGGGCTGTTTTTCTGAAGTGCAAAATTTTCTAATTTCTCTGAGATAAAATGGAAATGTGGTTTTGACATAGTTTTGGGATTATTTCTGGACAGTGTGTATGGGATGGTTCTTGTTTGTCTCCCTTTTGCTGCAGAATCCCAACAGGTTTTACATCTTGGCATCCCCACATGTACACTCTGAGCAGGGTCTGACAGAATCGTGCTACCAAAGCTGCTGTGACAGCTCCAAATTTCAGGCATTTTGTCCAAGGCCTCATTAAGGCTGCAGACTGATGTGTGATGCTACAAATATTCTTTCTGAAAATTTGAAGTCTGTGGTCACAGCTGGATTCCAGCAGAAACAGGACATTCTGCAAGGTGTTCCAATAGTGATGAGGTTCTGTACTGTCTTGTTTTATTCCTGCCCCTTTCTTTCACATCTTTCAGAAGGTTTGGCAGAGGCTGATGCAATGTGAGGAGACAGACACCAAGTCTGGGAGCAGGGATATGCTTGCATTTTACTTTTTTTTCAACCCCCTCCCAAGAAATGAGCCAAGGCCTTGGCTGCTTTTGAAACTGCACTGATAGGAATAATACTTTTGTAAACTTCTTTTCATACACTCTCCAACTGAGAAAATTATTTACTTAAAGTGGACAAATGGTATGGACCTTAGATTTTCATTGATCTTGGAGTGTATTTTCTATTTATTTTTTAAGTATGTTTATTGGAAAGCACTGGGGATAGAAATATGTCAGACACATTACAGGTTCATATAAAACATCTTGTCTAAAGTCTTCTATAATGTCATCTAGGCTAACAAAATAATTTTTAGGTAAGTGTTCCTTAATGTGGGCTTTGCTTTTAACAAGGGTGGGTTGTCTTAACAAATATGAGAATGTCTGTGCTTTCTTGGGCCTTTGAATTAAAGCAATTTAATGTTGTATTTTCTAGTCAGTGCAAAGCCCAGTCACTCAGATGAGTTGATGTGCTGTTAGAGAAAGCCAGAGTGTGCTTGCTGATTGTTTTGGTTGATTGGTGCTCTCTGAGCATCTTTTGCATTCAGAACATATTTTCGTGCCATATTTCTTTTCAGTATGTTTATTCCAAAACTTTTGAGTCATATGGTGATTATGACTGCACTAATAGCATAAAAATAGTATCTCATTTTATGAGTAGAGTTATGTTGTTTTTATAGTCTCTTCTGTTGTTGCTTAGTTTTTTAAAAAGTAGTCTTAATGAAGGCTTCAAGAAACAATATTTACAGTGTCGGGGACAAAAGTTCTCTATTTCTGCATCACTTCCTCACTCATCACAGTTGAAGTTTTATGGTAGGAAAATTGTACTTAAAAATGAGTGAATGGGTTTGTTGCAAGACATTGGTCCAGTTATATTATCAGGTTGAAATTTTACACTACCTTAACATTGCAACAGAAAGTTCTTAGGTATTAGTGTGACAACTGTAGTGTGGAAAATCACTGTTGGCCATATCATAACACTCATATCTGATGCTCCAGAACATCATTGTGTTGATTTATTACTCAAATGCAGAAACAAGGTTTCTTCATTATAGACCTTTGTTCTCTCAGCATCTGGACTGCAGTGTCCTTTTCTATGATAGCTGCACATCTTTGGTATTCCCTGTTGTAATGCTCCTTATTTGTATAGATACATTATCTCAGGGTGAGCGGGTGTATCCAATGGCAACATTTTATAGCATAATTTGGCTCAGTAAAGTTTGTAGTATCATCTGGGCTGTAATTCTTTAAAACAACCTCTTCTCTTCTGTTTGGGATTACCTTTATATGTATAATTGTTCTCCATGTTATTTAAAGAAGGGTAATGTGCAGCCAGTATAAATCTGCTTCCTTGCAGTAACAGCATAAAAGATACTTGAATTTTATTTATGCAGGAGAAGGTAGTCTGTCATTTTTTCTTCTACAAGCTAAACATAAGCACAGAAATAAACAAGCAATTAGAACTGACAGCTCAAAAATGAAAGATTTGATACAACTTGGAAAAATATCAGCCAGAGTATTTTTAGCACATTTTGAAATATTGACTGTGGAGGCTGAAATCCTCCTTCAGTGTCCATTAGTTTCTGGGAAAAGAAATTCTCAGAGGCTTAGATTTGTAGAAATGGGGGGAAAAAAGTTCCTCAAAAATCTTCCTATGCTAGAGAGATGACAGCACTGCATACTTCTACTTGTTGCTTTAAAATTAGAAGATAATATATTTTAATCCAGAAATTAAATTGTCAGCATTTGAGCATTTACTGCTATTGAGTGGGCATCAAGGTTGTTGATTATGTGCTGATTCATTTTATCCTTTAAATGGCCTTTGCCGGCAATCTTTTGGGAATGCTCTGGGTAAAAGCCAAAGCTATGATCATGTTTTAGAAATTCATTTTGGAATACAACTACTGCTACTGCCAGGTTATTTTTCTCTATAATATGAATGTAATTGGAGCACAGAGCTAACAAGAATCAAAATTAGAATCATCCTTGCTGAAAAACTTGTTTCGATTAATGTAGCTTTCACTTGCAAATTCAAAGCTGTTTTAAAGTGATTATAGTAATATCTATTACTTGAAGTATTCTGTTACATAAGTTAATCTATGCACTTTGTTGTGTTTCTTGGAATGTTATTAAGTCTGATTCCATGTAATCTGAGAATAGTTTAAGAGCAATATTAGCATGGAGTTTATCTTACAAGAAACAATTAGTGACATTCACTCACAGTCTGTCATAGTCATTGTTCTGTTACTGTTTATCCATTCACATTTCAACTCCTGGCTGGGCACTTTTCTTATACCTGAGGTTGGCATATGCAGAATCCCCTGATGTCTCTGCTGGTCACAGTCACTGTACCTCTGTAAGCTCTGAGGAGTTTCATGGAGCCCATGTCCTGCTGAGGTAATTTTTACTGTCCTTGTCCATAAGACAGTTGCTCAGACTGAATTTTCAGCAACGTGTACAAATACATATGTGATCCTTATATTAACTATCTCTGTGTCTACTAGTTATTAAGTTTTCTGTTGGAACCTCTTGTGAATTGATAAAGATTTTAGAAATTCTGCCTGATGGGTTTTTTGGTTTTCATATGAAGCACTCCATTAGAGGGAGTTTTAGATATACACTTTAGGAACTACTCAGAGCTTGGAGACTTATGTTCTGGCAGGACATTTAAAATAAAAATCTCAGACACAAATTATGTCTTGTTTTACAAGCTCTCAAAAGGGGGAAGTGTTACTATATTTCTCTGACAGCTGAATTCCTATTTGCAAGGACAAAATACGGGCTTAACTCAATCACAGCATAGATTTCATTATATTTTAACACAGCAAAAGTATTTAAATAGTTTATATTGCTATGTAGTGTTCTTCTACTGTACCTTCTTCTTCCAATTTGTGTCTAAGAAAAAAGTAAATGATTTGAGAGGTCTGGCAAGATCAGAAAAGAAAAATGATAAAAAATTGGTTTATAGGGCAAGATCAAAAGTTAAGTAGATTGAAAGAGACTTCTCATATTGGATGGACCAGTTTTCACATAGTAATGATTTTCCAAAGCTCTGGCATTCCAGAGAAATTCAGGAAAATTATCTCAGTAACTCTACATTCCTATTATATTCATCTTTCTCTGCTGACAATTATTTTATTTCTGTGTCAATAAGTGGAAAATTTGCCAATTCTTTATTTCCTTGGCAGCTTTTCATAAAGCTTCAGGACACTGTGTAGAGTTTTGGAGATGGATATATTCTCTCAAGCTGGGAACAACAGTGGAAAAAATTAATGGTTTGTATAAATGTTGCTGGAGATGGACAGAATAGGTCACAGGTCATCTTGCTGACACCCACGTGGCCTTGCTGTCCATAGTTCTCCTCTGCCAGTATGATCATCTACTGGCTCAAACTCTTGGGAACTTTGAGTTAAGGACCACTTCTGTAGAGTCAGGAACTGTCCTCTCCTCATTGGGAGCAAAGAGACATTACTTATTTAGGTTTCCTTTATCTCCTTCAACCAGCCTCCTGTTCACAGCCTTTTAAGAGGAATTCCCTGCTAACATATGCTCAGTAAATTCCTCAATATGTGGAACAATCTTGTTTGAGATACTAAATTTTACCCTTTTCATAAAACAGCCATTACATCTTTTCTTTTAAGAGTAAATTCCTCCAGCCTGGAAAACTTCTAATTTTTTGTGTGGTTAGAGGTCTGGTATTTGTACGTTTGGAGAAATATTCCCTTGACACTGTTTATTTTAAAGCTATAATATGGAGCTAATCTACAACTGTACAATATTTATTATCTCCAGCTGCCACTCAAAGGGTTGTTATCTCTATGCCTTAGCATTGTTTTGTTGGTTTTTTTCACCAAAACCAAGTTATATCTCCTTGGAGTTCATCCCAGAGTTTGAGCTTCCCATATTAATGAACATTAGTGTAACAGAGCTAGCATTCATTGTATAATTTTCTTTCAGGAAAAGGAAATTAAATAAGTATTAAAAATGTAATCAGCTTATATATGGGAAACAAAAGCAGTCTTTTTCTCTTGAAAGAGAGCTGTGTCTATACAAACTTCCTTGCTTGCTGTGCAAAGGTGAGTAATCTGTCAGTATGTAGCCAAGAATCTGGGCTGAACCCATGATTTGACAAAATAATTTGTCACAGAATGAAGATCTTAATCAAATCAGTGAGTAATTATTATTTTTTTAATTTTAAAAATCACTCGTCAAAACTTTTTTCATGTGCCACTAAAACTTTACTACCTGAGATTATTGCTAGGTCTAAATTTCAGGGAATATGGCAGTAACAGAATTAGTTGTAGGAAATCAGACACACTCTTTTTAGGGCCTTCTCTCTGAAGTAAGAAGTCATGAAATTTGGTTGCCCATTTTTCCTTCCTTGTGTTCACATCTTTCAAAGCCTGATTAGGCTTGTGGGAATGGGATGAATAACTTCTAAACTTCCCTGATGTCTAAAACCTTGATAACTCTTTGCTGCTGAGTAAGGCAAGAGGGGAGTGCCTTACCTTTGATTGATTGTTCTCTGCTGAAAAGTGGCAACTAGTACCAAAAATGAAGGAATCCTTCCCCAGAAGTCTATGATTCTGTGGGTTTTGACAAGGAAAGTTGATGTCCTTAATTTTCTACAAGCCACTAGATGGCAACTGCGGACAAGTCAAGATTTGCTAAGGAATGCCTGTACACATCCATAGCAGGCTGGCATTGCTATGGTGACCTTGTTCATTTTCCTCTTTTCTATGTTTATTGAGATGCATGCCGGACTGAAAAAATGAGACCTTCAGACTGTTTTGAAATTGTGTTTCATATAGAAGTCACAGAAAATAGCTGTCTATTCCTTTAGAACTATAAATTAATGCTGCTATGGACAATAATTAAATGTGGCAATTTTCCAAAAGGTTTTTAAAATTATTTTTGCCGTGTAATTTCTCATGAGTGAGTTGCCTCCAACTTTGGAGGTGCCAGATTAATTGAGTGAGTTTGATGTTGTGAGTGCCCTCAGGACTCAGTTTTTTCATTCTGCATTGCAAAGATTGTCTTCTGGGCAGGGTACAGTTTTTGTTGCTAGTTCTCCAGTAGCTTTGGCCTTTAACAATGGAGCAACAAAGTGTTGATGGTTAAGGCAGAAACTCACTGAACCTGTGCTTACATTTCTTCTCAAACTAATTAAATGAGATATGAGAGCACAATTTGTCATAAGGTGTGGTCCCATGTAGAGCAAGACAACTGAAAAAGAAGGAAAAGGAGTGAGAAAATTTTGACGAAGCAAATAAACCAGAGGGAACAGTAAAAAATAATAAGAATAAAAAAAATAGCAATTGGATTTTTTAAAAAAAAATGCAGTTAGAAATTTGGAATATAAAGCTCAAAGGAGTTGTCATCTACCTATCTATTAGCATTGTAATGAAGTCTGGTCTTACAGACCAAAGACTTACTTCTGCTCTAAAAGTATTACAATGCTAGTCATCAAACAGATGCTGCGGACTTAAAAGCTTACTTTGTGTTTCTTTGTGTAGAGCTGAGTTCATATTCAAAGAGAATAGTTGTGGCCTAATTATTCTAATAAACTTTCTGGAGAAGAAGCTGCTAAGAGAAACTGCAGAAACATTTTACTTACAATGCTTCAGTTTGTGCTATAGTGCTATATTTCACAAGAGAAACTAGAATTTTGCTGCTCTGAACTTTTCTCAAATGGAAAAGAAAATCTGTGTATTTCTCAAGTATGAGGAAATAATTGGTTTCCTGAAGCAACATCTATTAGAGCAATTAAATCTAATAAGATCACAGTCCCAGTAAATTTTATTGCTTGCAAGAAATGTAACTAGCTTTTGCTATTTGTTGGTGCTGGTAGCCACTGTGAAACAATAATTAATTCCTTTATTTTGCTCTGGTGTTTGGCACTGTGCCTCACTAACAGCTGGTGGATTGGACACCACATCAAAGGATATGTACAGGATAACTTTACCTGGTCTAACTCCTTCCTTCTATCTGTTTGGTCCAACTCCTTGGCTGTTTTTTAACTTCGTGACACATGTGTCTTGTATACATTTATGCATGGATACTCTTTTCTTAGTAGTAAGTTTTGTTTCTGTTCCTACTTTTCAGTAAGGTCTTAGAAGAGTGGGGGAATTAGTCAGAATCAAATACCTGCAGAATAGTCAGTAGCCACCTCTGTGCATTCCCCTTTATTTCAGTAACTATCTGTTACATTGCTTTGTTCCCCTCCCTGCAGTTTGTAGGTCTGCAGAACGATGTAATCCATAGAGGTTTAGAAATGCCAGTCTGGGTAGTTAGAGATAAACGAGCCATTTTCTAGCTAAAAAAAAATTGCTTATAACCATTTATAACCATTGATGCCTTTGTATACAGACATGGATGTCTATTCTGAGAGTCACTGGAGTTGGCTGAGGTTACTTGTTCAAAATAACAATTTATGCTACTGAAAATGTAAATGGGGAGGAGGAAAGATGTGGGGGTTAGCTGACTCCATATAAAAACTGAAAGGGGAATCAGAATATAGGAAATATGATCAACAACTCCACTTGATGTAGAGTAAGAAATAAAATGCACCACCAGCCTCTGTGATTAGGTGAAATCTAAGAACACTGACTTCAAAGGTAATTTATCCAATATATGTCTGTATACTGTAGTTCTTGGAAAGAACTGAAATAACATACTGGTTTTAATCTAGGAAGGAATAAAAAAATCAGTGTCAAATGAAGATGTAGAATTTTGGATACCAAAACCAGAAAGTTCAACAGAGTTTAACTGACTGAGAAGAAACATGTAAAACTGGGAAACTGTCTATTGGTTTGATTTTTATTAGGTATTGTTTCATTCATAATTTTACTCTCCTTGCATATAGTGACGTTCCTTATGGATTACAGCATCGTTTTTTCAAGGCGAGGCTTAAAGCTGTGTTTGTGAGGCTTTAAGAGAAACATCCAGAATCCATCAGTTCTGAGCCTCCTTGCCAGGACTGCTGGAGATTGTCTACTGTGGGTTTTTAAATATCTCCAAGGGTAGAGGTTTCAGAACTTCTCTGGGCAGCCTGTTCCAGTGTTTGACCACTGTCACAGCAGAAAAGTTTTCCATACATTCAAATGGAATTTCCTGTAATGGTTTCTGATTCTCACCTCTTGTCCTGTCATTGGGCATCAGTGAGAAGAACCTGGCTCTTGTCTGTGTGCTCCAGTCAGGCATCCTGAGTAGAGGACAAGGATCAGTCTCTTGGTCTGCTGGTAAAGCTCTTACTTATGCAGCCCAGGATGCTGTAGGCCTTCCTGAGTGCAAAGGGCTCATTGCTGGCTCATGCTCATCTTGTCCTTCACCATGATCCACAGGTCATTTTCTGCAGAGCTGCTTTCCAGACTGTGAACTCTGTGGGACCCTGACAGCCCATTTCTGAAGCCCCTCTGAATCACTCATCTGACATGTCAAACACTCCTCAGGGTTTTGGATTGCCTGCCATCTTGCTGAGGTTGCCTCAGTCCTGTTATCCAGGTCATAGATGGAGCTGTTGGGCCTCATTTGCCCCTGGGCTGCTCCAGTAGTGACTGACCACCAGCTGGTCTTTGTGTCACTCACCAAAGCCCTTTGGACCCGCAGTTCAGCCAGGTTTCAGTCCACCTCACTGTCCACTTATCTAACTTGTACTTCATCAGCTTCTCTGAGGCTTTTATGAGTGAGTGTTTTGAAAGCCTTGCTGGAGTCAAGGTAAACAACATCTGCTGCTCTCCCTGCATCCACAGAGCTGGTTACTGCATTGCACAAGGTTGTCATTGGTTAAACATGATTTCCCCATTCTAAATCCATGGTGACTACCTCAGATCATCTACTTGACTTTAATATGTTTGGAGATGTTTTCTAGGATTATTTGTGCCATCATCTTCCTGGGAACTGAGGAGAAGCTCATTGGCCTGTAGTTTTCTGCATCTTCCTTCTTGTCCTCATGGAAGATAGGAGCGACAGTTGCTTTCTTCAGAGATCTCCCCTGATCATCACAACCTTTTAGACATATTGAAGCTGAGATTTTGGCTTCATTTATCCTTCAATCAGTTGGAACCTCTGGAAGTTAATTTCGGATTACAATGTTGTTTTTATAGGTTTTTAATTTTTTAAAATAATGCTAAGATTTTCTTGTTAATCATCTACTAGAATAGCTTAACCTTTTTTTTTCACCCTCACTCAGAAACAATAAAGAGAAGTATTATAATAGTTAACTTCCACAAGGAGCTTTTCCACCACACTGTTTCAAGCATTCCTTCTTGTCTGTTGAAACATGATTTTTCAGAGAGGGCAATTTTGTTTCTCTGTAACTTCTAACAAGATGTGGATACCCTTTTCTAACAATAAGGGTAACAGTGACAACTCAGGTTGGATCTGTGAAGGTTTTGCAGAAATACTTGAAAGGTACACATAAAACCAAAAAATACAGGCTGTATTATGTAGCCCAAAATGGTGATAATCATTTGCCCAAGCCACATTAATTTTCCACTTCTGATACAGTAAAACAGTCACCTGACTCAAACAGAGGAAAACATGATATTTGGAAGACTCTTGTGAGATTGTCTCCTTATTTCTCCATTCCTTTAAATATCTAGAGTAAATACATCTTATCAAATTCGATGATCTAAGTCATAGAACACATCACCTCCAGGGGAACCTTAGGACAACTTGTCAGTATGTGTCTTGTACAGATAGGTTGAACTATCCACTGGAGGTTCCCGTCTTTGCTGGCTGTAGAGGGATTCTACACAGCTCATTTAAACCAATAATTTGTAATCTAAAATTACACGAGATGGATGTGCTAAACTATTCTGATAACTTAAAGATGAGCATTACAACTCTCATGTTTCTTGAGTTACCTCTTTCCTGAAGATCTAGTCAAATTATAAGTTGTTAACTAATTTACAAGTGAAAAGACATTTTGCACTTGGAATTACTTGTATTTTCCAGAATTATTAATAGCACTTTTAAAATTGCATTGAAAGTAGACTTTGTACATATACTCTCAGTGAAAACAAGATAGCAATGTAGTGATTGATTTTTATGTTGTTGATAGATTCTGAAATACCTTTTTTTTTAAATTCCTTTTGTTCAGGATTTTGAAGCTAATGAGACAAGGAAAAATATCAATGAGAATAACTATAAACAAATTTACCCTGTGCTGGAAATTACCTGACTAAGTACATGTCACAATACCAGTGCAGAGCAGAATGAAAAGCCCCTCTACATCCTCTGTTAGAATGTTTCTATAAGTCAGAATTAAAATGTTCTTTTTAATGTGTGTAAAATGATGCTCCCACATTCATTCATGTCCAGGTACATAATGAAGGACTAATTTTTCTGAATTTCTGAGGATTTACTAGATTCCATGGCCACTTAGACTGCATATTATTCATACAAATGAGCACTAGCTCTCCCCAGCTTGTTATTGGTGGAAATCAATAGTTGCCAATACGAGTGTTAGTTTTGTGTACAGATTAAACAGCCAATTGCTTCAAAAATTATTTCAGAATAGGCATTACCATAAGCATTGCTACAACTGTGTATTTAAATATTTCTAGAACCTAAAGAATAAAATATTCCAGTTGGCAAGTGTTTTAGGTATTGATGTACTGAGATCTGGGTGTTAGTTTTTACCCATGCTTTGAAAATATTCTGTATGTTATGTGGTAGTTTCCTATCTCTCTGTAGAGTGCTGTGGCAGGTGTTCAACTTTAATGCATTTAATTATACATCTTTAAGGGCGGTACTAAGACTAGGAATGGTACTGTTATGGCTTGGGGGTTTTGTTCTTTTGCTTCTGCTTTAAATTTCAATAGCTTTTGCTGTCTGATTACATCCCTCCCTCTTAAGTTTAAAATAACAATTTTTGAGTTGAAAATTGCATAGAAAATGATCATTCTGATTTGGAAATTATATAGCACTATTCCTACTCTCTGAACTTCCAGTATTACATAATATTAGTATGTTCATCTAATTCCTGAAGCACTTGCAAATTAATTGCATAATAATAACAAAATCAGAGCTTGATACACATTCTCTTGTCATATTTTGCTTTTCTAGATAAAGAGGCATAATGACACAAAATAACTGAAAGGAGCTGTCATGTGCCTGTTTGATGCTTTTTTGGAGCTGTATGAACCCAGATCTTGAAAAAAAATCTGCTGCTGATCCTAGTCCTGCATGTTGGTTGATAAAATTAGCTCTAGTTTCTTTACCTGGACTGATGTGCTATAGACAATAAACCATTCCTTATTTATCATGCATTTCAAAAAAGTAGGAATATATACTAGAAAAAATCCAAGAGGCTGAAGAATATTCAGTTCCTTTAGCCTGCAGGCAAGATTCACATGTATTCTTTTCTCAGAAGTAATGTACTATATCTAAAAGACACAGGTTAAAATAAGAAGAAAGTTATTTTTATTGGATTACTAATTTTCTTCTATGGTGCATCCAGAGATTATGCTTTGGAAAGGCCGCAAGTGACTAATTGTTCTTTGAAGCTTCCAATTTTCATGGAAGAGCAAATATTCTAAAGTGTCTGCAGACGCAGAGTGTGAAGATTCCTTTGGAAGACAAAGTGGTTAATCCTTCTAATTATGTGGGAGAAACTTGTTGGCACTAGTATCACTAACGCTGGTAATAAACTGTTCCTAAACATATTTTCATAAACTTGCACTTACTAAGCATTTTTATTCTTCCTGTTTGTAGAACATTCAAGGTATCTCTAAACATCCAATTACAATTAAAAAGAAGCAGTACATAAAAGGTAAAGTATGTTTTTATTAAGATGAAAAGGCAGATTTATCTAATTATTTTACTGAGTGGTATTATATTTTGAAGCAAGCTGATAGGTCCAGCATTAAATATCAGATGATTGATATTTTGTTATACATTAGCATTTAAATAATTACTTTTTCTTGTAGTTCCTGAAAAAATACTTGGTGTTTCAGCACTGATTTAAATAGCTACAAGCTTTAGGGTTTTTTTGTTTCCCTCACTTTTTCCAAATGAAATTATGCATGTTAAATACCTTAAATACCTGAGGGATGATTTTGTATGCATTCAGCTCATAAGGCTCTGCCTGAGTCAATGTTTAAGCTGGGTCATTTTAATCATACTCACAACTAAACACCAGTAGTTAGTCAGATGTGTTGTTTTTGATTACAGAAGTGGATTTAAGGCAGATGGTTCAGAGGGAATCAAAGTGAAGTCTAGGAAAGCATGAGCCAAATGATAAACAGAGAAACCCACAGTAGCAGACTCAAATATAAGAGAGAGATTTTGGAGCACACGTTCTCCTCCTTGAATGCTTGCAGCCACAGCTGGGCAGTACTGCTCAATGTGGTGCTTGGTTCTCTGCTGAGGGCAAGCTTTGCCTTTTCACAGCTATTCACTTTCTGTGTTGGAAATAATACAGGTCATTAAACAAGAGGAAGATAATGTAAAATTTTGACAGCAGTTTTATTTTATCTTCATGAGTCATTTTTATAAGTATTTTTTAAAAGATGATATAAAAAACTGTGTCAGCAGGGGCAGCATAAACCTGAGGTGCTGGGCATAACTGTAGCACATGAAACTTTCTGGAGATTTTGCTAATGATCTCATGTGCTTCTCAAAAATGTATTTCTGAGTTTTTCCTCTATCAAGAGACTTTTTTTTTCCCATTTTCTTCACTTTTATGCTGACCAAACTCTGTTGCATTTGAAACCACCATCTTCCCCTACATTATGTCAAGTGATATTCCCTGGATGCATTCAGTTTCTAGTACCTTGTGTTAGTGTTTCATGATATTATTGGGGATTTCAGTAATTACAATTTGGATGCCCATGACAGCTGTATGTTCTCAATATTATATTCCCCTACCATCTGTAACTCAGAGTTTGGTTATTTTTACATTGCTGCAGCCTGTTCAGAGATACAAAAATATATTATTTTACTTATTTTTATAGATGCTTATTTATAAATGTATCTTTTATTAAGTGATCTGTGAATAATGTTAGTTATTGTATATATTTGATAGCTTGTGTTTAGGGAAGGGTTTGAATTTGAGAAAGGAAGTAAGCAGTACTGTAAGGATGGTGGAGATAAAGTTGTACATTACTGATAAAGTGAAATAATTGTGATGCTGGCAGTTGGTGCTCTGCTAGTTTGCTTACATTACCATTTCTGTGGTGTTAGCTGTGTATTTGGTATAAAACCTCCTATGGTTCGCCGCACAGTGTTTTTGAACTGGTGCTTGGGATTTAAATGTGTATCTCCTCTGTAGGAAAAGAAGAGGACGTAATAACTATTTCCCCAAGAACGTTATTTGTTTCAAAAAAAGGATGTACGTTTTTAGCAGCAGGTAAGAGAGAGAGTGAATTATTGTTCTCATACATATTAATATTCACAATTCTGTCATGTCTCTTTTTCCCCTCTCCTTTGGATGACATATTTTACAAGGCTGTCAAATCCCTTAGTAACAATTAATATTGTAATATGATGTGTATTCCTTATTATGCTTTGGAAGTGGATGATGTTTAAGCCTTGTGAGTAAAAACAGAGTTAATAAGATTAATTGACATATGAAGATAATGAAGAATTGAGACACTTTGTGATCCATAGCTGGAATACAACATCTTCAGGATGAGCTTCTTAAAGTCATCTGTCTTTTTTGAGCATGAAGAAGTGATTGAATACTCCAGGCTTACATTTTAATTTGTGATAGTCTGGTTAAAATGCAGGTATGTTTTTATTTTAGAGCAATAGATGCATTTTAACACTGTTTTCTAGACTTTTCCCATATTGAGTTAAGGATCCTTGCTGACTTATCATCTGAACCAGAACTTCTGAAACTGTTTCAAGAACCTGAAATCACTGATATCTTCACTACACTGGCTTCTCAGTGGTAAGATTAAAAGTTGAATATTTTAATAGTAATTAGACAAAATAGCAAGAATAACCTCAGCTATTGTATTACTGCATAATGGTAACAAAAGACAGTATTTTGTTTCACTATCTATTGTTCATACTATTTGAACACCATGAATTCCCTTCTGTCTTTCTGAGCCTTTTCTTCTCCAGTGTGGTTAATTACCACATATCAAAATGCTGCAATCCAACTGGCCAGTATGAGCCTTGTGGCTAAAGCTGATGCAATGATATATTATGAACAGTGGTTGCTGATGACTTTCTCCTTGCATTTTTTTAACCAATTATTTTTAAAAATCCAGAGCAGCAGTTAGAGAGGTTATCTGTTTGCAAAACTGCAGAACAGCTTTTTTCAGTAAAAGTACAAGCATTTATGAAATTTGCTTAGATATCCAATAGAAGTATTGGAATCAAATTACATATATTTAAGAGACAGACTAGAGCTTATAGGATTTCTTTTGAACTAATAGGGTTTAGTGCTTCCATATTCTGGAATGACTTGGAAAAAGTGCTACCCCAATAATTTGAAAAAAGGTAGATTTTTTTTTTTATCTCCATATCTAAATAATTATTTACTGATCTCTTCAGTATGCCGATTAAAAGATTAACAATCAAAAATGATGGAATATTAGTCACTGACCTATTGAGGGTATTTTATATTGTTTGTATTGAGGTGATGCCTAAAAAATCTTACTTGAGACTCGGACTCTCTTGTCCTCAAAAGTGCGTGAGTATTCAAGAAATTACAGGATAGATGTTAAGGAACTTGCGGTTTCAACAGATAGGTCAGAAAAAGATTGAATAAAATGCTATAGCATAAAGCTGTTTAAACAGACTGAAGTTTATGTAAATATTATGCAATTTGCTTATTTTCTTTGTCTCCCCCTCCCTTTTATCTTTTTATCTCCATTTTAGTTGGAAGAATTAGTAGCTAGCTGAAAATGAAAGCAAAAATACCTCTGATTGATTGAGCTCAATTCTCATCCTACGGTTTCTAAATTTTTGCAGGCATAGTCTTCCCAAACATGGTATTTCCTACACACTTCCGTAGTTCACAGAATCCTAGAATCCTGGAATGGTTTGGTTTGGAAGGGACCTTAACGACCATCAGATTCCAGTCCCCCTTCCACAAGCATGGACAATTTCCTATATCCCAGGTTGCTCCAAGCCCCATCCAGCCTGGCCTTGAACGCATCCAGGGCTGGGGAATATTTGTTAATATGATCTGAAGTTGTACAAAGAAACAAAATGGAGCTCACATTATAATTATCCTGCTACCAACAACTGAATCTGTGCTCAAGGCATGTGCATTCTGGGAGAACAAAACTCAAGACCACAAACATTTCATCAAATATATGGAAAGATCACCTTTCTTTGAGAGTTTCTTAGAAGCTTCTCTTGATATTGTAATAAATTCTTAGCTCTAACATGATATTGCTAGAACCTCATGATGGAGTTAAATCCTTATTTTAGTTTGATGGTTTCTTGGAAATGTATGCATGAAGATGAGTCAAATTTTGTCTCAGCTCTGGGCAGGACTCCAGAAATACCATTCTATTCAGCAATCTCACGGCTCTTGGCACCCATCAACCTCTTGCAGTTGCTACACGGTAGCTTTGAATTTAATGGATTACAGGCAAATATTTTTATCAGACAGAATTGTCATGGTGTGTCTACAAAATCATTACATAATGATTCTGCTGACTCTTCTCTTAAGCTTCAGTAAAGCTAATGCTTGGAAGGAACTTTCTATTGAATCTATTAGATGACTTATGACTCACAGAAGGGCATATTTAATCTCATCTAACCTTGGACATCTGTCACATACTTGGAGATTCATTTGGCCAACTGCTGATATGCCCTGTGTAATAAGATCAATCGCACAATAAAAGTGTTGACTTCTCACCATTGAGAGCAAAGTAGGTCTGGGATGGCCAGGTTAAATGTAGACATCTGTATTTGTTCTGACAAACTGAATTCCTCCTGTTGGGTCAGTTCCTGCTGAACTCATCTTGGATTTTTGAATGTTGTCCTTAATTTCTTTGGCACCAAAGAGAAGATATAAAATTACAGGCTTCACAAATGCTTTCTCATTCTGGATATTTATTCATCTCTCATAGGCTGCTATTGATAAATAAAATTTTTAGGGCCAAAAATTAGTCAATTGACTTTATTGTAGTTGATTCTACTCACTGGTATTAGAATGAGTTATGAGAACAACAAAACAAACAACAAACCTTTTATCTCTTCTTGGTCATCCGGTTTTCTCTGGGTCTTAATCCTTTAAAATCTGTTCAACTGATACACCAATAGGCATAGCAAATGTTTTGTTCTGTTTGAAAGAATTGCATGTTGTTACTTTTTGTAAATCTTTCCTGACATATTTTGTACAATTGGAAAAACCTTACAAAAAAAGATTTTTTCTCTAAGAAATCTAAAAAGAATGGATTAGTTTCTGAAGATCCCTCTCCAAAGAAAAATAATTGTTAGTGTTATTATCTAGTATCATATCAGCTTCAGAATGCATGTCAGGTGGTATCTTTTAGCTGGTTTTCTGTAGCTAAAAATCGTTAGACTTATGAATATTAGATTGCAGATAGAAAATAATACATTATTGAATAGAAAGCTGAGCCACACTCCAGAATCCAACCAAGTTTTATTTCAGTTTATTCACTTATTTTTCTAAACTTCATGGCTTCTTCACTGAAACATAACTCCATTCCTTAGATGCCCTTCAGACTAAAGCCTTCTATCTGAAATCCAACCTTTTTAAAAACATTCACAGG
The DNA here is from genome assembly GCA_013397095.1 of Sterrhoptilus dennistouni. Lineage (NCBI taxonomy): Eukaryota > Metazoa > Chordata > Aves > Passeriformes > Zosteropidae > Sterrhoptilus > Sterrhoptilus dennistouni. The sequence continues at coordinate 1,618,774 of VWZU01012995.1, forward strand.
CTTTTTATAGCATTTGGCAGGAAATACACATGGGTGGGCAGTTTCTGCAAAGATGTGAACTCCATGAGTTTCTGATTAAATTAAGGTCTCTTAGGTATAAAAGCTTTCCTTTGATAATTTGGTTAGGTATTCTGTGCTGTGACTCAGCCTATCTTTGCTGCCTTAGAGGTGAGTCTCTCTTGGAACCCTGTTGGATCCATGTTTCTGCTAAACATTGTTTGTATGGAAACTTTACTCTGGTCAGCAGAGCAGGTAGAGATGCCCAAGTGTGTGTCAGCCCAGACTGTCTGTACATGGTAGTAAAGGGCTGAGTGGAGGTATTAACTTCCACGCTGAAATTCAGTCATATGCAACACACTACCCAAACCACCAACCCTGGTGAGAGGCAATGCTCCCAGCCAGGCTGGGCTGGGATCTTGTGCTGCTCTGGTGAGCTTGCAGAGTCAGCTCATTTCAGGAGTAACTCAGCTCCACTACTCTGTGCTTCCCTGCACTGTGCTCAGCTGTTTGCTGGACACCCTGCTTGCTGTAGAGAATTTTTGGAAGTATTGTGTGTTCTCTTTGGCAGAACTGTCTTGAAGTGGCTATTCAGCTAAAACTGAAAACATGGTGCAGTTAACTACCACAGAAGCACAAGATGGTTTGTGTTGGATGGGACCTTTAAAGATCATCTAATCCATCCCCTTGCTATGGGCAGGGACATCTTCCACTAGACCAGCTTGTTCATCTCTGCCTTGGACAGCCAATATATCTTTTGGTCACCTAACATAGTAACCCCAGTTAAAACTAGGATGGTAGAGATTTTGATGTTAACTTATATGTGCTTAATGCTCTTCCTCCTGTTCTCCTGTGATGATGATCGTAAGGTATTACCAAAATTACCTTACAGTGGAGTCCTCTGTTATGTCCTACAAAGAAAAAGCCTTAAAGAGAGGTCAGCACTTGCTTTTACAACAACACCATTACATTAATGATACACTGAACGTATAGCTCAGTTTAGGTTTGCCTAAACTTTTAAAAATTAATGGTATAATGGATTCTAGCTACCTGCAAGTTCACCTTGTGCTGTGTTGCCTTGATGCCCCATGACAGTCATAATCCTTTTTAATCCAAATCATCATCCCAGTGCTGAAGGTGACGAGAGCTGTCCTGGCAGCTGTCTGACCAGCCAAGAGACCCAACTGCTGTTAGACATCCAAATGACAACAAACCTCAGCATGAACTTCCTCTCACTTGTTTAGCTTTTACAAAATAAATGGAAAGACAAGTAATTGTATTTAAAATGCTGTTGATGTGCATATCTTAAAATCAATTTCAAAAAGAGATGCTGAAAAATGCTTAGTCTTTTAAGTAAGAATTTCTTTGCAGAATTTCATAATTCAAGGTGTGATGATTACCAATCTCTTTCAAACTGTTCTTTTGTCACCCTTCTCAGTAGGTTGTTGTTCCTCCATCATAGTATATACTCATATTGACCCCATTGAGTCAAAAAGCAGGAAAAGTGTCTTGATTTAGCTGAGCACTTAAACACACGATAGTATGGGGTTTCATCCTATCTGACTTCTGCCTGCCTTCCTGCCTGAGTGCTTTTTTGAATTGGGATTGTACTGCAACAGAGCTTTTATGAGTGGAGCATTAATCCATACTCAAAATATTTGGGTAAACCCTTTCCTTTGTTTCTCTAGAATCTGTGTCAGACAACTGGAGATTCCTAGCACTGGCGAGTTCAGCTGTATTCAGTGGTACCCTCCATCAAAGGTCCTGAGGGCAGCATGCCCATGCAAATGCAACTCTGTTATTTATGGCTCTGGACAAGCTTAGTCAATTTAAGCTTGAACATGTTGTCACTGTAATCCAGTATTTGCTACAGATATTCCTAATATCTGCAAATTATATTTATGTTCTCTAGCCTGAAATAGAACACTAATGTGTCTGTCATAAATGGCCTAGCAGATTTATTAGACCATTTTGCCCTTTCTAAATTATAACTATAGACTAAGATGGTAAAACATGTGGACTCTATATCCTCATGAACCAAGAGGTTCAGAAGAAAAGACCCTGTAAGTAGATTGGTTGCAAATGGATTGAAGTGAAAGTCCCATACTCCTATATCCAGAAATTTAGGACAGGAATACTCAGGTGATCTATAGGCTCCAGGGATAATATTAGCATATTAAACAAATAATATTCTCTTGACCACATTACTTCCCTGAGATTTAATAATATTTCTAGATTGTTTGTATTGATTTACTGTTACATTCTCATGGTAAATAGACCTTTTCTTTAGAAAATATTTGCTATTTAAGAAGGGGTGAAATTAAGAAAGATATTTGGTAAATTGCTTACAGTATGATCTACTTGCAAGCATTAATTTATTGCTACTATAAACTGTGTATTTTCAATTGTGTGAGAGCAGAAAGATAATTGTCTCTGTGCACAAACTTTTCCATGGTAAATTACCTGCATATTTTCTGTCATATATTCTGCTTTATAGATTATCTGTAGATCCAGTGTAATGATACCCAAGTTGGTCTATAGCTCAGAAAAATGTCTTTACTAGATAGCATTGTTAGGCGGTTGTACTCTGATTCATTTTCAGTACGGAAATCAAAGAGTGTGAATCAGAGAACACACAAAAAGTTTGCCTGCATGCAATGAATTTTCTTTAAATTCTAAAAGCTGAAAGAATAGGAGAGTAGAGAAATTTAAATAATCTCTATTAAAAATGTGTATTACTATGTAGTGGAGGAATAGCTCTAACACTGTTCAATATACAGATATGTTGTATATTAAAAGGTATAATATCTGAATAATCTGATAACTGCTGCCATTCCAATATGAAAATGGGCATTCTCTTTAAAGTATCAGTTTCTAGCTCTGAACTGTAATTTAACCTGTACACATTAACTACTGATGGTGAGTTAAAGTAACAAGATAATTAGCGGATACTCTTTAAGGGTGATATTTACTCTGATTATACCAATGAAAGGACAATTTGTGTCAGTTGTGTGCAATGCTTACACTCATGGCAGTGTTTGAAAGAAGGCTGGAGAATTTGATAGTGATCTAGTTGCTCCTGTTTCACATTGAGATCTGAGTTTTGTAAAATCCAAACCACAAAATACTCCCTTCTCTCTCATCTGTCATCTGTTTCCTCGTATTCATGCTATTAGTGCTTTCTTTTGCGTGGTGACGAAGAACAGCATGAATACCTGTTCTTCTTCCAGGTATTGAATTTACCTTCTAGTAAGTACTGGACGTAGTAATTGTTCACCTGTGTGGCTTTCAGAGAGTTTAAAAAAATGGCTGCAGATAAGAGGACATATCTCATTATGTCTTTGTAGCCCTGGCAGTTTATATCTAAAATAAAGAAGTGTGTAATTATCTTAGAATTCCAAAGGATTTATAAATTCTTTGCCACCAATCATTTTGGAAAACATTTCTTTCCATTTTTATAGCATAGGCTTGGTTGGCTGACATTTTTAAGACATGGAAGGATCTTTAGCTTATACTATCCTTGTCACAATCAGAGGAACTTGAACACTTCATTTCCAATAACCTTGGGAACTGCAGACTGTTTATAAAATGTTCTGAACACAAAAGTCCATCTCTCCTCAGCTGGTATTTCTGTGGGATCATGGTAGTATCTGTTCTGAACTGTTTTGTTAGATACTGACATGCTGATTTTGGAAATTACTTAAGGAAAAGCCTAGAGAGAAGCAAAGCACAGAACTACTTGGAATTAGCATGTTGAAAGGAGAAAAGGCTTTTTGTTATGTTTTTGTCTTTTTTTAAAAAATAAGTCCAGCCATCCTTGAATAAAAAGATGTCACTGCAGAAAGGTTTGGTTTGTTCTTTGCAGAATGTCTTCCTGCAGGAAGTGTGGAATTTTATTTCTTTACCACCTGCCAAGCAGGGGACTCACAGAGCTGATTATATCCAGTGATGGTCAGGTGAGCCAAACTGTTGCATACTGGCAGTTGGTTTGGTAGGAACTGTGTCAAAATAGGGACTCTTGTTTTTCCAGCCTCTTGGCAATTCAGGATACTTCCTGACAATAGCTCTATCTGCTGATACCCTGCTGCGTTCTGAAGAACACAGGAAATAAGCAGAGATATTTTGGATATTCCTGAAATTAATCAAAGTAAGTCCTTATGGGCTGAATTATACAAAAAGATAACTGGGTCTGTTTGAAAAAGATAAGGTCAAGTATGCACAAATGCTTGGTGGTAGGCTGACTAAATACATACACACCTGCCCATATCTATTTCATACAACTTTGTTTCAAATACATTCTTTGTACTAAATACATCTTTGTATTTAATAGATTAAAGATTAATACTCCACAAAATAGTATTTTTTCAGGTTAATTCATATAACTATGTTATAGCAGATATGGAATTCAGTTTAGGCTGCCTACTCAAACAGCAAGAGCAAAGGCCAGTTAATCAGGGATAAGATAAACAGATTTCTGAGAAGTGAACGCCACATCTGTAGCTGAATAGTTTTTAAACAGATATGAATATTTGTCCTTCTATATTAGTTTTATGAAAATATTATCAAGCTTGAACAGAGTCATTATTAATCAAGATATGTCACCTGTGTGTTTGTTAGGTGATTAAGGGATAATTAAATAATCATGCTTATCGAGGTGGATTTTTACTGAGGAAACAGGAAGAGCTTTAGCTCTCCTCCTGTCCCCATTAGCAGACATACAGTTACAAGATGCAGCCTCAGGGTTACACAGCTCCCTCTCCCCCAAGCAGAGCTCTCTTAGTTTTGTTTTTTCTAAATAATGAGCTACACCACTTTAGGGAACCCCATATTTGTCTAAAGATTTTTTAGATGATCCAGGCTTTTTCATACATTTCTAAGCTTCTAGGACATGTTCTTGGTTTTATTCATTTCTCCCTTTTTATGAACCTAATGTCAAATCTGAAATGAATTTGAGTTAATTCATTTCACTTCATCCATTGCAAAATGGCAAGATCTTTGTTTTTGGCATTGCAATGAAGAAGAGACTTCCATGCCACATGGTGAAACATTTGCAGTATTAAGACAAGTTAAAATCATGTCTACTCTTCACTGGCGAGTATTTAGGGTTACTTCTAGAATCCTTTGAAGAGAGTGGAGAAAAGTTTTCCTGTGTGTTACGTGGCAGCCCCCTTAAATAAGTGTCACTGAGCATCTCTGCTGAAGTATCTATTTAGAAGTGTGTGACTGTGTTGTGATCCTTCAGCTCTGAGGTTTGCTTCTGTAACTCAGCCTGTACTGATTCCTGATGTAAATCAGGAGATCCTAAGCTCAGTGCTGCCTGCTAGGACATTCACTAAGGGTTAATATAACATTTCTTTCATTATCATTTACTTGGCTGGGTTTATAATCCTGTTGCAATTTTTAGTTAATTTCAAGGCTTCTACTTTCCTTTGGTGAGATAGATTCTGAAGAAGCACTTTTTGCAGTAGATATTTCTATTCTGATCAATATCTAAAATATCTCTCATCTTGTGCCTTTATTTAGAGTGATACTGATAAAAATGTGGAATCAGTAATTTGTTTCTTATATGCAGTTGAGAGAGACACAATTTCAGTTTGAATGGGAAGGCATGCTCTTTCAAATCACATATTCAGGGACAGGTGCTATGTACAGGTACTACTTATAATGAATCTGGTATTTAATAACTTTTTTGTTTAAAAAGTTGTGATGAGGCTAAGCCACTTGCAGCTCCCGCAGCTGCTGTATGTAATAAAAGGGGAAGATGTTCAGTTTGCCATCTCAGAATCAGAGTTTTAAAACCTTTTAAGCTCCAGGTTCAACACCTGATGGGTGTTGGTGCGGAATATTTTAACAGTGTTACTTTTGCAGCAAAGAGATTTCTATGTGTTTTGAAAGCTCATTTGCAATAGTTGATATTAATGAAATCTAACACTTGTCTTACTTTACACCCTGACAGTCTACATGGCAACTGTGAAAATTTCACCTTGAGTTTACACTGCCTTGTAGAAGTGTAGCTGTGGCTTTAGTTTAGACTGGCAGATAAAGCAGACGGAATAAAGTCCTCAGGAATCATAATGGCTTTTGTTTCTAGAAGCTTTAGATAAACCAGGCAGTTAACTAGAAGTTTAAGTAGACAGCTTAATTTTATGTCACATTGGAAACTTATTATTACTGCACATTAAATGCTTTCTTAGCCTTCTAGAGTAAATGAAAAATAAAGTTTTACACCCCCCACAACTAACACAGAAACTAGAGAGAAAGCAAACTCCGAGAAGACTGGATAGTCCTCAATTGTTTTGTGGTGTCTGATAACTTTTGGCTTTGTTAATTTCATGGAAAGGTTTTGTTGTGTATTAAACTCTTTTCTCCAAACAGTCATATCCTTCTAGAGTGACTTTGATAGAATGCTGTTTTATGAGCACACTCCAGAGCTTAATAAAATATTTTCATTTATTTCATTTAACTCAACTTTAACTCTAGTGTCAAGCTAAATTTTGATGAAATCAAGAATGTCACGGCAATTCATTCTTCACTTTTACTTTTGCCTTTAGTTTAGTGTTGACCCAATGCATAGTAGAAATTTAAGTGCTTATAGAGAAGATTGAAAAAGATGGAATAGGAAGTTTCTTATCCCTTTCTGCAAAATTTGTTCAAGACCCTTATATATATAGCATGATTGATTTCTTTTTTTTTTGATTGTGCGTCCAAGATATCTCAGAGTCTGTCTCTTGCTTTTTTCTGTGTCATGTGGATGCAGTTTGGTGTAGTGTGACATCTCTGCCCCTGCTTTTTTTTCCTGAGCAAACTATACATTGTAACAATATGATAGTTACATGTTTTGTTCTGTGTAATATCTGAGATGGCATTACATCATCTTTTGATTATATATTAAGAATTCTGCTCTTTCTATTTCACTTTTCTGGTATTTATGTAAAGGCTACTCTGAAGGTCCCTCTATTTCTTTGAGACTTTTCACAGGTCTAAGATGTGTAATTATTTGATGCTCTGTAATTATTTGATGCCTGTGTCATCTCCAAGATGGCTGCTGTTCTGTCTTAACTATTTGAAGCCACTTGAAGAAAAGCTTGCAAAGTATTTGTGATAAGTAAAGAAAGAACTCCAAGGGCATTAATTTCCATTTGATCCCTGTTGTTTTATACAAGTGGCCTCTGAGAAATTTTATGCCACCCCAGTTTGCATAGACCTCTTAATGCATTAACATTTACTTGTTCTTTCAGTGATGGTGCCCATCACTGTTGATGCTCAAACCTGTGCCTCATGTGGGGAGTTAGTTACCCTGACTTCCTTCTCTTCTTGTACTCATAGACCCAGAGACCCTAAAATAAGACTGCCCTCATAACTCAGAAATAAATAAAGACTATGTACATGTGAGGCCAAAGCCCTTTTTTTCTTCCTATAGAGGTGAAGGAGATGCGAGGCGAAGGTTGCAGGGTCAGGAGTGCTCTTTCAAGAACCTATGTCAATGTCAGGGACTTTCTGTTCCAACTGACATATGTCCAGAATTGTGCATTTTTACAGAAAAATCTTCTAAGTGTCCTTTTTCTAATGAAGAACACTGAAAATAAGTGCCATCTAATTAATCTCTTCAGTATCTGATACTGAAACAGCAACATACCTGTAAATATCTTCATAAAGATAATGGATCACTTCAGTCCCAAATTAATCTCTCAGCAAATTGTTACTGATGACAGCTATAATTTATGACATAACCTTGTTGCAATTGCTTTACCTGGTTCCCTTCTACTTTAAAATGTAACAATAGAAAACTTTTGACCCTCATAGCAAACTGCAAAGACATATCTTTATCTTCTTTAAAATAGATGAAAGTTAGACACCATGACTTTTAAAAGGAGGTTGAGGACTAATTAAATAAATCTTCGTGGAATGGATTATAGAGGCTACTCAGACAAAATAAATTATTTTATGATTAAATACTGGAAGAAATTTTAAAATACTAAAGTGCTTCTGGATTCTTTCAAAAGTGTTTTATGGGAGTTATAAAGATTTTCCTGGTGCTAAATAGATATAAAATAAATTAAACCACAGTTTGGTAGGGTGGCATACCCAAAGGGAAAAGAGACACAATGACAAAAGTGTTTTACAGTTGGCTGTAGTCTGGGGAGGATGACATCAAGCTGACAGCTGTAGTCTTTCATTCAAAGAAGTTGAACACAAAAACTTAAAAAATCCTTTTAACTAAATAAAACACAATGTTAAACTCCTGAATTGTGTGTTGTGACTCTCCCCCCTCTGTGTTTAAGTATATGACCCCTATATTTACAGGAGGGATCCATGCCAGAGGTCCTCCAGCATGTGCATTGGCTACTGGAAGACTGCTCTGGCTTTCCTGAAGCCAGGGTGGGGTAAATATACAGGTATATATATATGTATATGTAATACTATGTATTGCCCTTCAGGTAAGGAGGAAGAGATGTGAGGGATGTGGTGTCCTATCCTATGGTGTGAAGAGTTTCTTTGTGTTATTCTGTAACCTTTTATGTCACTTATGTAAACCAAGTCGTGATAAAATTGCAAATACAAACATTTGACAAAACCTCTGAATAAGGCATGAGAAGTGTTTAGAAGTGACATAGATAAAAAAACACAACAAAACCCTGATATATACTTAGATTACATCAGAAAGGTTTATCTTTCTGTTACTTTTGACCTGCTGTTTCCCTTCTGGCAAGATGTTAGTCTGCATTTCAGTCTTTGTAGATGCTTTTTTTAATAGAATCGTAGAATCCTACAATGTTTTGTGTTGGAAGGGGCCTTAAAGACTATATAGTTCCAACCCCCTGCCAGGGGCAGGGGACACCTTGACTAGGCCAGGTCACTCAGAGCCCATCCAGCCCGGCCGTGAACACCTGTGGAAATAGGGAGTCCACAGCTTCTCTGTGGAGAAGTTCTTTCCTCTGTGGTTTCTTTCCTATTTTTAGAAAAGTATCTTGACTGTATTTCCACTCTTCTTGGCAGTCTAGAAAAAATTCATTTTTCATCCTGCTGTCTCCATACTCTTATATGAAAGAAAATCTCATTACTTTTTGTTTTGAACATAATTGTGTAAATGCTTCATAGTTACAGAAAGCATAGAAACCATACATTTTACTGGATGAAAAAAGATGGGCTAATTGTATGAATCTTATGTCTAGCTCTTGATTGATATAAGATAAAAGTAGTGATATGTTTTGATATGAGAGTGTCTTCAGGAAAACTGTTTCCCAACCTCTTCCTTTTTGTATTTTGTAACAGATTAGCCAGGCAAAAATAATTCCAAGTTTGCTTCTGCATATTACCTTACAAATGTCTGAGACAAAGTATGCCTGAGCCTTGTCAGCATTTTCCATGAGTCATGGAATAGCTGCTTTCAAAAAAAATTGTTTATTCTTGCTCATTGCATTAGCAGTGAAGGAACTGGGTTATGGATAGCCATTTTTTTCTGTATGTCTTGGATACTCACATACATTGTTATAGATATTCTGCTTGCCTCAGATATAAGGTCTGCTAAGCTGAAAAAGTGAACTTTCAGAATTTACCTCCTACATGATCTACCCAATAGTGATGCTGCTGTAAACTGGGATTTTCTAATTTTTCTGATTACATAAATTGTCTGTACTTTTTTCATATCCGAACACAAAGTTCCAGGCACAAACTTACAGAATATAAAATCCTCATCTACTATTAAACAGCAACAGGTGATTGAAAATGAGATTTATGTAGTTCACTGATGAAAATAAAAAAGCTGTAAGAGCTGTCAGATGAACAAATGTGTATTCACTCATACATTCACCCATTTATTGGACATAATGACTGCATATAAAATGAATTTAATGCCACTCCAGCTCATTTCCCACACCAACAATTCACAGCTTGGACTTGGATTAATTGGCAGATCAAGAGAGCAGCCAAGAGTTTGTGGCTGTTATGACTGAGCTTAGTTTGGCTGGAGTGTAATGCAGACCAAGGCAACCCATGTCTGCCAGATATTGTGTTTGAGGAGTTTGTTCTGCCTTTTCCTGTGCATGAACAGTTGGCTTCCGTCACCACGCAACATTTCCCAGAAATTCTGGAATGTCTTATCGCATTCTTTTAAGACTGATTTCCTCCCATTTCTACCTGTTCTCAAGGTTTTATTTTGCCATTGCTCATATGTTATGCCCTGTGCCCTCTTTAATCTTATTTTTTTATGTGTTTAATTTGTGTGAGCTCATTTCTGTATACTAAATTACGTGTTAGTTTTTTTTTTTAGTATTCTGCGCACGTAAAAATTAATCCATTGAGATGTCTACTCTGTATTAAATGTGTTCTTCCAGTTTACAGTTAAACTTTGTTGAAATTGCAGATATGATCGCTGTATTTTTCTTGGGTGTAAAGAAACTTGGTATTCGTTCATATGTATTTAAGACCTAAGACTTAATTCAGTAGAAACTCCTTGAGATGTCCATTAGACCCCATTAATAAATGAAAATGTATAGTGAATTTTGGAGAAATTACAATAATATTCAAAGTATATTCTCTGAAAAAATAGTAAATCATATATTATTTTTTGTTTCATATCTGCATTTTGTTTTGTAATCATAATTTCATGTTATCCTTCTTCACTGTTTGCTAGAAAAGTTTTTCTCCATGTGTTTTACTCTCAGAATTAGGCCGCTATTCCCTTTTTAGACACACAGCCCACTTCTTACTAGAACCCCCTTTTTAAAGACTTTGTGTATTTCTACTCTCATTGTGCTTGTTAGATACTCTACAATTTTTTGGCTGCAAGTTGTTTGCTCCCCTCACAGATCTTTCCAGATTGTTTAGTCTGCTAATTCCTTCCTAGAATACTGGGATTTGCCAACCTGAACATGTCTTCCAGCACTGAGGGCTCTTCTTTATTCTACCTGACAGATGTCTGTCAAATGAAGTACTATAAGGCAAAGTACTTGTAAATCAGTGCTAAACAAAATAAAGGACAAACAAATCAGAGATGTGGAAATAGCCTGAGACAAGTATGCAGGCAAGGACAGGAACATAGGAGGTGAAATACTGCACATTTGGAGATTTGAAGATGGTGAAAATACTGATTATGAACTTGGAACTTTTACCAGCATATTTAAGAGAGAGTAATGAGAAGGATGTAATAAAATGGAAAAATATGTTTCATGCTAGAACTAGTAACTGCATATTTATTTTCTGCAGGACTTGAGGAATTTTGCTCTTTTCACAACAAAATCTGCAGCAAATTTTTTTTCCTCCCGAGCTTTTTTCCCTGCATCAATTTCTATAACATTCCATTAACAGTCTTCTTTTTACTCCAGCTGTACAGACAGTGCTGGGTGAGTTGGAGTCACAGCCTCAGTGTCACTGCCCAGCAGCTAAGACTACTTTATGCCCATTCACCTTCATTTTTCACATTCAAATTTATTCAAAAAAGTGCATTTCCACTAAAGATCTATGTTACATCATACCACACTTCAGGACTGAGTATTTTCATGCACTGGACGGTGTGCTAAAAGATAAAAATGTCTTTTTATCAATATCATGGTGTTCCATGATGAGTCCAAAGGCAAAATAAAGGTTTTATCTTGAAATAGGTTCTCACAGTACCCATTAAAACAAATCAATTATCACAAACATAAATTAGTTTGTAAGGGAAACAGGATAAAGCAGAAAGCCCACTGGGGATTTCTGACATGGCTGCTGCAGTTCTGAGAAACTGCACACCTCCCCTTTAATTTTATTATTCAAAGGAATAAACAGACTTTGCCTCAAGCTGCAGGAATGCCTCTCTGTATTACAGAAGGAATCAAACAGCCCTAGTAGAAGCCAATGATTGTCAATACAAACAAAAAATTCATTTATTAGAAAAAAGGAATAGTTACGATTAATGACTTCTATTTGCTCAAGCAGTTTTGATTTATGTGGTAATTTCATACCTTATAATTATGTATTATTTTATGTGGTACATAACTTTGCACTACTCAGACTGGTAGATGTAATGTTTCTCTGTCTAGTGCTCACATTTCCAACTGGCACACTCAGAGGTGTTGACTGACCATTTTGGTTGTGACATTATATTAAAGGAAATATTTGAAATAAAGCTCTGAAATTTTAATTTTTTCTGTGTGTTTCGTGACTAACCACAGACCTGGAAATGCTAAGTGACTGTTGGATTGCTATGAGTACATGATGCATGTACATCTGCATGAATAACTGTTTTAGGCAAGGTTTTATTGTGATTGTTGACATTGCCAGTTGTGATTAGAGTGCTAAGACTATTTCTGGTTTTTCTAGTCAGCTCCCCAAGCAGAAGTTTGGATAATGCAAAATCGTAATGAAAGTTCTAGCAGCAGTTAGAATTGTGCACACAATCCAGTTCTGGTGTCTTCTTTCACTGCTAAAACTTCTCTAGAACCACCAATCCCTCCCAGCAAGTCTCACCTTGTGTCTCCCTCAGTACCATGGTCTGATAAATCTGTGCATTCCTCTACAGGTCTCCACAATTCTTACCCACTGTGTCCTTTCTGTTGTAGCCCTTCTTTTCTAGAGAAGTGAGCAGCTGATGTACCCACTGCCTCTCAGTTGTCTCTAGCCTCTGACCTCAGTAAATCTGCAAGTAAATTCTGCTGCTGTTCTCCCATTTCTTGCCTTGTCCAATCCTCTAGTTCGAGTTATGCACTATTAGGAAAGCAGTATTACATTTTCTAGGTTTTCCCCAGTTTCAGCATTCCCCAGTTTTAGTTTTGAGTGTTAGAAAGGTGCTCAGGTGATATTTGCTCTCTTACCAGATTCTATTTTCCCCTGTGTTTGATGCTTTCTCAAGTGTCTGTGTAGTTCTCTGCCAGGTTCTTCAGGAAATTCCTGCAGTCTTTCTACTGGAGATTGTTTCAGGAAATCCTTAATGGTGTCTAGTTTCCTAATTCTGCACTTATTAGCTCCTATTGCCACTTTGTCCTTTATTCAGGTACAACTGGGAGCGTCAGCCTGCTGTGTTCGAAAGATCCATGAACTTTTGACCTGCCCACAGCTAAGAAAGTAAATTATAAGAGTCTCAAACTAGCAGATTAATTGAATGGGAACAGTCTTCATTACAGGTGGAAACACTATTAAATTATTTTTGTTCCTCAACTGAACTGAACAGTGAAAAGTTTTGTTTCATTTTTTGAGCAGTTAGTATTCAAAGAAACAATGTGAGCTTTTGCAAAACCAAAGAATTTTTGTCCAATGAAGACTGGAGATTATATTGGGGTTTTTTCCTCTTCAAAAAATCTGTGCTCCTATAAAGACTTGCTTAAATCTGATTTCATTCAGGATCTGCCTGTTTATCATTTAGAATGCCTAGAATGCCACTGAGCATAGGCTTGGCTAAAATCAGTGTATGAGGTAAGCAAGCAAAAATTGGTGGCTCTGCTGATTTTCTAGAAGGTTGAATATCTTAGTAGTGGTGAAAGGCCTTCCTTGAAGAAGATACATAGAAATATATCATTTTCTTAAAGCTCCTCAGCTAAATCTTCACAACAAAGCATCTTTCATGACAAAAAAACTTAGAGCAAACCATAGAAAACTTTGCTTTTAGAAATACAACCAGACTCATGAAAAAAATTGACAGTCTCATGGGGAGACTTTTTCCCAAATGGTGCAGATATCATCAAGTATCTCTGATAGCAATTAATCTCCATGTTTCAAATACAATTTTTGTAGGTATTTGTTTTCAGAGAGTGAGCATATGATTTCCCCAACACCTTTCCATTTAAACCAAATGATCAATATCCTTCAGTGCTTTCAGTTGTTAATAATGTCAGAATTCTTTCTGAAGCTGCATTTTGATAAAGAAAAATATAGATGGCACATACTTGATGATGTCAGAGTCATAGCATTTAATTTTTCACATTGCTAAATCCATTAGCATTTTTAGGACTGTTTTATGTCAGTTGGTGAGACAATGAGAACTGGGAAGGAGGACACTTGGCTGGGAGTAGTCTGGATGCACTTTTGAGTTCAAGATCAGCCACTGCTAGTGTTTTATGGACCCTTGCTCTTGTGGAGCTCTGTAAGGTGTATGGAGCAAGCAGTGCTTGCTTCTATCAGTCATTTCTTGAAAACAGGTGGGATATTTATGTTGGTGAAGCCCTGATAATAATCTTATTTAAACATTTAGGTCAGACTTATGCTTTGAATCTCTAGATCCTCACATCTTGAAGAAATGCTGTTGTTGGAAATAATCAATTTTTCTCACGAGTGACTATTAAGTCCTCCTAAATCTGGAAAGCTAGCAATATAGTAGTAGGATTTTTCCTAAACAATAATTTAATTAAAAAGGAAAGAAGATTAAAATGAAAATAAAGAATTTCATTTACTATGGACTATCACTATAAAAATTTGTAAAGAAATTGTGCATTCCTGGCTGACAACAAAAGCCCTTATGTGCATCTATTCATATCTTACAATTTTGTAGTTATTAAATTACTATTGACTTTAAATTATTTTTCTGTAGGAATAACAACTTAGTTTTAACTGAAAATGTGTGATTTTTGTTTGTTTCTTTAGGAAAGGGATTCCAAGTGAACAAGTGAAACATGCTGATAGAGAGCAAGCAAAGCGTATTGTTTACTCTGTGGTTTATGGAGCAGGTAGGCACTTTTAGAAAAAAACCCAGCTACTGTGAATTTATACTTTATTCATAATTTATATAAGTAGACTGAATTTCTAAAGGTGAGTAAAAGTTCGTCAGAATATTACATTTATATTTTATCCAGGATTATTAAATTATCTACTCACTGTGAAAATTATGAAATTAATGTAATATTGCCATATACAAAGATTATCTGACTTTGTATTTAGTTACTGCTGATATAACTGAAGCATTTATCTAATTTTGAGTGTACTTTGTATTCTCAGTATATAGACAGAATGCAATGAAATTTTAAAAACTCCAATATTGTTTAAAAACACATTTGGAGAATCAGAGAATGGCAGGGATTGGAAGGGACCTCTGGAGGTCATCGAATCCAGTCCCCTGTTCAAGCAGGGACACCTTGAGCTGTTTGCCCAGAACTGTGTCCAGATTTTCAACATCCTCAAGGCTGTAGAAAGGGCTATGCAATAATCCACAGCCTCACTGGGCAACCTGTGCCAGGGCTCGCTCACCCTCACAGTGTAAAAGTGTTCCCTTAATTTGAGTCTTAATGTTTCCTGCCATTTCTTCACAACTGCAGAAAACTTGCAAAAATCCACTGTTATCCTTTCTACCTAAGTACTGACCAGGTTCTAGATAAGTCAAGATGTTCTTCATACTTTCTAAAACTGCCTACTATTTCTTAAATGCCTTCTATTTCTTTCTCCTTATACATGCCATGCTTAGAGATACCTTTCCTGGGGAGATAGATGCATGTATGTTATCAGCCTAGAAGCTCTTGTGAATTGGTTTCAGTGAGCAGCTGACTAACTTTCTCTACAGCAGATGAGTTCTTGAAAAAGGTATTTAGGAAATGAGAGCCCTGGGCTGCAGGCTTTATGTAACTTGGGAACACTTAGTGCTGCATCCTGGGTTCCTGGTTGTGAATGCTTTCTGAGCCATCTTTTGCACTGAGCCATTGAACCAAAGACAGAATCAGCCAGGGTATTCCATTTATCATTTATGGCATTCAGTTGGGAAGAAATACATCAAATTCAGCTCTCCAGAATATCTATTTTATGTTTAGGGGTGTGTGTAGGTTATATACATACCTATAAGAGTGTATATATATATATATATATATATATATGCATACACACCTGCATTTTTATATTAACCTATATTGCATTTGAAACCTGTGTTTAAAAATCTATATTTAAAAGCCCAGCACTTGTAGCCTGCACTGTAAATTTAGACCTGCCTGTGCTGAGACTGAAACAAATCTTCAATTTCCCACCTGAATGGTTTCATCACTGGGTTATTTTACAAAATGCCAGCATTATGTGTCCTGTCCTTTGGTCCATGCAAATGCTGCACATTTCCTATCTCTTCCCTTCACTGTGGATGGAACAGGCAGATACCAGATGTAATCAGATGAATCACCACCAGTTGAATGCCCTGTAGTTCTGTATATAGTCAGAAATGCCTCAGTTCCTGGGGCTCAGTGGAGCCTATGTCTGTCTGCTCATCTATAGAGAACTTTCATGTTTACATTTAAGCACAGTATTGGCACTCCTTCACTTGCTCTGAACCAGGCACTAAAGATTTCAGTGCAGCAGTGCTTGATGTGTCTCCATTTACTTGTTTGCTTTGTGTCCCTCTCTCTCAAACAAGGGCAGTTGAAGCACCTCAAAGATAATAAGAAGTTTCCAGTTCATTAGAAGCGTGATCAGATCCTAATTAAGACATGAAATGATATCATTAAACCACTTAGTTGGAAACTGGGCTGACAAAAAGTAATTGTTAGATACCTGAAATTGATGGACTGAATTCCACCCACAGTTTGTCCTCCTTCAAAAGACAGCTCACTTTTCATTAAGGAGACATTTTGATACAACTGAAGAGTGTGAATAATACTTCTTTTAGGATTGAAAACTACAAAAACTCTCCCTGAGGAGCTTGCTTGTATTATGCTTACAGGAGTTAATAAAAACCTTTCATGTAGTAAAGAGTAACCTTTTTTTTTCTTTATGTTTTCTTAGCTTTAGGTTATACTTGGTTCATGTTTTCAAGGTATTTTCTTTAATTCTAAAGGATAATAAAGGAAGAAGAAGATTGATTATTAGGAAAAAGTTTTCACCCAGAGGGATAGCTGGGCACTGGAACAGGCTCCCCAGGACAGTGGTCAAAGCCCCAAACCTGACAAGAGTTCAAGACACGTTTGGGCAACACATGGTGTGACTCTTGGGCCTCTTGTGCAGGGTGTGGTGTGGCTCATGGTGTGGCCCTCCTGTGCAGGGCCAGGAACTGATCCTTGTGGGTCCTGTCCAGCTCAGGACATTCTATAAATATTTTTGGTTGGTTTGAAGCAGTTCAATTACCCTGTTTCTGCCTTAGTCATCTTGTGGAACTAAAACACAGGAAACTTAAACATCTGTAAAATAAGGTATTTCTTATATTCAGTGGCAGTATGCTGAAGCCCTGAACTGACACAGAGTGCTATCACAGTGTTTAAATGAAAACTAATGCTATTTTCATTTTTGAAAGATGATATTGCAGAACAGAGAACAGTGAAACTCACAGGCTGCTGCTAATAATTCCCCTGGTACAGATAACTTGAGAAGAGTGCTCAGAGAAGGTTTAGTCCACTCCTGAGCTTTGCCTTGCATGGCCTGTGCTCCTGCATTGTGGAGCATGATCTGACACAATTACCTGGCTGTTCATTCCCGTCTTTTTGCTTCCTAGGAACTGCATTTCCCTGGGACCTTTCAGATGTCCTTGCTAATACTGCGCTTTAATTTTCCTAGTATTTTATGCAATTGTTCTGTATATTAATAGTTCTTTAAATGGAGAACATGGGCAAACTTAGATTGTTACAGTTCTCTAAGGAAGCTACAGTAGTCTCCTAGCTGTTAGAAACGTGTGCTTTATCAGATAGACTTGCCATTTGCTGACCCAGGAAGAAAACCTAAATTAATTAGATGTCAAAAAAAAAAGAGTACAGATTTATAATAGCTCAGCAAATGTCATCCTAGATGTCTGTGTGAATTTCTTCCTCTAGCACCTTGTCCAGACTGGTGTTCTTGCAGCTCAGTGCAGATCCTGGCGTGACTGAGAACAAAATGCTACAAGAATTGTTCTGAAATGCACATCAGCCTGACAGTGATGGCATTTTGGTGGCTGAAATCCTCTCTCTTTTAAAAGTGCCAGACAATTTTTCTTGACAGCCTTACCATGACAATGACTATTCTGTGCCTTTGGTGCCTTGAGATGTCTCCTCTCAGCTTATGTTCTTTGCAGACACGGTGCTGGTTCTGTGTTGCTGTGCAGACATAAATATATCTGTCTTTCAAACTTCATATGACTAATGTTGATGTATGTTTTATTTTTACTGGAACTGTTTAATTTTTAGGTGGGTTTAAACTGTAGCTCTTAGTTTATATTTTCACTCTCTGGAATATCTTCAGGTTTTTTCCACCTTTTCTTATAAATGCTCTTAGATCCAGCATAACAGATATTGTGCACCTATATCCTGTCCAAAAGCTATTATTCCTTTCTCTCTCTGTTGAAACACTTTTTCTGTTTTTTTCTTTTTCCAACCCTTTTATCTGAAAACTTGGACCCCAATTTCCACTGACATTGAGGAGCCTAAGACTATTTCAAATCTCTGGGACTCAGGCTCCAAACATCCTTTCTAAATTCAAGCTAAATTCTAAAGCTTCTTGCTAAATTCAACCTCAAACATCTCCATTTTTTTTAGGTCTTCATTATATTTGTGTTTGTTTAAAATTAATTTCAAATCTTTATCTGCTCTTCAAAGTTTGGAGATTGCAAGACTGAACTACTAAAATGATAGTTAAAGCAACAGCCTTGCTCTGTAAACAAAAGAGTTTTCAACCACATTATAGGTATAAATTATAACCAGGAATTTCTTAATTGCATACCTCTCATATACTTCTTATTAATTATATGCTTAATCCAGTAACTTCAGTAAAACATTCAAGGTCACTGTTAAACATTTATTTTGTTGCAATATGATTTTAGTGTATCAGATCCATCCTCTTTCACAGAGGTAAGTAAAGTTAACTAATTCCACTAATTGTGCATGAACCAGTGCTATTGCTTGGAGTGGTTTTCTGTTCTGCTTTATTGCATAATAAAGATAATTTCTGTACTACCAGGTAAAGAACGTCTCGCTGACTGCTTGGGAATTACTCCTGTTCAAGCTGGTCAATTTATAGAGAGTTTTATGCAAAAATACAAGAAAGTACATGAATTTACAAAGAAAACTATTGAAGAGTGCCGAGATAAAGGTAACCCAAAGTCTGTGACTGTATTTTGTTTACTGATCTGCACTGTGTGATGGTGCTGAAGTCAAAGATTCAACTTGACCCAAATTCAAATAGTTACAGGACAACAAAAAAAAGATGGAATATCCTTTCTTGGTGAATCAGGTTTGGGGTTTTTTTTTCTTTTTTAGCACTAAAAGGAGCTGGTTAAGTCTGCCTTTTCTCAGGAAGATACTAACAGAATAAGACATCTGTTCTCAGAATGAACCCTACTTAATGTCAAGTTACATTGCATCATTTTGACATATAATAAACTCCAACAGAAAAAAAACCCAAGGAATCTTCTACTAATAAATTGGGTACGTGGCTGCTGGACCATGGAAGTTCAGTCAATTTACACAGCCAATTTTTTTAAGCCCATTTTTTCTTTGCATCAATCAGGATTTATGTTCTTGAAGTTCAGGTGGTAGCTGTAGTGACAGATGTGTGCATAGTGCTTCTGGAGTCAGCAGCTGCAAACTCTTCTTGCATCAAATTTGGTTTTAGTCTACATATTCATTTATATTTATTGAATCCTAGGAGTGCAGTAATTTGAGAAGAGAAAACATAGCTGTTTGAAATATTGTCTTTTAAAAGCTAATTAGCGGAACTGTCAAAATTGAGTTCTTTTATTTCTTAATAGGGCATGCAGTACTAAGACTTTTTTAGAAATAAATAGTAAATTTGCAATATAATATTACCCATCACTATATGGGTGAGTGTCATGACAGAAACATATAATTCACTTCTATCGCCACCCGCCTCTGCCTCCGGCTAGCTCTTCTGAGGGCAGCGACCTTCCCTAGCGAGTTGCCTTGAGCAAGGCAGCCTCAGCCCAGGTGGCGCAGGGCACCTCGGCAGATTTCAGCTCTTTTGTGAAGTCCAAGACTATCAGTCCGGACAAGGCTCTAGCTGTTGGAGGCTGCTCTTCCTGAGGGGGCGATCTCAAGCGGCGCAGAAGGAAACACAGGAGCCAGGGATGGTCTTCAGGAGACATTTTTACTTCACCTCCACCGACAGGCCAAAGACCCCGAAGGGCTCATCTGGCAGGGTTTTATGCACCTACCAAAGGGGGCGTGGTTTTACCAACAACCAATGAGGTTACAAACTGAGGAAATGGACCAATCAGGGAGAACATTAATAAACAAATTAGGGGATCGAAACTTGACCAGTCAGGGGAAGGATACAGAACTGACCAACCAGGGAACAGAACGGGTAGCCAATCCATAGCTGGGGGGTGCTCATGCACTATCTGCTCTCCAAGGGAGTGCAGGGTTCATGACCCTTTCAATGACCTCTTCAGAGGCAGGGGCCTCCACACACTTCTAGTTATGAAAATGGGTAGTATTCATTTTTTGTTCTTTGTAGGGCCTCAAAATCTACTGGAAGTATGAACTGTCATTGTGTCACACAATTGCATTCCTTTGTTTATTAATATTGCTCAAAAAAAAGTGAAGTTACCAAACATCCTTTTTTAGCTGTAATTAAGCCCAACATAACATACCTAGTAAAATGTTACATATTTATTATCTATTTAAAATAACTTAGCATTCTTTTCTTAAAAGTGAATGAATTTCAATTACCAGACTTCTGTGCAAAAGAATCTGGTTTATGAGTTCAGTAGACATGAATGTCATGACTAATGTTCTAAAGTCAGCAAAGCACACCTGTCTAATTACTTCTTACTCCTTACGCTCCTGCCTATCAACCTTTTTTAACCATTAATGGTATGAGAGCGATCTGTTTAGGTGTACAAGCTTTAGAAATCTGCAGCAGATCAATATTATTTTATATTTTTCTTGTTAATCTACCTTGGATTCTAACTTTCCAACAAAAACATTCCAACCTATTGAGCTCATTAGAAGATATTTTTTCTTATCTGCAGTTCAAAGGTGAGCAGCACCTCCCTGACTAATATTATTTAAGCGTTATGAATGTCTGATATTCCATGTAGACATGATAAGCATATAAATAATTATTTCATGAGGAAGATATTTGTTTGTGTATATATTACTGTACTGCTGGTTTTTATGAAAATATTGATATATTGAAAAGACTACATTAAGACCTCATTCAGGCATGCATTTGCAGATTAGTCATTGACATCAGGCACCTTCTATGCCATTGTTACATGAATGATAGTGTTTGTTTGGGGGATGATGCTGAGTTAGGAGGAGTCAGCACCTCACAGAAATGAGAGTATTAGAGCAAATCTAATTTTACCTAAGAATACAATGTTTCAAGAATTCTTTCTTTAAATACTGTTCTTCATGGAAAATGTGAGTTAAATTGGGAAGTCTGATTTGCCAAAGAATGCCCTAACTTCCAGATAGTTCTGTTCCTTTTTTCAAAACTGGTACTTTTGGTATCAGCTCTCCTGGAAATGCATTAATTCACAGCCAGCTGAATTAATTCATCCTCTGCACACAAGCCTGGGTATGTGTTGTCCATAATAAGGTGATAACATTTTGTTTGAAAAGGTCTCCTCACCACTTGTGCTTGCACAGCAGAGGACATGAAACGTGTCAGTCTGAACTTCCATGGTTTCTAATGACAATTCATGCGTAGTCAAGGTGATTAGAAATATAAAGAATTTTTTTCAAGATGTATTTTTAACATGGACAATTTTTCATCTTTCTTAAAATAAGAATAGAAGTTTATTTTTGAAGATAAGCTAAGTTTTGTGTGTGTTATTTTGACAAGAGGATCCTCACATGTCTTTTCCTCTCTCAACTCCTCTCACTTGTCCTCCAAATAGGGTTTTTTAGCAAAATACGTCATTAGGCCTAACATAAAGCTTTAACTATGTTTTTATGTTTCTTCTAAACTAGAAAATCCCACCACACTAGAGTTAAGGAAGTTTGACTGTGAAAGGAACACAGAAATACTACATAAAGATAAATGGAAAAAAATGTAACTTTTTTTCCCCCTTAAAAAACCTATTTTATATTTTTGGGAAATATTTATTACTGATTTAATTACTCTACAAATTGATTTTTCTTTACTATTTCCAAGTAAACTATTCCTTGTGTAGAAAGCTCTAATTATGGCTGCTAATAGATAGCTAATTCTGCTAGGTATTTATAGTTTCATCTCCCACAGAGAGAGTTTGCTAGTTTATCAGTAGACATTCCTAATAAATGTAACAGCCTTAAAGAACAAAAATTTTCCTTGTATAACATGTACCAGTTCTCTGAGTGAAATCATTCTTAAACCAAAAATACAGTAAGTGTTGAAGGTTTAAATAAGCTCTGACTATTTTCAGAGGACAAAATATTAAATTTACTCAGGCAACACATAATTACAAATATCTCTATTGTCTTCAAAAAGAATTTTTGAAATTTAGTTTTACTCACTCGGTGTCACATAATAGTAATTTTCATTTAAATCCTGCAAGGTTACGTGGTTTCCATAATGGGGCGCAAAAGGCCGCTGGCCAATATCAACGCACAGGATTACAAGACACGCGCTCAAGCAGAGAGGCAGGCTGTCAATTTTGTTGTTCAAGGTAAAGATCTGCCTCCCCACCTTCCTGTCTACTCACCTGTCTCTATCCCTGCTTGCCTTTACAGAGTGGGCAACAACTCTGATAATCTCAGAAGAATGAATATTCCAGTAGACTACTAGAGTAGGCGTGAGTTTTACTGTGAAAAAGAAGTTAAAATTATATATTCCATCTACCTTGGAAATTGCCAGTAAACAGAATAATATAATAATAATGGTAATAGTAATATCAGCAACAGTATAAATGTTCTAATACACTAGAGTGCTCTGTGCTAGTTAAATGTAGGTATTGATACAAACTATGTATGGAGAGAATATATAGAATTCCATTCTTCAGATGCTTTGTTTCTTTAAACACTTTCCTTTCTGGTTTTTATAGTATATTACTCCAGAAGGGTTTCTGTGATTACGTTTCTTACAGATTCCAGCTTTTATTTTGCCAGACAGCTTTAGTTTAAGAAATATAGAATGTTACAATTATTGTGCATTGTTATTTTTTGTTTTGAAATCCAGCTCATTCTTTGCAGAAACTTTCAAACTTAATTCTATGGACGGTGAGAAAAAAGGTGTTTTTACCACAGAAAAACATTTAACATATAGATTGGAAATGCAAAAGTCATCATTCTGTGCTCACATGTTAGTTAATCTGATGCATTAGCATACTCTGTTTAAGTCACTTGGGGCTCAGTTGAGTACAGAATTTAGCCACACAGAGGAAAAAAAACCTGAGCTGTCAACCCAAGATTGAGATCCCTCCTACCAAGCTGCCCCTTAGAAGAATTATTTTTTTAACTGGATGATGCTGCAAGGGTTTTCCTTGAGTTATCCTGAAAGTGTACAATATACAGGCAAGGAAAATGTGCTTTCTAGACATGGTTATGGCATGCTCCTTCAAAGTTATTTGAATTTATCTTTTTAAAGTATCACTTTCCTTTCTAAATATTATTCATTTTAATGTTTCATTTTTAAAATTACTTAAGTATTTATGTCATGTTTGACAGTCCTTAAGTAGTGTCTCAGCAAAGATACCTACAGATCTAGAATTCTAATTCTAATTCTCATTCTGTGAGTCCTGCAGAGCACACAGTGTAGTATTGATAAAGAGACACGGCCCTCTGAGCAGCATTTGCTGTGTCCACCTGTCCCAAGAGCTGGAGCAAGGCTGTCACAGGACTGTCTGTGGAACACTTCCTTCTATGTACCTACAATAATAAGATTGTCAGATTTCACTGTCAGTTCAAGTGATACTGGAGGACAAATCTGATGAAAAATAATGTAATTGTCACTCAGAATGTAATATTAGAAGATGTGATGAAGTGAGAATTAAAAACTCTAAAATATTCAGTATATTTTTTATTAAAAAATTCATTCTAGGCTACGATGATGTTTTAATTTTAAGATTTCAGCTATAATATTTGAAGACTATGAAAACTCCCTAAATTATGATAAAACCTTTTATGACATTTAGTGTACTAAACTGCATTTAATATGTGTTTTATAGTTACACCTAATATCTAATTAATTTAAGTAATTTACATTTTGATTATGGTAGAAGCCACTGATAGCAGAATACTTCAGATGCATGACAATATTGAGAGGAATGTAGAACTGTAGCTTTGACAATTGGATTTCTCACACTTTTTTCATAGTGTTTTTTCTCTTTTTGAATATTTTCCAGTTTAATAATTTTCACCAATGTACAGCATATTATTCTTCAGTTATTAATCAATTTTACCTATCCACATAGAATACATAAAAAGCCAGTTCATTTTATCTTTAATAATTTAGTTATAATTATTTTCTTTTTTTTAAGTTTAAAATAGGATACCTCTAAAAATCATATTTCAGTAAAAAATTATTTTGAGAAGTCTTTCAAATTTTATTACTCTACAATATTTCATGAAGAATATATCTAGAACATATCTTTTGTGATGGACTAAATGCTCAGTATAGTTTTATTCTCACAGTCACTAAGAAGGTATTTACCTGACCTTTGCTGAAACATCCTTTCTTGCTTTTTATATCAGTTGTCCCTTTTTTGGGATGTGTTGAATAATTTGACACATCATTTAAACAGGAAAACAAGACAGGTATTTGCGGCTAAACCTGCAGTCAGACATCATTTCCATCATCAGCTGAGAGTCTGCCCTTGATGCAGTTAATGTGCGAAACAGAGTCTCAGCATGGATTCAGAGGAGGCAGTTTGTCATAGATGACTGTGGAGAAAAAAGAGATGTTAAGCTTTTGTCCTCATTCTCTTAGATATTCTTCCCTAGCCAAAAGGACCCACTGTATCCTGGGGGACATCAGCACAGCCTCACTGGCCAGTCATTGTCCCACTCTGCTCTGTGCTGGTGTGGCCCCACCTCACACCCCGTGAGCAGTTTTGGGTGCCTCTAAGAAGGACATCAGACTGTCAGACTGTGTCCAGAGGAGAGTCACCAAGATAGTGAAAGGTCTTGAGGGCAAGATTTACAAGGAGCACCTGAGGTCCTTTGTGTTTTTCAGCCTGGAGAAAAGAAGGCTGTGGGGTGACCCCGTCACAGTCTACAGGTTCCTCAAGGTGGGCAGTGGAGAGGAAGGTACTGAGCTCCTTTCTCTAGTGGCAGCTGTAGGACCTAAGGGAATGGCATGAAGCTGTGTCAAGGAGGTTTAGGTTGGATATTAGGAAAAGGCTCTTCACCCAGAGGGTGGTTGGGCACTGGAACAGGCTCCCCATGGTAGTGATCACAGCCCCAAGCCTGACAGAGCTCAAAGAGTGTTTGGACAATGCTCTCAGTCATATGGTTCAGATTTACAGTCCTGCAGGGAGTTGGGGTTGGACTTGATGATCCCTATGGGTCCCTTCTGAAAGGAGATATTCTGTGATTCTCTGCTGACTTCTCAGCAGAGTACCCTTGTCATTTGGCTACCTGGCTGTTCTTTGACTCTATTCTGAAAGTTGAATCATTTGGGAAACAAAATTCAGAATACATTGAGTTACAGGGTTGTAAAAAGGACCATGATCTAGGACATTAAGGATGTTTAATGGGACAAGGAGGATTATGGCTTCCACTCTTTACTCAAAGGATTGTTTCTGTATTTTATCAGATAAATCTTTTGTGTAAAATGTTTGGATCAGAACAAAGCCCTTCACCAAACTGCAGGCCTGGAGAATTATTCTGCCTCTTGATGACCAGAAATGTGCCATCTATTCTGTGCCATTACACTGTTTTATGCACCACTGCCTTCAACACTGTAATGTAATGAATATACATTGCATACACATAGAAATATGAAAAAGTGCAAAATTAAGCCTCCAAATTGAAATGCAGCACTGAAAGAATGTTCTGACCTTTTGTGACATTAAATTTTAATTGACTAATAGGTAAATTTTAATTAAAGCTTAGAGATAGATAATTTCATGCCTTTTTTTATAGAAAGCAATTTTTCAACGTATACTCATGAATGACAAATTCATCTTTAATTAACACATAATTTCATATTGTTATTTTCTAGTTTCAATTAACATGTAATTACTTCCTCTGTTATTTATTAATCTTATAATCTGTTTCACATATTACATTAATTGGATCTGCTAGTTTTGAAAATTTTTATAATTCAGAATCTTCAGATGTTTTTTGTTCCTATGCCATAGTTCCAAGAAGAACATTTTCCTTTTGCAGGCTTTAAATTAAAAACAGATCACTTTCTTTTGTAGGCTCTGCAGCTGATATTTGTAAAATGGCTATGGTGAAGATTTTTGCCTCTGTCGTCATTTCTTCAACTTTAACAGCCAGGTTAGCAATGAATTACTGCAAAACTCTTTGGTTTTAAAACAAAATTAGTTGAAATGAATGTGTTTTTGGTGTTTTAAATAGCTCTAGAACTGCCATGTGTACCTCTGAATCTTTTAACAGGACATGTGGAGTGGTTTCATACATTTGAAGTTATATCTTTGTGCTTAAATGATTGCATCTGTAAATGCATCCCAGGGTGTTGAAGTGCCCTGGGGTAATTTAAACTTGGTCAGATCTAATTTAGCGGTAGTTCTGCACCTTTGAAATCAAGCTCACTGATCATATCCTTCCTGTATTTGAGTGTATTGTACAGTGGGAATGGAACATTCATTGGGCTGGGAAAAAAAAACAGGAATCAGGAAACCACTGCTCAAAGAAAATAAATGAACATTTTTTAATTCTTGTATAGATGGCTTTTCTTTAAAGAAAAGCTCGGTCATCGTGATTCTCTTCCGTTGTGACTGCTTAAAGTTGGGTGAGAGATGACAGAATGTCCTCAAAGAGTTTTATGCCAGTAGCAGAAATAATGAAGTCTACTTTTCCTGTGGAGAAGTTGGTTCAGACATCCAGTGAGCATTATTATTTGCTGCACTAGAAAGAGACTTTGAAGTCAGTCATGTAGAAAAAAACCCCAAATAACTGGTTTCTGATCTTTGATAATGCAAAGATTTTGTAGCCAGCAATCCAGAAGAACATGAATTGGTGCAGTAGAAGGTCAGACAAAAGCAGAGTAGTGCAAGTAGTGCAGAACATAAATGTTTCTGTTGTCATCTAGAAAGGATGATAACAACTATCTGGAGCAATCATGCATTGAGGAATCTGTGGGTGTTTAGCTCAGTACAAAGAAACAGTTTGTCCTCCTGAATATACTTGGCAATCATGGGTATTATCTAACCCTATAAGTAATTTGTGTGTGTTAGTGTGTGTATAGTTTACACACAGCAGTGTTGTCTTATTTGATCAGTGTTTGAAAATTCAATTTCTAAATACAAATAAAAGTTCACTTTGTTGGATTCAAAGTAGTTGGACTCATTCCTATGCTAACAATAAAACAATTTCTGAGTGACACTTAAATGTTCTTGCAACTTTTTAAGCAAAATACCATTGAACTATTAAAAAAAAGTTAGTGGCCCACTAGTACAAATCTGAAAAGGTGTGAGATTTGGTGGAGATCCTGCCTGCACTCAGACAATGAACACATTAAATGTATTAAATGTTGGATGATGCACTATCACATATTGCATTGCACACTTTCACGCAGATTGCATTGATTATAATTCATTTTGCTACCTGAGTTGAATGAAGAGCCCAGAATCTGTCATCTGTGGCATGGATGAAAATTTCTGCAGCAGTAGCAGGCATAACTGAGTTAGATGAGTGATTGAGGAGCAGCCAACAGCCTTTAGTGGAGGAGGCAAGTGGAGGTGGTGTGAGGGCAAAGAATACTACATTCTGTAACTCCTGCCTGGCACACAGATCTTTAGGTTCAGCAACTGGCTGTTCATTGTAATTCTGAGAAAGCCAAAGTTTTTTGCTACTAATGTCATGTCTGATTAAGCTTCTGAATTTTTTTTTCTCTCAGCAGAAAATTTTACTTGTTTTTTTTCTTTTAAAGAAGCAATGTCACCAAATGGCTAAGGAGGTAACAGACGTGGGGAAGTATTGAAGATGTACATGTTGAAATTCCTGGTGTTCTGAAAGCTTAGGGGAATGGCTACACCAGAGAACAGAAAAGTATCACTGCCTATCCTGCTTGGTCCTATCATAAATGCCAGAGCTGGGGAAAACCAACACTGCAAGGGCATTTAAAAAGGATAGATTTTTAAACAGGGGTTTTGAACTTCTGCCAGCCATTAACAACTGGATGGCTTTGCTAGAGGAGAGTGTTTTAGTAGTCAATAATGGCTCCTTGCTGTAATATTTAGTAGGTACTTACAGGCCAAGCTTGTCAGAAAAGCACAATCAGTGCCTTTGTAAATTGTGTGAACACTTCTCTGCTTGGACAGTAGCATTTGAAAACATCAGAAGGATCTTGCCAAAAGAAAGTGGGACTGAAACTTGAAATATTGTGTTTGTGCTTGTCTGCTAGGTGACATTCAGTTAGCTATTTTTTCAGTGGTCTTTTTCTTGATTTTCTTATCAGTCAGGTCAGGATAATGATCCTAACATCCTTTATAAAGCCATTTGAAAAATATTGTTGAAAGGAAGCATGGACATAATTGGTGCTATTGTAACAGTGAGAATGTTCAGTAGCTCTTCCAAAATGAGAAATATAATCAATCTCTTATTATCACCCCATCAGATCATATTTATTCCAAAGATAGCACTCTACTATCTTTTCTTCTATCTTCGTCCCCTTGTAAGTATCTTTATTTTCCTGTTAGAATTTCTGATTTTGGAAACAGGATTTTCACTTTGAACAGCATATCAAAGAGAAATATCATTTTTACATGCTTTAGAAGTGATTATGAACATTTACACTGGGAGACAGGATCCTATTAAGCATAGCTAGGTTTTGGCTAACACAACATTTTGTCTTCCTTACCTTAGAAAAAATGAAAAAATAATTCTAAATAAGGTCTTACAGCTTTTAGTGTTAGTTTGCAGGAATATTTGCAGTCTTCACTCACAACACTGCATTCATTGTTCCTGTGCTGGAGGCTGTTCAGCAGTGAGCAAGCTCTGACCCAATAGTATGAAGCTTCATTTTTGTGTGGCTAGTAGTCAGTAGATTTTCTGTTATTGTTTGCATATATGATACTGTATTTGGAAGTCAGGAAAGGTGATCAAGTTATATTTTCATGATGCTTCATCAGAGAGGTGTTCTTGATGAAACAGTATATTCCACTGTGACTGACTGATTCTGTCAACTAGCAGTCTCATTTTTCTCTTTATGTTTCTTTATCTTTTAACTCAAATACCAGCCTAGCAGCTTATGCAGTTGCCAATAACAAGTCAGTCAGTTACTTGGAAGCAATTTTACGGAAATCAGCATTAAATGTAATATATATGATACAGAGCTAATATTAGTATGGATTGACTACTGGCATCAGTGTTAATATCTCTGCATTTTGTGTGGTGCTGACAAGTAATCAAAGATTTTCAGACTTCTCCCATATTACCTAGATCTTTCTTAAGTTGTTGTTCTGCTAGTGCTGGCCAAGTTGCTCATTGAAAATGTGCTGCTAGCATAAATTATTGAAGTGCCAGCTTTTACCTGTCTGATGCAATCCACAGAATCTCCACACAATGTTTCCTGAAGGCAGATGATAGCAGAGAAACTTCTGAAATGAGATCAAGGCATACTGTAGCAGCTGAAAGAAAGATTTATGGAATTGATGAGAGTGCAAAGGTGAACTTGGTGGACTCAGATGGAGCTGTGGTTCTTTTCAGTGTTTAAAACATCACTGCAGTGACAGTCACATGGTAACTTGATGAGAAAGGAAGATGCTGGCAAAATGTGGAAGAATTGCTGTCTATAGCATTGCTTGTACATATTATCATTTTATAAGCTGAAGAACCACTGATGTTACCCAAAGTCTACCTGATATTACATGGATTTCTCAGTATCTCAACAACATGCACTTGAATTTTAATAAGCTTATGGAACTACTGAGTAATTTGGTGTGAATCCACCGATTCTGCTTTTGCACGGAATTATTGTTCCTTCAGCTCTGGACCTGTGCCACACACAGCTTTACTGCTCAGCATGTCTGGAGCCTAGTTAAAGAGACAGGTTCAATCACAGGCTAAATACCAGGAAGTAATCTGAAAAGGAGAAACCACCAGCAAATAAAAGCAAAAGCTTTATTTTCTTGGTTGGTCCCAGATGCTTTTCAATAGCAGTGGATGATTGAGTTTTGTATGTCTTCCTCAAGGAATGAACACCTTAATCAACCTAATGATTTTCTGTGCTGGTGAGCTGTAAATGCAACTCACTTCTACAGATTAGTTAGAAACAGCTAAATTAGTTGGAAACAGCTCTTATTGTTCCAGCAACAAGTATTGTTTTATGTGACCTGGATTCTTTTCAGATACAATTCATGTGATAAATCACAAATGATTCATTTCTTGAAAGTGGCTTCAGTTATAGTACAACACAAGAATCTATAGGTGTTTTTATAAGGTGTGTAGGGATTCAATAATTATTACTTTATAAATCACTCAGATTCATACAAGAGGGCATATTAATAAACCAAACTTCCTTATTACATCATAGTTTCAAACAAATACATTAAGTAAAATTCTTTGTGCTGTTATTTGTGTTGATCTTTAATTCTGGATGTAAATCTTACATCCCTTTATCTGTTTCTTCAGGAGTTAAAGAACTGTTTTTACTCATGTTTCTTCTCTAGCAGTTAATCAGGATTTTCAAATAAATGCTTTTTGCTCTGGTATTCTGCCCACAATTCCGACTCAGTATGTGCCCAAACTACCTTAATATATTAATTCTAGCAAGATGGTTAACTTTTATCCTTAGGCTAATACTGGAGAAACTGAGCCACAAGGAAAAGATAAGTTTTGGATTCTGTTTGAGAGGAGAGTAAGATTATTGTACAACAGACAAATGATTTTGTTTCTGTAGCAGAAGGAAACTTCTGAGGTCATATTGCATTCTCCATAGCTGATGTCCAATATGTAGCTCTTTGCTACTCTTTGCAAAGTAGCCAAATAACATCGAATTTCTATGCAAGCTGTAACTTAGAAAAATCATCACTTTCCTCAAACAACCAAAGCACTATTTTGCATGTATCCACAAGATGGTGAGCTGTTACCTGAACACTTCATGCTCAGTGAGCCAGAGCAAGTCAGATTAATTTATTCTTTATAGAAAAAGCCAAGTATATTTAATGCACAGAAATACCACAGCCAAAAACTACATGCATGATGTAGCAGGTTTTTCACTATGCCTTTATGTAAGACATTCAACACAAATAAATAGATTTCATTTATAAAACCCTTTTACAGGTCACCTTTTAGATTGCTATGTTTTCAAACATTTTGGATACATGCAAAAATTCTATTATCTTTAATTAGCCATCTGTTCAGTTTCCCACTCTTCATGATGTAGCTGCTGAGAAAACCCATTTCACAGGCTAGCTGAATTTTTATGGTTAAAATGTTAAAATAATTTGGTCTGTATCATGAAAACACTGAAACACATAGCTTAAAGTTAATGCAAGTAACATCTATTCAGGCATGATGTATCCTGAACTATAACTTTTATATTGCATTAGGAATCCACATAGGTGCAGCTTCAAAACTAAATTTAAAAAGGGAAAATTCTACAAAATACTAGAATATGCTAATAATCTTGTTCCTTACTTACATGACAACAGGAATTCTGTCCACTGGAATCTGTGGGCTTCTTTGGGGAAACTTTGGCACAATTAAACCACAGGTAGTATTAGTAGTATCAGAAAATAAATTAATAGTGTTTCAGTATAGGGGACATAGATATTTCTAAGAGGAATTGGATCCAGCTTCCATCTGGTCCATTATCACTGAGTGTGGCCAGTAGCAGATGCTTCAGGAGGGAAGTGTAAGATTTGTAGTAGAGTAGCCTGTCTGTCTGCAAATTTTCATCTTCCTCTGTTTGTGGGGATGAGTCTAAGTTCTGAAACGTAAGATTTAAAAGTCTTCCTACAAAATCATTTTATGTCATCATTTCTAAATGTTCTTCAAATCCATGCAAGTAGTTGTTACATGAGCAGCCATTCTGGCTTTTTCTGGCAAAGTGTTTCATTAGGTGCCTTTTAACTCAATATTGTATTTTATTAAATATTCACTTATTAAATGTGAATGTGTCAGTTTTTC
This sequence comes from Sterrhoptilus dennistouni, assembly GCA_013397095.1. Classification (NCBI taxonomy): domain Eukaryota; kingdom Metazoa; phylum Chordata; class Aves; order Passeriformes; family Zosteropidae; genus Sterrhoptilus; species Sterrhoptilus dennistouni. The sequence continues at coordinate 1,650,819 of VWZU01012995.1, forward strand.
AAGTGAAATTAAATTCTTTTTTTCATTTAAAAACATGAAACATATTACCATTTGTTTATTTGGTTTTGATGGCTTGGGTTTTGCTTTTTTTTCATATTCCCTCATTTGTCTGATTTCAAAATACCTTATAGTTTTAATTTTTTTTTCCCTAACCACTTAACAGTTTTTATGCTTTTTGGGTCTATTTTTAAACTTTATATACAAAGCTTTTAACTGTGTACTCCCATATCTGCAATTTTGAAATCTCCCATTAGGCATTTATTGGTTTCAGATTCAAAACAAAAAAATGTAGTCTTACTGGTTGGATTATTATTTTATTGATTGGTTTGATTATATCAAAAAAGAGGAGTAACTTGGGATGAGAGACAAGGATATTAATATTTGGGATATAAAATCTGATACTATTGTATGACCTTCATTTCAGTGATCAGAGACATAGTGCTTTTTTAAACAAGATGAAAACCTTGTGGGAATAGAAAATGAGAAATATTTTAAAAATATTTCAGAAAATATTTTTTAAAAGTATTTCAAAGTTTATTTTGCTACCAAGAGATCATTAATGCCCTATTTAAAGTGGTCTACTTCTAGTAACTCTTTAATATTTATATTTTTATTGTATATAAATACTTTACTAACATTGTTTTAAATTCTCAAGGTGTATTATAGGGTTTTTTTCCACAAGAATTTTACTCAAACCATTAATTTATGATGGATTTCAAATAATTAATCTTCTTTGCTCCTTCTCCAAGGATGATCTTTTTGCTTTAGAAAATATCTTGTTCAGATATGATTTAATTCTCAGTATGCCTTCAAGTTAGAAATAAAGTATGTCATTTGTTGTGGAAATTTTACACTGGAATGCTCTAGTAGTTCAGAATCTGACCTGTGACCTGGTCCTGCACCTTTTTTTTTTTTTAAGGTGTAGGAATGTCCAACAGGGACCATCTTAAGCTTTAGGCTGGGCTCTCAGACTGGCTCTTGGTCAGAATAATGTGCCTTCAATTCCTTACAGAATTAGAGTCAGTTAGGTTGGAAAAGACCTTTAAGATCATTCAGTCCTGCTATGTTATGCATGATGATCAAATCCTCTTTTTTAAAGCTTTTCTAGGTGCCCAGTTTAAAACCTTTTAAAATTTATTTTCTATTCAAATTCTTAAAAGAGCTCAATGTAATAGAGAATTATAGAATGAGTTAGGTTGGAAAATACCCCTAAGGTCATTGAGCCCAACTGTTAAACTGGCACTGCCAATTCCACCACTAAACTGTTGGTGTTTTATATTTTATATTATCTTCCTACAGACCAATCTGGAAAGCTAAACCATATTATGCCTTGGGTGTGTTGTTAACAGCAGTAAAAATTTCCCTGGCGATGCAAAAAATATATCACAAAAATGTTCAGAGGGTTAATCTGTCTGTCTGACTTCTGGCAGCGGTCTTGGGAGGTGGCACTCCCACAAAGTCAACACACAGAGCTGGGGTTTTCTGAGTGTGAGCTCAGAACATCTAGGTCAGAACCAGCCTTAGTCCCTTGTCTGTAGGAGAAGCATGAATTTAATTAGTTTGAGCATCTCTTGGCACACTCTAACATCCTGAAGCACTGCATGTCACTGTTAAAAACCTCCTGAGGAAGACTACTATGACAGTCTTGGGGTTTTTTTCCCCTCTCCTACACTGGCCTCTTCTAGTGAATATACCTGCACTGGAGCCTGCAGCATGTCATAACACAGTGTTCTTTTTTTGAGTCTAGACAGAAAGTTGTTTCCTTTAATGATAAAGAAAAATACAGTTGCTCCCTAATAAGGTAACAGCTGTTTTGTTGAGGCCAGTTCAATAGTGTAATTATTTCTAGGTGTTTGAATTAGTAATGGAAAACCTTGCACTTCTGCACTTTAGAACAGAGGAGCCCAGACCTGGAATATATTGATTTTCAGTAACAAACAAAATCCTCATTAGTTCTTTTATTAGACAACTGGCCTAGGCCTAGGGAAAAGTATGCTCTAACAATATGGCTTCATAAATAGAATACTATGAAAAAAATCTTTTGAGAACAGTTTAATTAGTTTTGGCATATATAACTCATTAATATGATTATGATATAGTAGTAATAGCTGGGTGGATCCATTGGAGGCCTGAGAATTCAGTCTCTGTGTTGCTTTATAGGAAACTGGAAGAATGATCAGTGTAGTGTTAAGAAAATGATATATATTTTTTTAAAAATTCTATTGTGCAGCATAATAGTTTAAGATGGCTATTGTTTGCTGTCCATACTAAAGTGGCATCAAAAGCCATGTTCAGACTGACAGTCACAGAAATATTTCTGCATTTGAAGGGCCAGGCTGTCGCATGTTTCTAGTTCCACACCACTGGCATGCTGAGAGGCAAGTCATGTTTCTTGGTAAAGGCAATCATATGTGTACTCATCAAAAATGATGCCTAATTTTAGGTCAGGCAAGAACACAGTTAATAAAATACTAGTTTCTAAATCAAAGGCATTCTTATAATCTGTAGAATTAAAAATACACTAGTCCCTGCCTGGTTTGCAGTTTCTAATCCAGTTGGCCATACCTTTTAGCACAAGATGAGAGGAGCTTGCTATTGCAGCATTCCTTCAAAGTGAAGAGGATTCAATTAAGCTCTTAAGCAAAAGTATAGGGGCTTTTTCAAAGTTGTTTCACTCAGAGTATGCAATGGCTGGGTGGGTGCATGCAGGGGAATAGTGAAAGCTGTAAATTCTGAATGTACAAATTGCTTTGATTTTTTTCTTTCATCTTTATTGATGTCAAATTGAATGCTTCCTTCTGTGGAACAGCATATTGCATACGAGTGTTATTACTTAAGCAAGCCTGAAAAAATACAGGTGGCCTTGAAATGTAAAACCAGAACTGATTATTTGCTGTGAAATGTGTAAGAAAAAGAGATAAAACATCATCAAAAAATCTATTTTTTTTTGATTAACATTAAGGAGGAAATAGGGTGTACTATTTCACTTTTTGGCGTCAGTCTAGGAAATCATGTTTAGTGTTAATTAAATCTTTTGTAATTCTATCATTTAAAAATAGAAATGTATTAGAAATACTCATTTCTTAGATCTCAGAAATATTTTCTAACTGAAGGCATTGGTTAGGAGAGCAGCAGAGCTAGACAGAGAGCCAGCAATGCCAACTTCTAGTTCTGTATTTAGCAGACAGAACATGGTCTTGAACTTCAGATTAATCATTAGATGTGTAAGGTGGGGCAGATGTAATTCTGCAGCTCCATGCAGGTCCAGGCAATGCGAGTGGGCTGATGGGCCATGCTGTTCAGGACGTGAATGAGAAACAGGGTCCTTTAGCTCTCCATGATGGAGAGCTAAGCTAAAGGAGCTGGGCTGCATTCAGTAGGTGAACTGGAGCACATACAGTTGTATCAAGTCTATTTTGCTGTCTAGAGAGAAAATTAATTTACATTGCTTCCAGAGGTTTTTGGACACACATAAGGTAGCACTTAATTCTGGTCCAACCCTGCTCCTCCTGTTTTACTTTTAGCATGGAGGTGAGGTGATCAGTTCTTACAGTGATGAGAGGTTTTGAAAATCCTATTCTTTCATTCCTAAATCCTCATAAATTTATGATGGTTTTATGTATGTTGTAAGTTCTTCTAAGAAAGGACTTTTCCTTACCAAATACTCAGAATATATGATGCTCTAATCCTGGCTGAAGGCATGAGACACTGCTCTAGAACAAACGATAATCAGTGTATCATGTTTTTATTGCACTGGTTTAATAAATGCAATTATTTTCTTACTCCATTGATTGACTGTTTATTAATCTTTAATATTCACTGTTCTGATTTTTACCTTTTGCACATCATTTCAATGGTTATGAGGACACTCTTGCTTTAATTAATTTACTTGAATTAGAAATTACAACTTTTCATGTAACCGCTATAGATGATCCTGGTCTTTTCATCTCTTTCTTTTTTGTGTCCTGTGTCCTAATTTCCTATTAGAAATATGTTAATCTTTTTCACTCTGCTTCTGACTGTGTTGTAAGTGACTAATAATTTAAGATCTATTATTAGAGCTCACCACATTGTTAGTCAATGTCACATTGTAATTTAAGGCTGCGTGAAACTATCTTAAGAAGCTGTAAAAAGTTGTAAGTCATAACCATATTGATGTTTCGGCCATTTGTAAAGAATTATTTACTCAAATAACTGCTATTATTAAGAAAAGGTATTAAGAAAAGTCTACAAGTGACATCTAATTTAAATCATGGAAACACACAATGGTTTGGGTTGTAAGGGACCATAAAGACCACCTTGTTCAACCCCCTGCTATGGGCAGGGACACCTTCCACTAGACCAGGTTGCTCCAAGCCCCATCCAACCTGGCTTTGAACATTGCCAAGGATGGGGCATCCACAACTTCTCTGAGCAACCAGTTCTAGTGCCTCACCACTCTCATGAGGAAGAATTTCTTCTTTATATCCAGTTCAGAAAACCAAGCTATATTAACAAAACATAATCTGTCTCAATAATTTCTTGCATTTTTTCTGCAAATTATGTTGGTTTTAAGTAATACCTTGTCATGTCATCAAATCCCTGAATGACACTTATAAGCTGGCAAGCACAATTTGGGTTTACAACCATGGCCCTCATGTTTCCAGAATATGGGGAAGTGCCATTAAGTCCATTAATGATTTTTAAATTTTCTTTGGATGTTTATTTTCACTTTAACTTATCCATTAATGGAAAGCATAGTTAATTTTTTTTTGCATATGTTATCTGATGTCTCTGAAATTTTTCAGGTTAATTGCCCAGATCCATGATGAACTGTTGTTTGAAGTAGAAGATTCTCAAATCCAGGAATTCTCAGGTAAATACAATCTCTCTTGCACTTTTCCTTCCACACATTTTTACTCTCTATATCCTGTGATTTCTCAGAGAATAATGAAGCAATAAGAAGCACATTGATTCTCACAATTAAGAAAAAATATACTAAGCAGATTTTTCTGAATGTTTTCCTCCACTGGCTCTTACGTAGATAAAATGTGATATACTCATTTGGACTTCATTACCATGGTTGTTTTTATTTAGTTTTTTAATCACGATTTCATCATCCACTGTGTGAATCCTGTAAAAGTAAATAATACTTCCTCCAAGGTTTTAGAAGAAAATAAAGCAGTTTGAAGTATTTTAAATTAGGGGCTGTTACATAAAGAAATATTTAATGCTTCTTGTAAGATTATACAGTACTGTAATTTCTAAGTTAGTTTACTGCTTTTTTATATTAATAAACTTTTATGATGGCACTCTCAAGGCTAAGGTTAGTAAAAGTTCTATGTTTCTATCCTTTCACCTGGCTTACTTCCAGACATTTTTCCCTAAGCCAGAGTTTGTCTCAGCATCTGGTACAAATTTAGCAAGTGAGGGCACAAAGAAGACTGTTGGGTCTCTTCTCCAGTAAGCAGTGGATTTATTCCTGAAGGCACCAAGTGTTTATTTACAAACTTTGGTCTAGTTTTAAGCTCAACAATACATTTGGCTAAACCAATTAGCATAATGTCACAAATATTTAAATGAACAAATACAAGAAATATCTTCCATTATAGCACAAGCATTTAATAAAAAATTAATTTCACCTTCCCATGCTGCATTCATTTGAGCAGTGCAATTTGCTATATTAGTCTCATTTCATCATTGATCCCTCTTGTGAGTATTACTTCAAAATGAGAACATTAAAACTCTATCTAATCTAAACAAACTACCTGGGAAATATTTCAGCTCAATATATTCAGGGCATAGTAACGAATTAATATGTTAACATTTGACCTCTAAATACAGGAGTTAAAATCTGTTTTAAAATTTAAAAAACCATTATACAATTTATTGGAGATTGCAATATCTGTTCAGAGAAGGCAATGTCTAAAAGTGACATAGTTTCAGAGTTAGGAAGTATAGTGTATTGAATGACATCTGTAGGACAGCATAGAAAGATTTTTATTATTTTATTTTGCATCAATTTGCATAAAGTATAGAGCTAATATTATACTCAAAAGATAAAAATAATTCATGGTTGATTATACATATAGAAAATCATAGATTCTGCTCTCATTGGGTAAAATTCAGATCTCCATTACTAGTCTGAATTTGTAGCAAATTCAGAAGAATCAGTACTGTTCAAGTATAACAGAAAAAACCTCTAGCTATCATATGAATAATGGTAATGCATTATCCCACTATGGAAACATGATGACTGGAGGCTTCTTTCTGAAAATGCAAGAAGAGTGCAGTTCAAATACTCAAATTTAGAGTATGCACTGCACAGTAATTAGTTTGCTGATCTCCACATCTAGCTGCAGGGTGCAGAACAAACATACCTGTAAATTCCTTGTTGTGCTTCAAAGTTATCACCCTATAATTGAAGTTGCTAAGATGACCTTTAGAAAATGGACCTGGGCAGCCTAGAGGTCTGAGATACCTTGAAAATTGTCATTGCACTCAGCACAGGCTGCCAAACTTGAGTGTTCAAGATGGAAGTTTGTTTCATTCTGCTGATTGAAGATTAAGTTTTCAATTTGTCTCTATTTTGCCATAAGAGTCAAAGAAAAAAGAGAAAATTCTGCATTACATGAACTTTCAGATATGCTCCCATCAGAACAGAAGAGCGATAACTTGTCTTATTCTTAACACAAAGACCAGCCTGAGACATTGATTTCCTTCCTCTTTATTCATCACTGGGAGAGCCTTACTTGGAGTACAGCATCTGGTTCTGGTTCATCTCCCCAGCAGAAGACTGAAGCAAATGCAACAAAGAGTGACAAAGATGATGAAGGGACTGAAGCATCTGTTCAGAGAAGGCAGGCTGAGAGACCTGGGAAGAGAAGGCTCAGGGGATCCTACTAATGTATATATCTTAAGGGAGTGGGCATAGAGGAAGTGGTGGTGCCCAGTGACAGGACCAGAGGCAATGGGAACAAACTAAACAGAAAAGGTTCCTTCTGAAGATCAGGGAACACTGTTTTACTCTGAGTGTGACTGAGCACTGGCACAAGTTCCCCTGAGAGGTTGTGGAGTCTCCACCCTTGGAGATGTAAAAAAGCCATCTGGACAAGGTCCTGGGCAACCAGCTTGCAGTGGCCCCTCTGAGCAGCAGGGCTGGACCAGGAAACCTCCAAAGGTTCCTTTCAACTTCCCTGACTCTGTATTTTGCAAATAGTCCTGCTGCTGGTAGAAGAACAAATCTAAGGTGTCTTAAAAGGGTCCAAAGCTGGCAATTCTTCAGTCATTAGTGAGGATTTCATTTGATCTGAATAGGCAGAAAAAAGGGTGCATCCGCACTGGCATCTCACTTCCAGTCAGAAGTACTGCTGAAGCAGATCTCCCTATTGTCCCAGACCATGGTGAGAATGGTTTCAGTTCACATCACAGAGCAGCCTGAGAACATTTGACCTAGATTCCTTTCAGATCAAACTACATAGGAACACTCTTTTCTCCTAACCTTTTCCAATTATTCCTGCAGCTGAAATACCTAAGTGAGGTAACATATTTGGTATCAGAGCGTTAAACCAAAGAATTGTCAGTAGGATGTGTGCTCCTAATTCACTTAAGGCTTTGAAAGTCCAAAAATGGTTTTCATCTCTTTACCTAAAGTTCTTTCACCCTTTTTAAAAATCCCTACTCTTCTTACTTTTATTTGCCAATATTCTTTAGCTGTCAGCTTTGTCTTTACATATCTAATGAGCTTTTGTCCATTCAGAAACTTTAAATTACAGAATCTGCTGACTTGCAGTTTCCAGCCTGCAGTTTAATGATCCAGAGAGAAATCTCAGTTGTACAGTTACAAAGCTCAGTAAAGGGAAAGACGTGGACTTGAAGCTAAAGAGCAGTGTTTTGAGGGTTTTAATGGATTACACTTCAGTGCTGTGTTATTCTACTGCATTTAATGTGATCCAAGAAGTGCTGGCCTACTATTCAGCATTTTTTCATTCTGATTCCAGTCATGTTTCTGATCTACTTTTTCAGGAAAGCAACAACAAATATATGTCTCCTTTTTCTTGTTTGTAGAATGGGCATGAAACTTAAAATATTTTTAAGATTTATAAATGAAGAACATAAAGGTAAATAGTATTATTTCATTAGATGATAGTTTAAGAAATAAGCCCTCTTAGCAGCATTTCCTTGATGAAAGAGTCTCTTTTGAATTGCTTGACAACATTAAAATGTCCTTTTGCTTCTAAGACTCTCCTGAATGCCAGCTGAAAATTGCCACAAGGAATCATAATACTGGCACTTTCTTTAGTCTTGCTTAGGATTTCATATGCTCCAATAAGAATTTTCAGGACTTTTGAATATACAGAAATCCCATTTTTAGTGCATCTAATAGTGCACAGATGATTTGGAATCTTTTTAATCCAATAAACAAGATTCAAGCAAAGAAATGCTCTTTTTCTAGATCTACTTCTGCACAAAGTACTGCATGAGGTGGGTCATCACAAGGTCTTATCTATTTTGCAAGAATACCTTCTTCAAAAAGAATCCATTGCCCACAGTTTTATAGTACACATATGGTTCACTCTAAATGGACAAGGCAGAACATCATTTATTCATAACAAGGTTTTTACTGCCCAAGCTTTGACATACTTTGAAATACAATGAAGCACATACTACTCTGAATGGTGCAATTTTCATCAAAGATATGGCATATTATTTCCCTCAATTCTCTGTTTAGGGCAAGAACATGACAGCAAATGAGCTTTTTAAAATCCTAATTTCCTATAAGAGCGTGCTTGGGAAGTTCAAATCAAAACATTTGGCAGAAATTCGTTTGGCTTGGGCAGAAGACTCTCAGCTTTACCATCAATAATCTCCCTGGTTTCTGGCCAGCTTGCCTGCCTGGCTTCCTCACATCTTGAGCACTCCAGCAGCCCAGGAAGAAGAAAGGCAGATGATATTGTGGGAATGCCAAAACCTGGGTTCTTGAATCTGAGAAGGCTTAGCATCTCTGCATCCTGAAGTCTGTGTAATCAGGTAGACAGTCTGTCCCCAAATCAGACTATGAGTTTGTGTAGAGACTCTGGAAGAGTATTTAGGAGTGGCAGAATCCAATTTTTCATTTTGTGGGGACTGTTTCTCACACTGGTGCTCCATGCTGTGTTTGAAATACAAACCCTTGGATTATGCTGAATGCATTACAGCTAAAAGGGGGAATATACTTCATGGTGAAGAAAAGCAAAATTTATTTTTTTTTTACAGTACAGGGATACCTGTAGTTACAACTGTAAAATCTGGCTTCTAATGTGTGTGCAATAAATAGCTGGTGGGTTTGAAAGGTGAACTTTGCCAGTAGCAATTACTGTGGATTCTTCCATGCCTGTCTGCTTGATTGCATCCATTAATGATAATCAAATGAAAGACACTTGGTACTTGAAATAACATCTTTTTGTAGAAATATATGTATTCCAGTGCTTTTTCTTCAATATCATAGTGCATTAGAGTAATTTTAAAGGTGTTTTTTTAGAACTCGTTTATAATTATACAGTATTGATAGAATTAAAGAATTTCTGCACCTGTTCTTATTTTTGGTACATGTACAATGTAGAGTTTGGAGCAATTTTTCTAATATTTTATCAGGTATAAAGTATTTCAGCTGAAGTACTTACCTTAAATTTAAAAACACTGAAATGACCAGTCAAAAATAAAATAAAACAAATATATAAATTAAACCTATTTATGTTTGTATTAAGATCACTTGCTACCTAAAGAGCAGTATCTTTGACTTTTTTTTTAACATCTGCCAATACAGATTTTTGGCTCACATACAAATTACATGAAATTTCACTTTATTCTGCTACAATTTTATGCTTACTGGGTACTGAGGCAGCTGCATAAAAATGTACACATGTTCAAAAGGGGACTGCTGTAACAGAAGAACAAAAGAATGAACTGGTCATCACAAGTTAGTGACATTTTCTGTCCTCTGAGCTGCCATTTTGTAACTTGAAAAACACTGGTGCATAAACGAAAGATGCCTCTAGATAGCTTTCAATTTGCAAAAATCCCTGTTCCATAGATCATATGTCTGGCCAGCTTTGACATGTTTCTAGAGTCATAATTTCATAGGTGAGTGGACTTGAAAAATGTCTTCAGTTTGATAGGGACAAATAAGCTTTTGTTCCACAGCAGGCATGCATGTCTTATCTTTGTTCCTATTCACAGCACTTTCAATAAGCATATTTATTCTGGTCAGTATCAAGAAAATCTAATATATCTTAAAACCTATGTTAAAATTTCAGTTCCTCTATAGTCTTTTAACTTCGCTGTCACCATTTTTCTTATACATGATATTTTAGTGTGCGTACTTAGCACTTACAAAGCATTTCAAGATGAGTATAATCAACAACTCTCCTAATTGCTGACTATGGGATTTGGGAGATAACTTGCAGAGATTGGGAGAGCAGTGTTTTACAGATGCCATTGCAGTACATGGCAGGCTGTAAAGGAACGTTTTTAAATTAATAATTTATGTGCCCCAGATATACTAGATTCTTGGCTGAACAGAAATAATCATTATCTCCCCAAAGTCTCCCATCTAAATCTTAGTAAAGAAGCAAAAAATTAAGAGTGGTAGAGACAGAACTATTTAAACACTGTGGGTCTGTTTTTTAGTGACTACACTCTAAAATGTATATGAGATAAAGAAGATATAGTTGTGTATGTCTGATGATTTATTCTGAGGCTTGAGAAAAAGAAAAATTTTCAAGGAGATTTGAGGAAGTAGTGGGAGAATTGGATATTATGTACATAGGACTAAAGGGGACCTCTCCTGTGATTACATACCCCCATGCCATATGGTCTCTCTTATAAATTATCATCTTCATATGAAAAATTACTTCCACTAAGGACTGTGCCAGAATTTTGTCTCTCCAAAATCTAGAACTTTAAATTTCCAGCCTAAATGTATTCAGCCACTACACCTATTTATTTTTGTGCAAAGATTGTAATGTCGTTTAAATGCTTCCTTCTTCACTGTTTACAGTCTTAGCAGACCACTGAACAGGAATGGCAGTCCGGCTGCTTTTTCTTGATATTTACAAAGGAGTGGTTTCAAAAGGCTGAAATGCAGGCACAACAACTTCAGATTGCTTGAAATCAATGGCTTTACTAAACTCTGGATAGAGAAGTCAGTGTGACATGAGAAAGAAAACAGGGAGCTGAACTGACAAAAAAAAGAGGAAAGAAGAAAATGAAGCAAACCCATGGAGAGGTTTTTAATGGTTGTCAAAGTGAATGAGGAACCATTTGGTTTGTTCACTGATGTGGCCACTTTAATCTGTGCATTTTAAAATTAAGAGTATTTAATAATACAACAGAATTCTGATTGTGCCAGATGCCTTAGAGCGAAAAGTGTGTGAACCAACAGAAAAAGCTGTTGCAGTCATTGCTGCCATCACAAATCTGCTTTTGGGGATAACAGCTAAATGGGACAGAACTAGTCAAATTCAGAGGTCTAGAGAAGTTGGGGAAAGCAGGTATAACTCAATGCATAGGTGGGCAGCAGCCTTTGTCATATCACTCACATATTTCAGCCCAGAAGTGATGCTGCTGACTCATGCTCCATCTTTTACTGTCTGTTGGAACTCATTTTGTCAAGAAGATCTATTCCTCTCATTGCCCAAACGCTCTACTGCTGCACAGACTTAAGAGTGCCCTTCTTAAGTGTCTGGTGGAACACCAGAGCTGGGTGATTCTGCATGAGAACTGCAGAATTCAGCTGTTATCCTCCCAAAAGTTTTGTGCAGTCATAGCTTGGAAAAAATGTTTACCCAGGACTGACTGGTAACACACTGAGCCTTCCTGAAGACATCCCACCTGGTTGGGATGCCCCAGCATCTGCTGCATTGCTGACCTCCTGGAGCTGACAGCTTGTTGAAATTCAGAGTGGGCTTCTCAAGACAGAGGCTGTCCAACACTCCTCTATTAATAGCCATGTTGACTTGGACTGGATCACAAATGAGTAATTATTTAGGCCAGCACTTCTCCTTTCACAATCTGTGGATTGCAATGTTTGATTCCGTGCTCCAAAAATGTTGCTCTGTCCCACACTGGACCATGAACTACCTCAAATCTAGCATGAACCAAGTCTACAGGTGTAGCTGTACACAGATGTCTCAACAAATGTCTTGGTTTCCTCTGCTTTGGCACTTGATCTGCTGATATTCTGAGTTACTGCATAATTTGGACTTTGTGGAAAAGCTTATGACAGCTCATTAGCACAGAGATCTGAGTGAGCAAGCACGGTCTGAGCACTGTTCAGGCAGAAGATGGTTATCCTCATCATCATTATCAGTCCAGCCTCAGTGTCAGTGACATGACACAAAACATTACAGACTGCTCTTCATTGCTGGCATCATTAGAAAAGGTTTTGGCAGCCAGAGCAACATCATCCACAGCTTCTTAGAGTTCTTGTTGCTCTTTTGCCTCTAACCTCAGCTGCCAAAGAACTGTGATGTGCAGTGAGGGGTAACTTCAAAGGAAGCTGCTCAGTAATCATGTGGGTTTCACTCTAGCAGTTACCAGCTCATATCACAGACCCTGCTCTTTCTCAGGTCTGTGAGGCACAAGACAACATTCATTATTTAGTCATCCATCCTGTCAGAGCAGTGCAGGTTCTCGGCCCACCTGGTATTCCTGCTTCACTTTCACTAGCCAAAAATGTCTTCCTTTTTAAAAGCTGTTGATCCATTGAATCTCTCTTTGATTTTTATTAGAACAGTATGTGTTGAAGCAACAATCTTTGCCAAGCAAAACAATAATTAGCAGGACCAGTGATGACAAATCTGATCCCAAATTGATTGATTTGGAATAATTATAGATGCATTTGCACAGTAATAGTGAGCATAGTGTTGTGGCATGATGAGTTGTTAAGTTACATGAATTATACTGAAGTTGAATTGTTTAGAGTCCTGATAGCTCCACTGTTCCACAGGGATGATTTTTTAAAGAATTTGACTCTGATTTTTTACTTTGAAGAGTAAAATATTTTTAAAAGTTCAGATTCTTGTGGGCTTTTTTTCTAGCTTCTTTTTTAAAGTGAGTTTTATGGCTGCACAAGAAAATTAAAATATGTAAACTGTCATCAAACAGATAGTTATGAGTAGTGAAGTTGAAAACTGAGCACTCACACATGCTCTATATACCTTTATATGAAATGTAGTAGTGCTGTACTTCTTTATATATGGGATATATAAATTAAATAATTCTGCAAATTTTACCCTAAAATTCAATTTAAAAAAAATTAAACTGTTTACAAGAGATAAAATATCACTTTAAAATAATCTGAAAAAGTTGTAATTGTAATTACATATAATGGTAACTTTAATGCAGAAATGCAGCTATTATATAACAGAATATAAAAAATGAATTTTTAATATATATGTGTATATATAGCAATTCTAGCACGGAAAATAAAGCTGTAGGTTTTCAAATTTACCTTACAGCACTAGTAAAAAGAACAATGGAGTCCCTGCAGCAAACCACAGCCTTGGAAGTGCCACTGAAGGTAGAGACAATTTTGAATTTCCATTTCTTTCTCAGGCATACTTAGCTTTGTACGTCATCATCATATTATGAATCTAGAAACAACTATTTTGCTTTTCACTTCAATTGTTTCATTTTCATATTTGTGGTAATTTCTTTTTCAAATTACTATAAAAGCTCCAAAGGAAAATAACTGAAAGAAACTATACTCCCTTTTGGAAAGTGAGATTGCCGTAGCAATGCATATGGTAATTTAAAAATCTATTTTATTCATTGCCATGAAACTTCTGTTGGGTTGTGGTAGAGTGAGAAATCTGTCCCTTTAATAGGCTTTCTAGATGTGCCAGGCATTCGTTACTGCTGAGAAAATATTGCAAAAGATCTTTCTTCAGTAATTTTCACTTAGAAAATGGGTCTATTTAACATTTCTGTGTGGATGCCTAACACACAAAGCAGACAAAATCACTGGTCATTGCTACAGGTAGAGGATATCACCTACCAGACTAACATCTGTAAAAAGTGGGTAGATAACTACACAGCTATGCATTGGACCTAATTATAATTACGTTACAAGAGAATTATGTTCTTCTCTCTACAAAACTGATACCCATCACTGTAACCTCCTGCTCAGCTTTGGTTACTTGTTAAAAGACTAAAGCTCCCGGGAATCCCTAAACTTCAGTGAGCAACAGCCCAAGGGTTTCCAGTTCCCTGACAAATGGAGTACTTGGTGTTGCCAGGTCACTCAGCAGTAATACTAAACATGATTCAGGGACAGAAACAGCTTTATTCTAACTATTTCAGAAAGGGTTGCAACATACAGACTTGCACTAATGGAAGCAGTTGAAAAAGAAAACTACTTGATAATTTGTCTTGTATTTCTTCCTTCAGATCTTCTATATCTATTGCAGAATTCCAGCCACTTTGTGAGGCTTTTTCTGGAAGTGTTGCAGTTACAAGGCCCTTTATGGGTCCTTAGGGAGCCCATCCTTCCCACAAAAATTGAGAAAGGATAACGAAGGGTATCCAAGATCTAAATCACTCTGCCTCTCATACTGATTTCCTCCCTCACTGTTAACTTAACCCTTGTAAGATTTTACTTTCCTGTTTACTAAATATGGTCCAGTGAGACCTTTTGGCCACACTGGGATTATAAATTTCTTGCACCAATACTCCTGAGCTTTGTAAACTGCATTTCTGTAGGTTGCTTACATTGTAGACCTGTGTTTGCCTTTCTTCTTTTGTTACAAATTCCTTGGGACAGGGAAAAAAAAAAAAGCCAGAGTATTTTCAAGGTATATTACATTATTTTTTTAATTACTGTATTAGATACCTGGCATTCATGCTGCTATAAGGTTCTTAAAAATAATCAAATATGGTAATATTGGTGGCATATAAAGTGAATAGCAACACTGTAGTCCTTTACGAATAGTTATAGGAGACTTTTTCAGAGGTAACAACATTCATACTTTGTCTGAGGCAGTCCTGGTCATAAAATAAATATGAGCACTGTACTAGGTTTCTAAGCAAGACAAATGTTTACATGGTTACCGAGAGTGTTCATAGTTACAGGGGTAGAATATCATTTTAGTGTTACATTTTTCAGACTAAGCATGAAGTGGCAGAATGTTTCAATGTCCTGTGGACAAATGGGACATACCTTGTTATTCATGTCTGTCTAAGGTGTTTTACTGTCACTCACTGACAAATCCACCTCAATGCATTAAACAGATGGATTCAATGTGCCATTCCCATGAGAACAGTAATTCTCCATTAAACACCAACTATGCCTTAATAGGCAAAAAGAAACACATTCTTGGACAATAAGTAGTTCTCTGGGGCTTTCAAAGATTAGGACTTTTTAGTAGGCAGAAGAAGTATTTGGAGATCATTTCATTACCCTTGTTTGGTCTCCTTTTTCTAATCAAATTACTGTAGGAGTCCTGACATACTTTTGCTCATGCAGCACATTAGACTACATCCATCATGAAGATGCATCACCTTCCTCTGAAGCCTCAAAAAGAGATCAATGACAGAGGCCAGATAGAAAACAAAGTTTGATCTCAGAGAAGAAATTGAGAGTGATCTTAAAAAAAGTCTTTTTTTATTCATGTTGTTTACCCTTCTATACAGTAGGAAAATGTCTTTTAGGATTAGAGATGTTGAAGATGAAAAGATTTTTGTGAAATGCTCCTGCTCTCCGTCAGCAGACTTACTTCAGCTAAATACATCTTATGTGCTTGGTTAATATGAATATTATTTTTTAATATGGAGACAAAATGTCACTAAAGTAGAGCACACATATAGTCTTAATGGGGAGAGATCACTTTTTCTTCTTTGAGGCAAAGGACGCTTTATCTTTGAAGTAGCTTTTTTTTTTCCCGAAATATAGTCCATGCTAATGAGGCAGCTTTCATGTCAACAAAGCTACTGTGTACAAGAGCACCAGAACTGCAAAACAAACTGAAATTAAACCAAAGCAACAATAAAAATACCCCAGAATTTGAAAATGGGGGGTAAAAAAACCCTAATACCTTTATGCATTGCTGACAAAGTTGCTGATGATAAACATCAAAATCATCATTTGTAGCTCTTTTAAAAGCATAAGATGAATTTTGCTTTAATGTATTCTTTGCAATTCAGTAACATGTATTTGCAATTTGAAAACTAAAGGTTAGTTTAAATTGTTACGGTATTTTTATCAGAATTGTAGCAATAATTGAATATTAATAGAAATTAAGAACATTTCATATTGGATAGACATGTAATCTAGAGCAGTATCAACATCCAAAGGGAAAAGCAAAAATAGTAATCTTGCTGTATGTGATGTGTTTATTTGCTTAATTTTTTTTTTCCTGACAGGTTCCCTTGAAAGTGATTCTCACCACTGGGAAATCATGGGGGTGTATGACAGAATTGCAGGAGATGTAAAGCAGTCATTGGGGATGTTATTCAGTACCCAAACACCTCATTGGCCTGTGCTGATTCCTCGCTGAATCACTAGGCAACAGCGCTGCTGGATCTTTCATAAGCACCTAATACTCTGCATGTGAATTTTTTTACTTCATTTTGCCTGTAGCCCTAGGCAACAGCAGTGAGATAAAACTGGTTTTTACCAGTTCATTGTGTTTCCTTTAGCCAAGGTATCCAGCGGGGAGCTGCTTTTGTTCACAGCTAAATTACTACATGTAAGAAATGAAACAAGATAGTATTAACCCTTTGGGAGCATCACAAATATATTTCAGTTACACGGATGTTTAGACTTTAATGTTAAAGATTTTGTGAAGTGCTTGTGTAAAAATACTTATAAGCTGGCAGTATTTGAACTGTGTCAGATGCTTAACTGTTGTGTTCAGCTTATTTTGTATTTTGTGAGTAGAATATAGCTGCTTGATGTTCATCAAATACGAAATGTGCCATTCCTCAGATTTAGAAAGAGTTAATGAACTTAATTTTTATCTAGAATTTTGGAGCAAAACAGATAAACAAATCTAGAAGCCTAAATGTATTAAAAATAAGGAGATTGTTGTCCATTCAGTTAATTTCAAACTGTTTGCACCATAGCCTTAGCATACTTTAGACAAATTATTACAGTTTTGCCTAATCTATTAATTTTATTACTGATATAATGATAAATATTGTTTAGATAAATTTTAGGATTCAGTCTTGTACTTTTTAGGATTCATGCTTTTACTTCAATGTTTGGATTTTTTATTAATAATTTGTTTTTTCTGTAGAATTTATTCTTCAAACAAGGTTTCATAACATTACTGTTTTATAAATTCTGTCTCTTGCTTGTGGAAGATGAAATTGTCCTTGAAGTCTAGTAATTATTCAGAATTTGGAGTCAAGCACAAAACTTTTAGGAGTCATTCAGTATGTTTCAGCATTAGATATCAAATTATCACAGTAATACAATTTAAATTCTAGAACTGTATGATTGCAAAGACTTTGCAGCATTTTTAATTTGTGTAATTAAATAATTTCACTTTGCACTTAAAGCTATTAAACTATTAAACATTGTTTTCTTATGTTCCTTATTAATCACACATAACCTGTCAGCTGACGTGAGTCAATAGTTTCTAAAAACTGATTCTTATAAAACTGGCATTGATCATGTAAGCAAAGTCAGAACCTTCTGCATATTAATTGGGTTCAGCTTTTTGGCAGGGGGATCCAGCCGGCATGGCTGTGACACCGTGCCAGGTCCTATGAGCAGGGGCCCTGATCCCACCTCTCCAGCAGAGAGGAGGCTGCACAAGTTTTCTTCTGCTTTTTGCTATTTCAAGCCCTCTGTGTTTGCAGTGGCATTGAATAAATGTGAAATGTTCTATTGTCTCATCTCTTTCACTCATCTTGAAGATCTCCTGGTTTTGAGAGGCCTCTACTAACTAAGCCCTGTTTCTCTGAGGCTACATTGCTAATCTTCCTACTATATGGAGGAAATAATCATTTTTTTTTGTATTCCCAGCTGATTTTCACCTTATGTATTTTTCTTAGGATGTATACTTTACAATTAGATGGATGGCATATTTTTCCAAGCCCCAAACAGCACCAGGAATACCCTCCAGCCTAACAAAAACCAAAAATATGGTTAGGAACAAAAAGAACCTCAATCCACTTTTATGAATTAACATCTGTTCAAATATGAAGCTACAGAAATGCAGAGGTCACCATACAAATTTTCAAACACAATCCTTCACAAAAGACTGTCAGTCGCAGTTCCCCAGATGTGCACTTTGTATAGGTTGTCATACAAGCAGCCAAAGTTAATATTCTCCTTGTGTCACAGTTTCTTCAGGGTTTTAAATTCCCAAAGAATCAGCTAACAGAATGAAGAAGGCCAAGCAATAAAGCACCACTTTATCACGTGTCTAAGGGCTCATTCTGTGTACACTGGTGTGAGGGCAAAAGGTAAACTGGCATAATTTTGGACGATTGTTGCTGACCAAGTCTTGAGACTTGGTGCAGTTTGTGTCACCCCAACCTGCAGAATACATACTATGAACTTAGGATATAATTCCAGTTCTCCAGATTCTCCAATAAAGAAACTGAGAAGCTTTCTCCACTTGAGAAAGAGTAGTGTTTGCAATTCATTTCCCAATGATGTGTCCCAACATTCATGTCCCAATTTCCAGAGCACAAGGCATCAGTATTACCACACTTGTGTGCTGATCTATGTATAATCATAAAATCTGGGCAGTGCAGTTTTTCCAATCCTTAGTCGAGGTCTGAATCTAAAGAGCCATTATAGGAAGCAAGGCCAGTCCTGACCACAGATTTCCTCCCAAATAAATATAGGTGAAAATATTCAGTGTTTGATGACTGCCTCAAATTCCTTTGGGTGGCACAATAATTTCACACCACAGAACTTGAGACCCTTATTATAATAAATAACCACCTTGTCAGGTTATTTTGGTTCTGCATGAAAGAGTCTTTAAAACGTGGTT
This sequence comes from Sterrhoptilus dennistouni, assembly GCA_013397095.1. Lineage (NCBI taxonomy): Eukaryota > Metazoa > Chordata > Aves > Passeriformes > Zosteropidae > Sterrhoptilus > Sterrhoptilus dennistouni. The sequence continues at coordinate 1,669,787 of VWZU01012995.1, forward strand.
AGGCTTGAGCAGGTACAATCGTAAGAGCACTTTTCCATCCTGAAAGCTCTCAATTTGAGCTCTAAAATGATTCCCTTTTCCTCACAACCTACAAAGAGATACTGGGAGAGCAAGAAACAAAAACTTCTGTTTGAATTGCAGAGTCCTACAAAAGTACTGATCAATAAGCATGGGAAATCACAGAATAGATGGGCAGAGGGGAAAGAGCTGGTTGTACTTAGTTTCAGATATCCTTTGTGAGCAGGAGTTTCATTAACTGATTCTCTGAACACAGTAATAGCACCCTTTTGAACTGATTTGTGTCTGGGTTTAATTTCAGGTGTGTCTTTGATGGTCTGAATCTTCCTTTAGATCATCTGTAAATCTCTTTGTTTACCAGGTGAAGTAGTGGGGAAAGAGAACTATTTAAAAATACTTTAACTCAGTATCTGGGAGATGGAACAGCTCGGCTGTTTGCTGGTGTTTGCATGGGATGGCATGGCCAATACTTCCCTGTTCACAAATCTTGAAATGTCCACATGCAATTGTGGGACAGCAGGGCTGATCTTCAGTGCTGGTCCAACTTGATAATAACCACAGCTCAAACACTGGCCTCAGATTTTATGTGAACATGACATTTTAAACATGGGGAGAGAAAAAAGGTGTGAGTTTTTGAAACGTAAGAGGAGATTAAGAGATTGAATCTACTAAATCACCTAAAACAAAGTTTTGTTCATGTTAATGATTAAGAAAAAAACCCTTAAAGATAAACTAATTTCATTTTTTGGGAGTCAACAAAACCTGTTTCTCTCATTTCTTGTTTAATCAGATTTAAAAAGGAGGCAAAGAACAGGTTCAAGGTTGTATGATAGTTTCTTGATATATTTCCTCAGTGGCCTGAAACATCTTTTCTTGCTTCATCATTAGAAGACCAGACTGGACACATTCCTGAGTAACCTCTTTTTGACCTCATAGCTGACCCTACTTTGAGCAGGTGATTGGACTGGAGACCTCCTGAGGTGCCATCCAACCTGAATTTTGGTCCTATGTCATTCCTCAGTTAAACAGCAATCACCTGGGTGGAAGACAATCCAGAAATTCCCTTCAAACATTCTGCAGCACCACGTGAAGGATATAGTGCCATGCTAGAAGAAGCCCCAGAAATGTTTTGGGATTTGCCTTCCCACCTGTGTTGCCTCATTCTGTGCCAGCATTTACTATATTCCCTGGCTCACAGGCTCACTTTTGGCTGGCATACTTCCTTTTGGTATTAGCACATTGTCAGAAACATTCAGGGAGTGGAAAGGAATAATTTTTTCTGCCGTTCTGCCATTCTGAATGGTTTCAATAGAGAGTGCATCTCTGGGTTTAAAATAAGTTTCAATTGTGCCCTGTCTTTGCCTTGCTAGGAAACATCTCCAGCCTAATAATCAGCTCATCCCTTCTGGAGATAACAGCCAGACTGTTGTCACTAGTCAGCTGGTTCTCTTGAGAGATATTTGAAGTGCACTTCTACTACCTGTTTTTGGAAGTCCCTTTTTTGTTATCAAGCATGTTATTACTTGCTCTAAGTCCAGGCAATTTTTTATGCTGTCTGCTTGTGTTTTGAATTATGGAGGTCCAGCTTCCAGCCAATGTTTGCACAGTTCTTGTGCACTTTTCCATGTCACCATCTCTCTTCAAGGTTAATTAGTGGGACAATTTTTAGCTTCTTTCTTCCTTTGCCTCTTACACTGATAATTTTCCACTGCTAACCTTTCCTCCCACTTCATAGACACTGTTATTATTTCTTGCAAAAATCTCACTATTAGTTGTCCACAAGTTTAAAAAAATTGCCTATACTTTTACCTCTAATCTTTGTGCCCTCGGTTCACTCCTCTCTGCCATTTGGCATGACATTTATGCACTTATGGCATTTTGGAGACTATTCTATGGCTAACTATATTTTCACTGTAGTTGTTCATTTCATGCTCAATTTTTCCAGGATATCAAAAATTGACTGTAGAAATTCTCTGGTTTCTGCTCTCCCCCCTTCCCCCACATTTTTTGGCAGCTTCATCTGCTGTGCACACTGAATTTCTCACATCTAATTATTCAAAAGTGTCATGCATCAGATTACAATCCCATTTTCCAATTTGTGTGTTAAACAGAGTACTGTAGTTACAGGCTCCTGAGAATCAACCTCCATTCTCCCCATGAGTGGCTGCTGCCTGTTACACTGCCTTCCTCTACAGAATTGGACGAAACAAAATTAAATATCTCCCTGGGTTTACTTGGCCTCTTTGCACTGTTCCATTAGTCCATATCCAGCTGAGTCCAGAAATTAGTTAATTGCTGATTTATCCTAAATGTTTTATTGGTATCTGGTTAGGTGAAGAAGAAAAGTGTCCTCAGGACTTCTGCCAGAATTTTTTTCCCCTCTCTTTTTAACTCTAAGCTATGTCCCAGAGCTGGTTCAGGCTGATGATTGACTCCAAACTGCATGTGAAAGACACCTATAAGAACTTCATTTCTTCACAATGAATAAATTCCGCAGCAGTTTGAAAGCTGAGCCACCCTACTTGCCTGCCAGCAATCCCCATCTCTGTTTATCTTCCCATCCATTCACTCGAACCATGATGTTAAATTAAATAAGCTTCCCAGGGAGGTTTTCCTTTAAATATAATGAGCTTTTGTAACATATGAGCTGGGAGAAGTCAACATCTTCCCTTGGGGCCTCTGTGGGTCTCAGATGAGGTTAAAAAGGTGTTGTAAATGTTGGACTGTAGTCAAACTCTCTGGCTGCTTCTGTTACTATGGCTTGTGATATATTTGATTTTTCTTCTAGAGCTGAATTTTTTTTAGTCGTTCCACTTGTTCTCGTATTTGATCTAAAATATAACCTTCTCCTGGCATTATCCATATCCTTTAACACCTTCCATTCCCTGGAAATCAGGTTAATAAAAAGCTCTTAAATTCATCCTACACCTCCAGTCTGGGCAGACATTTATCATTGCACAACAAATCAAGTATTTTTCTGACAATGAATCATAGATTTCTTTCCTGGGAAGGTCTTGAATCGTGTTTATATTGCTTTCGTAGAATTGAACTCTTGCTTTAAATCCTTCTGACCAACAGGTTTATAATTCAAAAGGATTTTGACACAACAGAATAGTAGTATAAGATGAATATAAAGAAGTGAGGATAAATGCAAAGCTTCACACAAAAGCAAAACTAGTTAGCTACCCAGATGTAGGCAACATACTTCCTAAAATGTAGGGAATAGCTAGTTACGTATCAATTTCAGAAAAGGACCTGGGGATCTGAAGGTGTTTGTAGAATGATCAAAAGTGATATAACCAATCCCTTCCCTTGCTTCAGCCCCAGCAAGGTCTCAGTTGAATGCCCTGCCTAATTTTCAAAAGTGCGTTTCAGAAAATAGATGGAGCAACAGGAATCCACAGGAGTGCTATAGACAATACCACCTATGAGGAAAGGCTGCAAGAATTTAAGTCATTTAACCTTGAGAAGAGTGAGGAGAAATGCCAGTATCAGCTTTCCACCCACCTCGGCCAGCCCTGGCACTACAGCAGGTGCGGTACAGTCCAGTGCAGAGTAGCATCCTCTTGATCCAGTGAGTCTTGGTTTGCCCTCAGACAAAGCACAACATTAGCCAGGAAAGAAGGGAGGACTCTGTATAGGCTCAACCAACTGAGTTTATTGGTGTCTTATGTGAGGACAACCGCCACCCACGGTGCCTGCCTCAGCAGAGCCAGGAGCACCTTTAGGCAGCAACTTTTATTACGGGGAGGAACAAGGGGATGGGTCCAGCAAAGGTCCAATCAGTAGAGGATGGCTCTGCAGGTGAATGACACACACAGGGACAAACCAGTGTGGGAGGGGAAAACTGGGATCCTGCCCAATCACTCGATGCTCTCCCTGGAACTTTCCAGACACAGGGACAGGCCCCGAAGTGACAGACAGGACCGAGGGGTTACATAACTCATAATTGACACTTAACTGTAACTGGGAGAAACTATATGGGAAAGTAACATAGGGGTACATGGAACAAACCATTGTGAGATACATAAGATACAGAAAACAGTATAGGAACAAACCATGAAAACATGCATTAACCAAGTGAAACTAAAACACACTACCACAGAGAAATGTAAAAAGATTCATCCAGTATGAGATGGGCTGCCATAAAGGTGGCAGTGAACTGCTCCATACGTTCCCTGGAAATAGAAAGGGAAGAGAAGGGCTTAAATTTCAGCAAGGTAAAACTAGGGAAGATGTTAAACAAGTTTTTTAAAAGAATGCTAATGATAACTAAACATTTGGATGGATTTGAATAGAGCTTGTTGGTGTCACACAGCATTTTTAGGAAGAGGTATACACTCAGCATGCCACAAAATGCCTAGCACCTGTCCCTTGTTTGCCAGTCTTCTGAATATCCAAGTAGCCTGCCCAAAACCTGTGCACAGGGAAGTGATTGATTCTGCCCCTCTGGAGTTTAGGTGCCAGCTTCTGAGATTCACTTACTTGTGACTGACGTCCACGGCTTTTTGTTCTAACACTGAAGAGGCTTCTCCTGCCTTCTAAAGGCAGTCAGAGCAATGGACATTGCTGCTGCTCCTGTCCTTTTATCTACAAGGGTAGGAAACCTTTCTCCCTAAAAAGCTTTCAACATCCACCACCCAGAGGAATGCACAAATCACCAGATTACAGGATGTTCTCCTGAGGAGCTTTCTGTGCTCCCTCTTGGCACTGGCCACTGCATTTGAACTAATCAATATTTGCTCTGAGAGAGAGACAAAAGGGAGAAAAAAAAAAAAAAAAAAAAAAAAAAAAAAAAGAAAAAGAAAAAAAAGGTGTGACTGATGATGGTCCAGTCTCCAAGTTACTGCATTCCACAGAAAAGCCTGGCCTCTGTCTCTAGTCTTCAATCCAGGTTTCATGTTTCAAAATATGTCTTTGCCCAGAGGTACATCCTGGTGAAATCCATGTTTTGCCCTTGGGCTGGAAGGCTTTCCACTTTTTCATCACTCCTGCATTATGGATCCTCCATGTCGTTCTTCATGCTCCACACTGGTGGCACAGAGCCAGGAATGTGCTTTCTTGTCCCTGCTTCCCCTCCATCATCTTCTGACACAAGGGTGGGCATTTAAGCTATTTTTATGTGATGTCTTAGCCTTACAACTCATTTCTAGATTCTTCATATTTCAGTTATTTCAATAAATTCTCTTAGCAGCAGGTGTTATTCACTCCCCATCCCACTCTACCTCCTGCTTTTTTTGCTCATTGATACTTCTGTACCTAACAGTTGCCAATAACATTTTTTTTACTCCTTACTCCAAGGACATTCATCCTCAGCAAAATTAAAGTCTCTTTTTTTACTTGTGGGTTTGGTTGTTTGGTTTTTTTACTTCCAAATCTGCCAGCTTAAAGCATTGTCCTGTTTGTGGTTCATTTAAACACATTAGTCATAGGGAGGAAACTGTGGAATTGAAATCCTTTTGCTGCCTACATAAACCTCACATTGTAGCCTAAGTGTTTAATCTTCAGATATTTCCTTTTCCTGCCTTGGCGAAATGGGGAAGAGAAAGTGGGTTCTCCTCCCCAAAAACCAGTGATATGACAGAATTCATGAGATACAACTGAGCCTAAAGGAAACCTGCATGGAAAAGACTCAATTTGGAAAGTATGGAGATGTTCTGAAGAAGTCTCTATCTTTATGTTTCCCACAAATAAGGAACAGGAAAGTTTTGAACCCTTTGGTACTGATAACTGAACTTGGAAATCCCTGCAGGGATCCAAGATCTCAAGCCCGCTTTGCAATTTTAGCATCTGCAAGAGGTTTAGAGAAGAACCACAATTTAGAGCAGCCCTCCCAGTGTGTATCTTTAAGTGCATAATGATTTCTTGCCTCAGGTTCTTTGAAATTTCATCTGAGCCATCTGTCCACCACTACTCTTCCAGACAACTTAGTGCTTACAGACTAGGGCATTCTTCCTCACAGTGTGTGCTGGGATAGATCTCAATTTTTGCTTACAGAGAAACAAGGTTTTCAGATCACTTCCTTTTGGAATGGTCAGTGGTGCTCTTATTCCGTAAGGCTGTGGCACAGGACTGTGAAAATGCAGCCTCTGGCAGTGCTACCAGTCAGGACACAAACGTGAAACCATTACCAAGGCATACTGTATCAAATATTTTATGGGAAGTGATCTTATATGTCTGTTTATTTCTGTTTTCCTTAGACTCTGACATGCCTTGTCTATAAAGACTGATCTTGAGTCACCTGCACAGAGTGTGGCCTTTGACAATCCACCACAAAAGACTCCAGTGCCAGAGCCACATAGATTCTTCATCTCTTTGTAACTAAATCAAACCAGCCCCTTTGAAGATCCAGCATTGTAGTGATTGGGATGGTTTGTGTGTAGAAGTCATATATAGGTTTTATTAGGCTGAGCAGGATAGACAAAATGCTTGGAATTTACAATTTAAATGTCTAACTCTGGTAGCACTCCCAGAAATAATAATTAAGTAGGAACTAAATGGCTTTCTTTAATTAAAACATTTTGCCAGGAAAATAACACTGGTAGGTGCTTCACTTCCAAGAACTTCATGTCCCAATAAACTGACCAAGAATTACTATATTGAATTTCAGCAAATGCCTCCACCCCCATGACAGGAACTCACTCTCAGTGCAGTTTGGGTGGCTCAGTGATGGTGGAACAGCAGAGAGCACAGCGTGGGCTGCAGGAGCCACTTGGGGAAGTGACTGCTCCAGGGAAGGTCCTGTGGGAAGCTCTGCACTGTTGCTGCCCTGCTGTAACACCTCCTACAGACTCACAGACCCAGAGGAATTCCTTTAAAGTCTCACTCTGTGGATATTCCTGAAGAAAAGAGGTGAAGAGGAGCAAAGATATTGTGGCCCATCTCTTCAAATGCATGCAGCAATGGGCAGAGGTAACCCCACCACATGTTTGGGAGCTGAGGATGCTTTGCAGCTGCAGCCAAGCTGATTTAGAGCACCTTGTTCAGAGCAAGAGGCACCAGTGAAAGCAGCTTGAACTTCCTGTCAGCTCTGCAGCATGAGAATCACACAACCGTTATTAAATTCATTAGCTATAGAATGAATGTAAAGAGATCTGTGTGACATTCTCTAATTTAGTGGAAAGGGAACAAAGAAACATGCTTAAACATTGTTCCTTACCTCAACCTGGTGTTTCACCTAACACAGATTTTCCACAACCCCAGACATCACAGCAAGCAAAGCTCTCTGGGCAGCCACCTGAGTGCTTGGAGAATGAGCTTTGCAGCCTCCAATCCTGTGCAGCTGTTAACATACAGGGAGTATGAGGCTATTGCACACTGATGGTAAAATAATTCTTCAGTTTAAACACACAACTCTTAAAAATATTTTTCTGAGAATGAGTTTTTGAGTACAGGACACAGTTAGATACATTATTCCATACCAGCATGCTCAAAGTGTATTAAGTTCACAGCTCTTACCCATCTGACAGGCCTTTTGTAGGGCCTGAGCTTCTGTGCTGTTTTCCCTTAAGACTTTTTTACATATGCAAAAAATACTGAAAGTCTGTGCGGAAGCTCTGGTGACAAATCCTTTGAGACTATGACATGATGAAGGAACAAGCCATCTCAATGAATAATTTTGCAGTTTATTAGCATAGTGAAGTGTTTTGATTACTTTTGCTTAAATGAATGACAAAGGAACCCTTTTATCATGTACCCTGCTCATTTCACTATTATTTGTCCTATTGAAAGCTATCTTTTTTTTTCAATTAGGCATAGGCATAGCACATTCTTAGGACCAGAGGTGTTATGACACTGATACTAATTAAAAGGCTACTACAGAAATAATAGATAATCATGTGATTGAGCTGTGTGTTTCAGATGTTGAGTCTAGGAAAACAAACAATCCCAGAGGGGGAAAGGATATTTCTATTTTAGCCTTCATAACTTGCAAGTGCTCAAGGTATCAGTGCCATGTAAACAGAGCATATAATAAACCTTAATGACTCAGCATGAGTGTAAAGGAGAAGACAACAGTATTTCTTACCTCTCCATCTGGTTAACTCTCCCAAAGCACTGCTTACAGCCTGGCTGGGCTCACTTCAAACCATCTAAACACAGACTGTCTCAAATGATAGTAGATCCTCATGTTTAGCCAGCTGAATCATGTCCTTTGTGTTTCTAGAGGGCATTGCTGTTCATATCAAAATCTATTGTGTTTCTGTTAGAAGGAAAGTGAAAAAAATAACATCTGCCTTCACTAAATGCACTATTTCTGCAAGTCACAGGGAGGGAATCTTGCCAGGCTGCCCAAAATCTCAAATACTGGTTTTAAATACTGCAATAGAGCTGAAGCATGAAGGGGAATTGCAGCTCTCCTCCCCATGGCCAGACTGAAGGAGATGGTGTGATAATCCTAGGTGTATTTATTGACATTTAGGAGACTAATACTGCAATGATAAAAAGTTCAATCTTGCATCAGTGAGAAACACCTCAGCCTTGTGAAAATTTAATGGGCTATCATGGATATTTTCTGCAGTTTAATGTACCCAAGTGCCAGCCATACAAGTTTTTCCTGTCTGGGAACCAAACTGGAAAGTTTTCACACTATTGTATTTGTAGGAACTATCACTTTGATTTTTTTTTTTCTCCTTTCCATTTTTTTTCCTTTTTTTTTTTTTTCCTCTCACCCTTTTTTCAGTTCCCCACTTTTCTCAGGACACTGACATCCCATCTAACATTATCTGAAACAGAATCTGATGAACAGAGCTACCTTTTTTTTTCTGTGCATTAACCCCTACAAAGCTTAATGTCAATGAAGGTAGGGATAGGTCAGTATAATTTTCCCTGTCATTTGAATTCCATTCACCACACCTGGTGATGCAAAAGGAAGATCTCCAGTTGGGTTCTTTCTTACAGTGGACCCAGTGGGAGAGCTGGGTGTATAATATATAATGTATAATAATTCTTAAGCAAAAACGGAATCTTCATTACAGAAAATGTATATATTTGAGGTTTTTTATATGAATTGACATGCATACAGGCTAATAATTATGTTTTAGACATCATTCTTGCATTAGAGAGTGTTTTGAACAGAATGCTAATCTCTGCAATGTGAGGCAGAATCAGTGTGGTTTTTTTCCCTGTGGTTAACCTTGATGTTATTTTAGGTGGTGTTTTTCTGGATATGCTGCACTAAAATGAAAGGAAGAACTGCTTCTCTGTCGTGCCCTTGTGTCTGTGTAATCCACGAGGGGACGCGCCCACGGTGGTGGCTGCAGACAGTGCAGACAGAGCCCTGCTGCCCCTGCACACCCCTGAGTTCAGCTTTCAGAGGCATGGAACAAAGTCTCCTGGGTTTGGAGCCTCTCACCCATCTGCTGGGCTGGAGTAAAAATTTAGCTCTTTGTGCAGGTTTGACATTCAGCAAGAGGTCATTATTCAAGGCATGGGGCTTTTGTCAGGCCAAAGCAATCCAAACCCTACAAACTTCTCTTGGATTGCTCAGCTCCTCTGTCCATGGGGGAAAAAAAAAAAAAGAAAAAGCAAATCTGTATGTGAGGAGAGCATCCAATCTTAAATTCATTTCCTGGGTGATCTTTTTGGGTTTGTAGGCTTGACCTTCCCCTTGTAATGACTCTCCAACAGGTTTGAAGCACCTCGTGCTTTAAGAGCAGGAGGAGATGTTCCTCACTGTGGGACTGGAGGGTTCTCCACCTTCCACACTTGGCAAAGGCCAAGAACAGCATTTGTAACCATTTAATCATCCCTCTCTCAAACATTCTTTGATGTTTTCACAATTCCCAAGGTGGGGAAAAGACCCATCCTTCTCACTTGGTTGGTCCTGGTCCAGTACTGAATCCTCTTCCCCTTGATGCTCTGGCCAAGTATATTACTTGGAGGTTTTTTTAATGTTCCACTGACTCTTAGCACTTCTTTCTATTCCTTAAAGTGTTCCTAAAGAAGTCACAACATGTAAGACTTAAACATTTACTTTTTTTNTTTTTTTTTTTTTTTTTTTTTTTTTTTTTTTTTTTTTTTTTTTTTTTTTTTTTTGTTACATTTCCACAAAGGAAAAAGCACGAAAAAAATTAATCTTGGAAGCCAATCTCATCATACAGATCAGTCTGTCCTGCTGAGAAACAAGGTCTTTCAGCTTAGAAGGATGTAGAAGCTTAAAGTGGCCTCTAAACAACAGAATTGAAAAACTGATGTTGATCTTTAATGGCTATTATTCAGGGTTGCTGAAAGATAAAATATGAGTGACAACATAAAACAAATAAAGAGGTGTGAAAGGTAATTCAGTTTGCTGTAGTGTTCCTTTCTTCCATTGCACTCTGCAGAGACACACAAAGCAGCTCTTTATTCTTTTCCTATTCTATCAGTTTTTTCCTGTCTTTGTAAAAAAAATCTAAGTAATTAGACTATAATATAAATACTGGTTGGTGAGCAATTGATTTTCACACTTCTCTCTAGTAGATGGAACCAAAGTGGAGATAACCAGTGCAGCTGGACCACACTATTAATCACCTGAGTTTTTACAAGTAATTTTTTTTTACCACAGCATCAAACCTTTGATTTTTTAACAACCAGGAACATATTTCTCTGTTAAATCTTTACACTTTGTTTACTGAATGCAACCATTTACCTTTAAAGTCCCAATAAATACCTGTTGAAAAAATGATAGTTTGTCCTTCAGCTTCCCTGATTTCTCAGGTGCAACTAAGCTTCTCTACAGAGGCATCGCTAGGATTTATCTCACCTTAGGTGTTTCTACGATAGACATTTACTGCTGGGTAGTCTAGACATGTCTTGGGCTGGTCATTAATGAGAGAAATGAACACTTTTTGGAGCATGATACACCTGACCCTGCCTTTGATGTCCAGATGAGAAGATTCATCTTTCTACAATGCTCATTCCTCTTCTGTTCTAACAGACATCAGGTGCAGAATTTACTTTATTGACTTAGCAAATGCAATCAAGCATGGAAAAAAATGAAAACCTACCATGAAGAAATTAATAGGCTGATTTCCTGACTAATTTGGCCAGTAGTGTTGTAAATAGGTGCAATAAAAATAATCTTTGGGACAGGACACCCTCACCTTCACCCTCATGAGGATTTTGATTTCCCATTTATTAAAATGGAAGAGGTGGTAACTGTGGTACTTACGTTTGTGCAACAGAGGCTGGGGGGGGGCGTTGTGAACCAGGGAGATGCTTAAGGCAGCCAAGAGAGAAATGTCACAGAAAGCTCCGTGAAAGACTTGGGAGATGAAGGAAACTTCAAGCTGACTCCTGCACACCCTCAGGGCACTCCAAGCAGACTCTGGCAAGAGCTGAGCAGATATGTCTGTGGCAAAAGGTGGGGATGGATGGATGGATGGGTGGATGGATGGATGGATGGATGGAGGGAGGGAGGGAGAGATGTAGATAGCTGGATAGATAAGTAGACAGATGGAATATTTTGGAATTATCAGCTGTTTGGCCAAGATAAAAGCAGTTTCGTGGGCTGGATGTTCTCAGCTGGTAGACCCGGGGTCCTCTCTGCCTGGTTCCAGCCTCAACTATCCTCCTTTCTTTGGGAGAGCACCAAGCCCCTGATGGGAGGCCATGCTTATGCAGAGGGGACAGGCTGGAGTGGGCCTGTGCTGCTGCTTTGCTTTGGCTTTTTAGGAGGCATTAAGGTGTGCATGGATGGTGGGTGTCCTGGGAACAACAGAGAACGGGATCTCAAGGTCCTGTCTCATCCAGAGCATGAGATATGTGCCTGGGAACACAGGGTATGGAGGCAGAGTTCTTGTCTCCATGAATTCTAATTTTTTTATCTGAAGCAATTCAGCATGAAGGATGAAAGAGGCCAGGACATAAATGTGTGTCCAGTTAGTGGAGAGCTTGAGCCCAATTAGCAGTTAATTGAGGGGCTTTAAGGCACACAGCACACCCACACTGCAGCAGCTTCTAAAACCAACTCAGCTTTTGTTGTCACTTTTCTGTTATTTCACTAAAGCAGTTTTAAGGGTGGAGGTGTTTCTTTGGTTAGCTCTGATATAAAACAAAGCTTGTGCACATGCACGATTTTGCAGCTGTTTTCCCCACAGGCGAATCCCAGAACACGTTGCTATCAGTCCCAGAAGGTGTTTTGTGTTCACCTCCTCTGAGTGAGATACTGCTATCAGCATCTGCACCTCTGGATACGGCAGGAAGTGACAGGGGCCAGATCCACAGGGCAAAGGCATTAACTTTATGCTCCACATGGCTGCCTGACTGCTCAGCTAGATAACTCTGCACATCCCAAAGCCTCAGACCACATTGCTGGGGGGGATGATGGCCCTGGGGGTGCTGCCTGTGGGATCCAGAGCCAGGTTTGCCATGGGGTGTTGCTGGGTAGGTGTCCCTCAGCTGCTGGCTGGCAGGGCACTCCTGCAGCATTTATAACTGCCACCAGAAACTGGTTTTCAGGAACAGACATCCCCAGAGGCTGTCTCATCAGCAATCAGTTTATTTCAAGTGTATCTAATTGTGACTGGAGGCTGGAGCCCCATTTCCCTTCCCAAACAGGAGGTCAGTGGTTCCTGGCCCCACAGAGGTGCTCCAGAGATGATCAGAAATAGCCTCGTGCAGGTTTCACAAACAAACAGTGGGGAACAACCCTTTGATTCTGATTTTTACCTAAGGTAATGCACAGGTGTAGGGAAGAAAAAGGGGCCTGTGTGGCTGAAGGAACCCCCAAGATGCACCCCCACCATGTCAGTATCCTCCTCAATAACACTCACTCCATCACCTCATGGCCTTGGTGGCTGAGAGCAGACACTGCATGGTTTTGTTTTGTCTTCTGCTCCAGCGGCACATTCCTCAGGGCTACCTCTGGACTCAGGGGGAATTTGGGGCGAGTGCTCAACCAGGCAGGTGGCAGTGGCAGCCCTAGGCCTGGTGGCCAGGGCCAGGCTGGGTCCTATGGCCGGGCTGTCTCCACAGTTACTGTGTGCAGCTTCTGGACATGGCAGTACAAGCTGGAATAGCATGGAAATAAAATCTAAGGACAAGCATGAGGCACAAAAGGATATCTCTATTACCAACAGAAGCAGGAATGAGGGGTGTCTGCCCATGCTGGAGCTGGGGAGCTGGAAAAGATGCAGGCACCATCTGCACATCAGTAACTTGACAGCAGTACAGTTTAGGAAAAAACTGACATAAGTTTTAGATTTTATTCATTCGTACATTATTTACAGCAGTTGCTTTCATATTACAATTCTCTTTCATCTTTTCAGTTTTCACTTATAAAAAATTAACCAAATAAACCTTATATAACCAAATTTATCACAGCAGGTCTGGTTAATTTTCACAGTTACAGCGGCCATCAGGAACAGAACTTAAGTACCTACAAGTCATTTGTCCAGAGCACCTGGCCTGCCCCTGCCCGAGGACACCCTGCTGTCCCTCGAGAGCTGGCTGGCTCCCGGGGCCCTGCGGACAGACAGACAGACAGACCTCGGGGTCATGCTTTGGAGGCTGGAGCTCAAAAGCCTAAAGCACACCAAGGGATAACCTGCACACATCTCAACTCCCTGCCATGCTTTGCATTGGGGAATGGTTTGCATTGCTACCTTGATGGTATGCAGCATTCCAACAGAGCTGACTCCTGCTTCCCTCCACAGAAAATAAGAGTGGTTGGTTCTGTTTTCTGCCATTGCTGAGCCCCAGAAGTGCCGTAGCAGAGTATTCTGGGGTACAAGACTGCAGCAATAAGTGTTTACCTTCCTCTGTGTGACTCTGACAGCTCCCCCTTACGTCTGTCTCTCCCACCAGGAATGGTATTTGCAATAACTCACCCTTAACTGCTGTGAAAAGCCTGCACCTGCGTAAGGGCTCACAATGACTCAGCTCCAGGGACCCCACACGGGCAGGTTCTCTGCCAAGGTGACATCCAGTTCCAGAGACTGATGGCCTTCCCTAGTACTTAATCCTGCTCCCCAGATGCAACAGCACCCCTTAGGAACACACTGCTGCCAGTGTGCTCCTAACAGCATCACCTTCATTAACTATCTCCCTGGGCTCTCCCCCACATGCTCTTTTGCTTTACAGTGGTAATTATTGCTGTTTTAGAATATGTGTGTTTTTCTTTGAGGACTTGTAGCCACTTCCCATTACAAAGTACAGTACATACTATGCTGAACATAGAAAACACAAGACTCATTTCACATTGGTCTTGTACAACGGTGAGGAGATGCAGAGTAAGAGGCTGTTTGGGGGAACCCAAGTTTCTATTTAGGTGTGAGTGAATAAGCCACTGCCTTAAACATTGGCAGTTCTGGGAAGCAATTTAGCTTGTTTGTTTTTGTTTTTTTTTTTTAACTGACATTGGACATTTTCCAAATGCATACCACACATCTGCTTAACACTACCAAAGATATTATTTTTTTCCTTTACTGCATTTGTCTCAAGAAGACTTTTGCTTTAATAAAATAACACAAGAACACAAACTGCTTAAAGCGAACGGCCCAGCACAATCATAAGTACAACTCACAAAGCAACTGATGCTTTGTTAAACCTAATTACATTAAAAAAAATCAAATATACATATTACAAGGCAAAAGGATTAAGCTTTGGAGGAAAAGAAATTAGAAACAATATTAGCTGTAAGTTCATTACACTTACGTAGCAGTAGCTGCTTCTGCATCCAAACTTGTGTTACTTTGTAAATAAATTTACAGTTGCATTATGTGTTTGTTATGCTCTTGGTCTCACTAGGTCTGTCTTCTACTATTCAGATATTAAAAGCATGTTCTCTCCCACAGGTGGACATTGTGCAATACAAAGACAGCACTGAACAGTGATTTTAACTATGATCAAACTCCAAATGCTGACTTGGAGTTTGTTATTTTAAACAAGATTGTGTTTTGACTGAACTCTCAGTTGTTCAAATTAATCTCCTGATTTATTTTTTATGAAAGTTACTCCAAGCACCATTCAGGTAGCAGGTTTTGGTGGGAGATAAGCATATGCTCTGTTGCGTAGTCTCCATGACTGAGCACACAAATTTTTCCTCAAGATTCTATGTGGATCTATTTTGAGGGAGAAAAAAAAGAAAATTTTCCTTTTGCATTTTAAAGCTTATTTAACACTTAGCATTACTTAATTTTCTTTATGTGGTTAAGTATATTCCACTGCAAGACTCCAGTTAAGTGTCGAACTAAAATGCCTTTATTAAGCTTTAAGTAGAGTGCATACCAAGAGCATCACACCAGCACTAATGAAACACAGGCCCCAGCACACCCAAAGTGAGATTGTTAATTCAGAGGTAACCAGAGCTGGTTCCAGCCTTTGTGTGTTTGGCAATTTGGAAGTCCCTGCAGTCAGTTTCTATCCATTTGCACCTCAGCCAGCAAATCTGGCAAATTAAAAGACAGCAGACCTGCATTGCATACAGGTGTGGATCAGTGAGCAACAGCAACAGCAGCAGCAAGGACTGGGACAAGGTTCTGCAAAAACACAGTTCCCTTGGGAATTCTGACCATGGGACATCCTGTTCTTCCAGTTGGCCACACCAAGGACAGGGCCCAAGACACCCCTGGCACCAAACACTTTCTGCTCCTGCTGCAGGTGTGCAGCACCAGGACCCCACCAGGCACATCCCAACCCCTACAGCCACTGCTGACCCTTAGTCCTGCCTCTCCTACCCAGGGACTATTAAACTCTGACATCATGATCTAAAGAATCATCCTCATTTCCCATGGAGAGGAACATGGATAAAATGACCCCAGCCCCAGGGACAGATGTCCCCAGGGTCATTTGGCCCCTGCATTTGCTGAAAGGCAATTCTGAAATGGGTCCCTGCAGGCTGTACACATGCACAGGACCAAGAAGCAGGATCACTTCTGGAGAAAGGTAAAGGCTTTCTCGGAGATAGCATCTCACATCACACATGAGGACAGAGGGGAGGGAAAACAGCTTTCCAGTGATGGCAATGCCCTGGACTTTTCTGCATCTCCCAGCAGAGACACAGTTGTCATTCCTAAGCATCTTGCAGGTGCTGTCTGCTTCACGGAGGGAAAACACAGCATGAATTTAAAACAAATACAAATTTAAGGGTTTCAAGTTAGATTAGAAACCACTTTGTTTGTTGGTTTGATTGCTCAGCATTATCAGCCTGGATCTGTTCAGAAGCCAAGGTTCCCAGACAGCTTATTGCCAAATATGACATGTGCTTGAGATGCCAAGTTTGCTCAGGGTGTGGAGGGAGTTCCCACTCACTCCATAGGCAATAGCCCAGGCTGTGCTGGAGTGCTGGGGCAACCCCAAGGCTGTGGCTCTCAGCCACAGTAATGCAAATTTTCCCTCCTTTCCTGTTTTTGGTTTGTTTGTTTTTGTTTTTTAACTTTTGGACATGACACCTAGTGCTTTCCTCAGGGAGCAAGGGCTCTGTCCCAAGCCCCTCCAAGCAAAGGACACTTGAGCAGTGTCTAGTGCACAGGGATTAGCAAAAAAAGCCCCATTCTAAGGAGAGAGCAGCCAGGTGAGGAAACTGCTTCTCTGCAGGCAGCACGAGGGCAGGGGGCTGTGACAGCCCACCTGCACTGCAAAGTAAAGTAGCTGTGGGAAGTGCCTTCACACCTCTAATACACCCTTCACCTAAATCTGAACTGGTCTTACTTAACCACCACGTTTACCAATCTTAGGCTCAAACCCAAGAGACACTCCACTCTTCCTCACACTCCTGCCAACATTGTCCTTGGAAAGAGAAACCCCCAGAGTATATCAGGAAAATCCCCTCCCATCTCACACTGATGTGAGTCTCTGTTGGAGTCAAGACTCAAGGGCTGGCAATAGGTCCAGATCACCATCTCTTCTGCTCGGGACCCACCCCACAACCACCTTGTGCTGCTCTTCACCCACCCAGCCACTGAACTGGGATGGGGAGAGTCAGGAGATGATGCTCAGGCCCAGAGAAAGTTTGGCTGTGCTGATCTTTTCCAAACACCTCGTTTAAACCAGTGCACCCTGAAAAGATGCAGAGCAGAGGGATGGATCTGCCAAAGGCAGCTCGACCTCAACGTGCCACCCTGTCAGCTGCACTGTGATCTGCCCATGCACTTCCCTGGCAGCAGGTGAGCCCGGCACGGTCCAGAACCCAGTAACCCTGACCCCAGAGCCGTGCCTGAGCTATCACATTTAGGGAACTTGCCCTGAATGCGGACAAAACAACAGTATCTTGTGGTGCTTCTAAGCCCAACCTTGGCAGTTCTGAGTGGGAGAGCAGCAACACAGGAGGTTGTGCACCCCTGTCCCACTGCTGCTACCAGGGACGCAGCTCTGGCAGCCTGCACCATCTTCCAAGGACAGCAAACCCAGCCTATTTGGCAGGCAGCCCTTTCCTTCAGAAACAAGCTGTCCCAGCTGGAGAGCTGGGAGCAACCAGCTGGATTTCTTCCAAAAGCCTGGTCACAGCAACTGGCAGAAGCATTAAGGGAATGAATTTTCTTGGCAGCTACTGGCCAAGTGGCAACAACTCAATCCTTATCAGTGCATTTCCGTGTGCTGGGGAGGAATGCAGACAGCACCCCCAAAGCCACCCCCTTTCCAAAGCACCTCTTCCCCAGGAAACTCAACAGGAATTACGATCAGATACTGTAATATCATCAGGTAAAGTTTACACGTTTTAGAAGAAAATACTGGTAAACCTGATGGTATTTCTGTGTCTGTGGGATCTGGTGGGATTTATTCCAGGTTTGGATTTTTTCTGACAGGATGTGGAGTTTTATTTCAAAGGCACAGGTATCAAATAAAACCAGCAACACTAGTTTAAATAGCCTAATAAAAAAAATTAATGCTCAATTTAAACTTTACATATTCCTCCCTTATTAAGAGACTAGTTTTTGCTTTTTGTTTTTTTTTTACCCCTCTGGAAAGGTTTTAGTGCAGTGATTATATAGCAACAGAAAAATAAACTAAAAAAGGCACAAACTTTTGTGTTTTTTCTTTCAACTTCTGCTAACAATTTATATTTGTCTGTTTTACTTCGGTTAATAAATCACTGAATGCAGCAAGAAAATATTCTGCCAATTTCTGTACACTATACAAGAACCCCTACCAACAGTACATTATTTCAGCTTCAGGAGAAATGCACAGCATAGAAAGACTTTTAAAAATATAGTGCCCCATACAGAAATTTTGTTAATTAAACTCATGGTCTCTTGCTACAGTGCCCTTCACCATCCTCATTACCCCCTTATTGCTGGGACACACGCTGGGACTCTGCCCCTCCAACTCCTCACAGGCTGGACCAAGCCCAAGCCAAGCACTGAAAGGGCAACTGGGGTTGTGCCAAATGGCTCCTCTATCCCCAGCATCAGTGCCTGGCCCACGGTCCTGCAAGGATGGGCTGAGCCCCCTCCCCTCTGCTCTTCATCAGCATCGCTGACCACATCTCAGTGCTGCGAAAGGAAAGGGCAGCTCCTGGTAGGAGTGGGACAGACAGCACCCCATGTCCAAAGCCTGTGCTGGCTGTCCCTCAATCTGCCCCAGGGCTCCTGTCCTCTCCCCACACCCCAAGGCTCCTTCCTTCTGCAGCTCTCCTGCTGACTCTTCCCTTGTATTTGCAAGCGTGGTTAACACATGCTCTACCCCTTCACCACCTTCACCGCCATGAGGTGGGGAGTTTACCCCCTCACCACACACATAATACTCCATAAAATAATAATTGTTTTTCCCAGTAATTAAAGGGGTTTTCCCTCTAAATGTATTAGCAGAGCCAAACCCCTCTACCCACCCAAAATTAAGTGCAGCCAGAAATGGTTTTCTCTAATACCTCTGATACCACGCTTTAAAAATTAAAACCTACCAGTCTTCTTTTTCCCCAAGATGTAATTCATGCAAAGTTGCTATTTGTTTAAATAAGTTATAAAAGTTGATATCTCAGGCTAGAAGAAGCTGTAGTCTTGGTTATTCTTTAGTTGGCAGGCACTGTACATACATACCGGGTACAGACACATGCCGAATCTGCTTTGCATTGCTTTTTGCATTGTACAATTCACAAATCTGACATCATTAAAGCAGTTAATTACCTTTGATGGAAGGCTGCAGTGAGGCCATCTACATTTATCAAACAAGCAGCTGGTTAAGATAATAAGTACGCTCCCCCCACCCCAGTGCTCCCCAAAATGCTATTAACTGTCACACGTTGCTTCTCTGAAGTGGTGAGATTTGGTGCGCACATTAATGTGCAAATGCGTTACCATAGGAACTGCAGCCTCCATTACGCCTCAACGACACCATTCAGCAAAAGCCAAAACTAAAAATAACAACAACAACAACAAAAAATAACCCTTAAAAATAAGATGAAAACAAACAAAAAAAAACCAAAAAGGCAGCAAAGAGAAAGTCCGACGCACATGCGGAGTCTGGCCCAGGACTGCAGGTTACGTGTGGCTACAGAACAGCGCAGGAGATACTTAGATTTGATCTTAACTTCACACTATGGTACAATGGGGCTCAGTTCAGCCGGTCCGAGTCTGTGCTGGCTTAGGAAGGAGGGGGAGGTGGAGCGGAGTCGTGGTTACCGGATGCACCCAGGGTCTCTCAGACATTTGGCAGAATGAGGCACATCCAAAAAAAGTGCAACACCAGTGCCGTGGTGGGCAGTGCGATGTGTTTGAGTGCGTGCACGCGCTTTCCTCTTCATGCATTGTAGGAAGCGGGTTGGGGCAGGGGGGCAGGGTGTACCCCCCACCTTTCCTCTGGAAACTATTAACCGGTAGATTACGGTAAGAGGAATGCATATTCTACTTACTGATGCGTGAAATACCAAAAACTGCATTCAAGTAATATTTCTGCACTATTATGAATGCATCACTATGTTATCTTACACCTGGGAGAGGAGAGGACTATGTACACCAGAGCAGTTGTACTATTTTGCAGTAAGTTTCTGTGCTTTACGGAGGTACCTGGGAAGGAGAGGCCGGTGCTCCGCTCCACCCCGCTGGGTTTGCAGGACTCCCAGCACCACCACCTACAGCATGCGAGGAAGGGGCGCTGCTCGGCCGGCCCATCGAGCTGAACGGAGCAAACCAAAACGTGACGTTGAGGGTACAAAAACTCTAACCCAAAATTGGCAAATAAATGGTGATGAGAAATAGAAGGGTAATTTATTATTTTTGAAGGGGGAGGAAGGGGGGAAAAATATTTTTGTTTTGTTTTGGTTGGTGGGGCTTTTTTTTTTATTCTTCCCGCAGCTGCAGGCGGTAGCGGTGGTAGCGGACCTGGAAAAACATTCTCTCCAGTAAGGAGCGTGTCATCCCTGGCAGGGCATAATGTTCGACGACACCCACATGCTTGAACCCCAAGGATTCATAGAGCTTGTGGGCTGCCATCTTCACGGCCGTGGTGCCCAGCACAACGGAGGAGTAGTTGTTGAGCATGGCGAACTCCAGCACTTTGCGGCCCAGGGCCTTGGCGATGCCTTTGCCGCGGTAGTTGGAGTCAACGGACATGCGTCGGAGCTCCACGGTGTTGTCCTCCTCGTTGCCCCGTGCTGCCACAATTCCCACCACGTTGCCGTCCAGGACGGCCACCCAGAAGCAGGAGCCTGTGGGAGATAAAGCAGCACATGTAGTCACCGGCTACCCCCAATAGACAAGGGCCCATTGCCAAACACACATCTGGGAGCAGGGCCTGGGGTCCAAAACCACGTCACACCTGAGGACTAATGACCACCATACATTAGGACCAAACACTCTTTTTCCCTGACAGTGTGAAGGAAATGTTGTTCTCCCAAGGAAAATGCACAGGGGCTACAACCTCCAGGGAGTTCTAGAAAGTGAGAAGGTTCTCCCATGAGCCTCCTTCTCTCCAGCCTAAACAGCCCCACCTCCCTCAGCTGCTCCTCACAGAACTTGTGCTCCAGACTCTTCACTCGCCTTGCTGCCCTTCTCTGGACATGCTCCAAGATCTCAGCATCCTTCTTAAGTTGAGGGGCCCAGAACTGGACACAGTACTCAAGGTGTGGCTTGACCTGTTGCTTAATTATCACTCAATAAAGCCACTATTCAATACAGCAGCCAACCATGGGCACTGAGAGGTCTCTTGCCCAGATGAAAAGCACTGACTTTCAGTGTTCTCGAGCAATATGTCTTCATTCAGAGGAACAAGATCCCATAACAGGAGAAACCCCTGGTGCAGGCAGTGGCCTTTATCCTGGCTGCTAAACAGAAGAGAACCTGACTTGGGCAGCAGCTCCATCTTCTGCACCAACCCTGCCAACTGCTCCAACCCACATGCACAGCACATCTCTGTAAGACTAGTGATAGACAGGCCAGGGGGGGTGCTCAGGGGAGCAAAGGACCACCCCTCCTGAAAAATCAGGGGAAACATGAATAAGACAACTCAGTGCACTTTGCCACTGGAGGAAAGCAAAGCATGGGGTGGTGGGAGATGCCTTCGCAGCTGCTGTAGGAAAAATGCACCTTGTAACTCCATGGCACCATCCAAAAGAGATGCCCAAGGTCTTCCCCACGGCACAGCTCAGCTTTGAAGGAAAAGCTGGCTACAAACAAGGGGCAGGGAACCAGCCCAGGTTCACCTCAGCACACCGGGCTTATCCCCACATTCAGAGGAATGTGCAGCTCCAGTGATGCTCACTCTTGCTCCTGCTGTGAGCAAGTCATCATGCTGCTGCTATCTAGGTCAACAGCTAATTTTTAAAACACCAGGGCCCATCTTGACCCATTTATCATGAGCAGTGAAGATGTCTCTGCTCTGCTGCCACGTTGACAGTGCAGCTTGTTCCCCGGCGCTCACTGGGATCTCAGAACGTGATTTATTCAGACACGACCCCAGACGAACACCTACAAGCACTGAAATCAAGCAGCCACCTTTCCCTCTGCATACAAATTGCAGGGTAGAGAGCTCACTGCTGGTTTTAAAGTGCTCATCACGTGGTGGCTGAGCCAAATCCATCACACCTCTGGCCACGCAGCAAGCACACCAAATATAAGGGCCACAGAGATCCTCACCCTACATGCATGGCTACCACTCCTCTGGTGTAGCTCCGAAAAGGAGGTTCAGGAATCTCCCCATGCTTGGGGAGCAGGGGTGCCAGTCCTGGGGCAGCCCCCAAAAGTGCCACGAAGCAGCCATCAATTGGTGTCTGCTGGGCTGCAGCCAGTGGCACAGCCATCACATGCCCCTCATCCAGCCCCATGTACAGCAAATCCTCCTGGAGCTGCTTCTTCAGCAAGTCTGCCTCATTTCCCCTCAAACCAGAGGAACAACCTAGGTTCCTCTCAACCCGAGGTTACACAATTGCTTCCATGACTGCTTCCCACTTCTATTCCTTATTTTCTCTTCTTAGCAAGCACCTCTTCTCTGTGCCCACCAAACCTGAGAGGGTGCTAAAGCTCACTCAGCAACACTTCCTACATTTGTAAAACGGCACGTTTCTGGTACTTTGAGGTATTCTGAATATTTAAAACCCAAATCTGGACATACCTGCTACTGCAGAGCTGCCAAATCCTTCATATTCCCAGCCCCTCTGATCACCCTCCCCACAACCAGCATGACAGCAAACCCGCACTCCTTGTTAGTTTTTACTTACAATTTTTAAGCTTAATTATAATGATTTTGAGTTCAACTTGAAAAGAAATAGTATCTGGCACATCTCCCAGTGTGTGTTGTGCACACAACACTTATAATTAGCCACAGACAGGACACATCTGCTCAAACAATGCAAGTTGTATTCAGCTCTCCTTTACACCAGTGCCATCAGCCCCCAAGACTTCTACCCTGCTGTCCTCCTTGTGTCTGTGTCTGCTCCAAGGATCAGCAGCAGCCAGTTCCTTCATTCTGCTGAAGACACCTCAAGTTCCCAAAGGTGGCCAGAAGCTCAGGAACAGCTTTCCCCCATGAGGTTGTCAATTCCCCCCTTCAGGCATCTGTGTTCCATTCATATGGCAATTTGCCATTGAAAGTGTCTTGGGATCACACTACATGCAGCTGACCTTGGGCTGGGACTTCCTCTCCTCTGGGAAAACCCTCCAGTTTCACAGAAAGAATGCTGAAGGTCCCCAGATTGCTTTTCACCCAGACTGAACTAGATGACCTCGAAAGGTCCTTTCCAACCTGAACTATCCTATGATTCCATGTTTTCCACAATGCCAGCCAGCTCCAACTCCTCACCATATCCACTCTTCCAGCAGCACTTAACTCTGGAGCAGTTTGGAAGCACCCTGGAAAAACCACCTTGCACTGCCACACCCCAGGGCTGGGAGAGGGTCTCCTCACCTTTTCTGGACTGAGGATATCAACTCAGAGCATGGCTTGTTTTTGCACTTTTTCATACCTAGGATGAAACAAAACTAACTTCATCTCAGCTGTCAGTAACGAGCAACAGCCTTGTTTGCAGCGCTATTATTAGCAAGAGCTGACGTTTTACTCTCTCACATGCTATCTGAAAATAATCATAGCTGCAAAGATAAACACAGACCCTGACAGCTACAACTCTCCCTGCCCTTCCAGATACTCATCTCATGGCAGCATCTCTGTCTTTGCCTTCACCCTCACTTGCCTCCATCTTCTGCCAACCCATCACTATGGTCATCCAAAGCCCTTCCAGCTCACTCCAGGATCTGCTCTTCATGGAGATCCTGCCTTTAACCACAGCTGCCCTGGGAACACCACTCTGAAGCACTGGAGGCACTTTCCAGAGGCCCTAGCTGTTCCCAGCCAAACACCAAGCACTCTCCCCTGCCTCCTTCCAGGCTGCCAAAAGCAAAAGTGACAAGAAGCACCCATGGAAAACTCACTACCACCTTCCTTAGCTCTCTCCACTTCCTCAGCTTGCTGTTTCATCACACAATCTTGACATCAGGAACTCACAGACAAAAGATACAATAAAGGAATTTTTTTCTTTTACCATGAGGGTGGTGAGGCACTGGCACAGGCTGCCCAGAGAAGCTGTGGCTGCCCCACCCCCGGAAGTGTTCAAGGCCAGTTTAGATGGGGCTTTGGGCAACCTGGTCTGGTGGAAAGTAGCCCTGCCCATGGTAGAGTGGTCTTTAAAAGTCTCATCCAACCCAAACCATTCCATAAAAAAAACCCACCTTGTGATGCACACACCTATGAAAAAGGCACAAAATGGCTGTGATGTGCATGCCAAGGAACATGATTTTGTCTTGCTCATGCTTCACAGCAAGGTCAGATGTGGTTCCTCAGCTGATGGCACCCAGGGCCTGAAAGCACACAAGATGGCACTGTCTTTCTGCTCTAAATTTAAGGATGATTCCCAGCTTTTGAAGACCAAAGAGGATATTCTTCTAACCCATCCACCCCTCTCCCACAGCACAGGGCTGCCCTCAGAGTCCACACAACTGCTGCTGACACCAATCCCAGGGATTTCCCTGCAGCGGTGGCACCACGCTGGCCACATATCCTCCCCTCCTGCCAAGGAAGACATGTCATGCAATCCTCTGGCTGTGCCTGCAAGCCTCCTCTCCCACCCTCCTCCACTGTCATGAGCTGCACAGCTCTCCCCCACGCAGCCAACGAGGATGGGTGCTGGGTGAAAGTAAACTCATTTATTTTTGCTGCAAATTCTTCTACACCTTTTGATGAATAAAAGGCCGGTGGGTGGATGGGTGGAAAGACTGGAGCCAAAGGCAACAGCAGAGTACTGCTAGGAGGGAGGGGGGACAGAGACATCAGCCTTCCTCATCAGCCTGAGTCCCACATGACTGACTATTGCAGGTTCCAACAGCTTTCTTAAGCCCTCAGCATGCAGGGGCCACTACCCCAAGCCCCAGAATCGTGTTGCTCTGAAGAGGCAAAGCTCTGTCTTCCACATACTTTCCAAATACATTGTTTTCTAGAAAATTCTAGTATTCCCACAAGCTCTGCTGCCCCAAAATTTCCTGAACTCACACTTGGGTCCTCCCTAGTGCCAGCACCCGCACACTGAGGGGTGAGGGCTGAGGCAGGTAAAACCTATCCCTGTTTTCCTTAGGGCTGGGGAGAGGACAGAGCAGCTCCTGCGGCTACCACCAGCTGTTGGTGCTAAATTTGCATGGATGCATCCCTGTGGGAAGGAGTTTTCCTTGGAAGCTCAGCACAAGGCAAGTATGGAAATCTTGCCCAGAGACACGCCAGTCTTCTCTCTTCAGGGTGGCACTGCTATCTATGCAGCCGAGCTCTCATTAATTCTTAGAGCCTTATGCGTGGAACATAATTTCTAGACAGACATGCAACTTCTTAAGAAAATATCCCTTCAAGCAGAGACTGTGACTTTCAGTTCTGCTTTGGCATGTCACAGCAACACAAATGTGAGCAACTCCCCTGCTGGCTCAAAGCTGTCACAGGTGATGTCCCTGGAGCATCATCCAGATGAGGGGACTGGCAGTTTCCATCACCACTGCTGGGAGCCCAGCAGGACAGCACCAGCTCCTCTGCACCCTTACAGCAGAGCCAGGAAAGTATCCTGCACAGGGCAAACATCCCTCTCCTACATTTTTCCCCAGGGTGCTATGAAGAGGCAAAAGGGAAAAACAAACAAACAAACCCAAAAAACCCACTAAACAAAAAAACCAAACACCAAAAAGCTTAAAATAATTTCTGTGCTTCCCACAGGGTAGGGTCTGCAATTGCCTGTGTTCCATGCTCTTAATATACCTACATAAAGGCTTGCCAAAAGTGACAGGCTTGCTTATCCTAGAGATCCAAATGCTCCCTGACTCCTCCCTGTGACCCCCTGAGTGCAGCACAGGCTGGTGTGACTCTACCACACAGAAACACTGGCATGGATGAGGTGCAACATGCTGTCACATCGCAGACCTTCACATATTTGCCCTTGCAGTCACTTGTTCAGCCTCCTGTGCCATCTTTTGGCATGATTTTGGCCAGAGCAGCAGCTCTTTGTGCTAAGCAGGGGTGGTCCAAGCAGGGCAGTACAGAGGGAATCAGGACCCGGTGCAGAGCCATTTTTACCTATTCACCAATAACCTGTTAAAAAGCCCCAAAGTTCAGTGTCTGGGCTCTCCTCCTGCCAGCACTATTTACATTCATCACTTTAAGAGAGACAGGCTGTACATGGCAGCAAGTGGATAGAGTCCCTAGCCCCAAGCTGGCTGTGTATTGCTGATGTGGCTTAAATTCCTGCTCTTTTATCCTGTCTGGGTCCTGAAGACTGAGAAGAGGAACTACCCAGCACTTGAGGCAACACTCCCTCCCCCTTCCCCTCCATCCTTGGTGAAACACAGGGCAGAGCAGCCAAGTTACATCAGCATCAAGGGAGAAAGGAGGCTCTTCTGGGGACAGCTTGGCTGCCGGGATGTGAACGCTGCCAGCGGGAGGAGTGTGGGGCACAGACGTGGCACATGGGCTGCCACCCAGCCAGACACAGCCTGGGTGCAGGGACCAACCAAGGACAGGCAGCAGCTGTCCCTGTCACTGACTACAACTGCTCAGCTAGCCAGGATGGGGAGGGATTTACATCTGTGTTTATGAGGCATATCATTATCCTATTATCCCTCCTTACCTCTGTCTTTCCCATGTGTTGAGTTTCTCTCCACCTTTCTAGTTTCCCTTGCCTTCAAGAAGGGCTGCATGACAGCTCCCACAAGTTCTGCTAGTAACTCTACACTTGACTTGAGTTAAAAGGCATTCCTGGAGGGGTCCTACAAAATAATGGCATTTTAGTGTAGTTTATGGCTATGGAAACTGGGCGAGATGCTAGAGATCCTGACTCCAACACTCCTGACATGCATGAGCATCCCTCTGAACCAGACAAGGCCCAGGCCTGGGGGAACAAAATATGTCACGGACACAGGAATTATTCATGCACGAAATGAGAAATGCTGTGGGACACCTTCCTCCCCATAAATAACCCCACATAATCTATTATTGCAAGACACATTGCCCTGCTATAAATAATTCCCAGCTGGAAGAGCACAGGGCAGTGTATCTATAAGCTGAGGGTGGGTGACATCCCTTGATTCATGGAGCACCTGGGCAGCAGGCAATGAGATCACCTACAAAGCATTAGAAGAGATGGATGGTTTGGTTCTGAGCATCCAGTTTATCTACTTCTCCATCTACCTTCTTTTCCATCCCTGCTACCTTTCACTTATGTTGTTACCAAGGGCTGAAGGTACTTGCAACAACCCCAAAGCACAGCCAAAGCCTCTGGAATTGCAAGCAGCAGAGAATCAGTGGGATGATAGTGACATCCAGCCTTCAGTCTGCAACACAGCCACAGGGCAGATCCATGGACATTTGTACCAGAAACACTGTGACCCAAATCCACCACAGCAGTGAGTCTCAAACTGCCCCAGGGGACAGGGGCCACAGCTCAGGTGGCCTCTGAGCTGATAAACCTGAGCATGAAATGAGAGATAGGGTGATGGGGTTTTGGACTGCAGGCAACTGCTGCCCGAAGCATCAGTGCAAACCCCAAACCATATTTGCATTCAGAGTGGCATATACTGTACCATGCCAGTGCTGCTGGAGCAGCTGCACATGCTGCACAGGTGACAGTCCCACCGCAGCTTTACCTGCCCCTGGGGATGGAAAGGGTGGTGGGGTTGCAATTCAGAGTAACAGCACAAAAAACTTTCATCAGTGCCTACTCCATGTTTTCTGATGGAGCTGGTCCAGCCTAAAAAGCCCCCAGCTCCTTCACCACAGGTATTCCATTTTGGGGTGCCAAAGCCCCCAGAAGACCCCTAATATGCTGATGGCTAGCTGTAGTTTACCTTCACAGTAGTATTTTGACAGGAAAAAAGAAAAACACATTCTGCAGCAAAGGGGCCTCAGCAAGTGGCCAGGTTTGGTCCTAAACAGCATCTCCTGCTGTCACTGCTGGGGACACAACCCAGCAGGCATTTCTCATCTTCTTAAAACCTTTTCTTTAAACCTCACCCTGTTCCCATGAAACACCTCTTTGACAGCTCCTGCCCACACACCTTACTCCTGGCAAAGCTTTGCAAGGACCCAGCCTGGACGTCTGGATCAATGCAAGCTGTTAGTGGCCCTGCCCCGTGTCAGCACTTCATTGGTTGATTTTACAAACAGGCTTAAGTCCCCTGGGGCCCAGAGTGTCACCACGTGTGACAGCACCCGAGGGGGTGCTCAGCAAAGCCCCAGGAAGTGCTGGGCACAGGCAGGAGCAGGCTTTTGATGAGACAGCTAGAAATCCAGGCGATGCTGCAGATGGGATAAAGGCAGCCCTTCTAGCACATTTCAGAGGGTGCTATATTAAGAAGTGTAACAGCAGGACTTTAAAATCTTCTATCAGCCTCTTTTTGCTGGCCATGCTGCACCTTGAAAAGCAAAGACTGTAATAAAGCCAATGTATAACAACTGTTCAAGAAAAAGCTGCAGAAGCAGTTGTGGGGGATTAGAAGCAGCCTGGTTATCTGGACAGATTTAGCCTGGCCCATCTCTCTGCTGCTGAAAAGGACATGACACAGAGAAAGGAGAGAAAACCACAGATGTAGCAGCCAGGGTCTACCCTGCTGCTGGGTGATGACCAGAAAAAAAGCAGAGATTGAGAAACGAGGCTGCGTCTGTGGCTTTGGCGCGTAAGCAATTGTTATCGATAAGCAAAGAATTAAACAGCTTAAAGGAGTGGATAAAGACCAGAATATATGATTTTGGCCAGGCATTGTCCTCAGGGCTGACTGGATGATGAGTCCCAGAGCAGTGGAGCTGGCTCAGCAGAACGGTCTGGTCTGCACAAATGGACAAAACCAGGAAAAAAGTATTTAAACTTTTCAGGGTAGATGCTCCTTATGCATGCAAAATACACACTAAGCCGATCAACTGCAGAGTCAGGCCTTAAGTAAGCCCATGTTCTAGAATTTAGACTGGTTTTTAGCCAGAAGCTTTAAGGAAAAAAGAAATCGAGCTCTTCTGCCTGCTTTGCGAGCCTGGGTCGTGCCAGCTCCAAAAGACTGATGTGACAATTAGCTCCTTGTTAGCAAAATTAGTTTACAAGATCAAATGTGCTGCTGGTTGTGTTTAGAGCCAGCTCCTTAAAAGGACATCGTTAAGGCTTGGTCTCCATCTTCTACATCAATCTTTCACTACATGGCTTTATTGCTTTCAAAAGGTACTGAATTTGCCTTGCAGCAATTTTCACTTCCAAACATTGAACAAACTGGAAAATCTACAATTATTGGATGTTCTAGAATTCATTACTTGATGGCTGACTTCTACTTTATATGCTTTACTGTAAAAAGGGACTGAGCAATAACCATTGAATGGCTTTCTTTAGCTTAGCAGTTGGCCAAGCCATAAATCAAACAGAAAATGCACAGAATCAATCTGATTTTCACCATCCATCACTAATTGTCTGGTGTAAATTTAACCAAGACTCCCTTTATTCGAGAGAAGTGCCTGTATCTACATAGGTATTGCACCAAATGCTTCACAGCACAGGGAGAAACTAAGGTTCATTTACTTAAGGTTAAATAACAAACATAATTCTGAGCTCTACAAAGACTTCTAGGGGGTTTTATGATGCTGTGAGGTCAACAACCTTTGAGATGAGTCACTCTTCAGGAGAGCCCCTCTTCTGCAAAAGATCACAGCTAAAGCCTACAGAGCTCACTGTGAACAACTGCTTTCAGTCAGGAGCAATGTAGGTAGGATGAACTGCAGCCAAGATGTAAGTTCAAACTTAGGATATGGCATAATGATGCATCAGGACAGAATAACACATCTGTGCATGCAAACTCTTTAAATCAGAGTCAAAAAACTAGGCTGGGAGGTGCCTCCCCTAAAAGGTAAAAAAGAGAGCGACTATGAATAATTGCATATTTAAAAAGTGACAGACAAAAACCAGACAAAAAACCCACCCAGCAAAAGAAACCACAACCAAGTCGAGTAATGGGTGCATATATTCAACCAAAACATGCTGCAAAGGATGTTTCAGTGCTTCTGAGCATGGTGCTAGCTCTCTTATTGTGTTATTGCTGCCCTCATGAGTCTCTAAATGAGGACTTTCCTACCACAGCATCCAAGGAGAGACAATGACAAGGCAATATTTGTGGTGCAGAAACACTGACCAGAAAAGCCTCAGATCCCAGGGCAGCTCCTCCACTTTCCTTCCTGGGACCAACTGGGAACTGACTGACAGGGACTTCCACTTCACCAAACCCCACACAGCAAAGAGAAGCTACCAGGATACTCTCCTAACACCAACAATAAAAATGGCTCTGCTGCACTCAAAGCCTTTCCTTCTGCACATGGCTGGTTTCACAAGAATCCTACCTTGCTGCTAACACAATAAATCAATAAATCAAATCTGACCTCTAGCTTTTCATAATCTATAGGAGCGAATCAGCAATCACAGGCAGTTATATTCTCTCTGAAACCACAGTGAAGAATTCATTATTCAACATTGAGGAAGACATCAGGAAAAAAGAAAAGGTTCAGGGCACAGATTTGGTTGAAAGTAGGGGCTGAAGTCAGGTGGTAGATGGCTTGATCTCCTTAAGTCTACTGTAAGCAATAAATATTTCTGATTTCTAGCACAACACCTTGAAATGATGCTGCACACACAACCTTCCCAGAGCACAGGCATCCAATAAGGACATCAGTTATCATCAGCTGGGACAAACCCACCTTATAACCAGCTACTACACCAAGATGAGCCCCTAAAATCCATTACAATGGACTGAGAAGAGATGAAGAGGTGAGGAGTGAGGGTGGCTCTGTCCTCCCCAGCTGCTCACCAAGGGCACTCACTTGGGCATTTCTCACTGGACCAACCCTGTCTGACCTGCATGAGCCCCTCCAAACACCTGGCCAAACCTATTCCCATGACCTCCGGGGAAGGAGTATGTAACTAAATAACAGGAAACTGGGAAAGAGAACCAGGCTTGGGACAATCAACCCCGAGACTTTCTGGCCTACTCCCATTAAGGCAGCATGTTGTCTCTGCAGAGATGCTCAACCTATCATGAAAAGTGATGAAAAAAACCCCAATTTCTATCTTCAGCATGCCAAGAAACAAGACCTTCCCCCATGGAACAGGGTCTGATGCTCCATGTGAGGCCAGAGCCCTGCCACAGTGCAGAAAAAGCACGTATCAGGATATCCACTCTTGTGAAAGCCAACATTTTTCCACATCCCTCTCCCAGCACATCAAAGCCAATGTGCCTTGGGTATTATTCTACTGAGCTCCACTAGTCCAGACAGTGCTAGTCAAACTAGCACATTTATATAATGTGGCAGTGCAAGAAAAACCCACATCCATAAATACACAAACATCTGTCAGGCTGGGCACAGACAATGGACATGTTGTGGATAAATGAAAATTACATGTGTAAACCTCTATGTCTCTAAAACTAAAAAAGAAAAAAAAAAAAAAAAAAAAAAAAAAAAAAAAACCACCCTTTGCCACGCATTCAGACTACCATGCCAGAACAATCAGGCCAAAAAAGTCCCTACAAAAGACTAATCCAGATCTCCTGTGATAACCATCTATCATCTCCTTACATCCCACATTCATGTGAGCCCCAGCCTCAATACCAGTCGCAAGAGCTGGGGATTTGAAAGACATCTGTGAAATAACTTACTGGAGTGAGCAGGTAACAGGCCATGTCTCGTTCCATCAGGAAGACACATGGCAAATGAAGGGCAGGCTGCTCAGGGCTAGTGAAAGCAGACACCTCCATACCTGCACCCTCAGACTGAGGCACACTCATTCACAAAGGACCTGTGGAAAGGAGATCAGCTTACAAACAGGAACAGCACTACAGCAACCAGAGCCAGAAGAGACACAAATCCACAGAAGACTGGGTAGACCTGCAGTATTTTGAGGATCTGTTGGATTGTCCCATCTACAAAGAACAATAAACCCCTGTACACAGTATCAGGACAAGGCAGAATGAATATATCCAAGAGTAGGTTCACAACTACAACTCCTTTCTCAATGCACTAGTATTCCCTAACACATCATAAATTCATCTTGTAGGCAGCTGATAGTGCATAGAGCAAAGCCAAGGTTTACCACCATTTATGTCACAGATCTCCTTAACTATGCAAAGAGCAATTGGACCTATACTGTCCTTAAGTACATGCTAAACTCCCAGTAAGAGACAAGGGATTTAAGCCCATGATTAAGTTAAACCAAATGCTCCACTCAATCTTTAAGCCAAACTGTCCCAAGAGTTCAGTCTCAGTGAATGTGGGGGTTATGCGAAGATTTTTTTAATTTCACTGAAATCCTCTTTAGCTATTTCAGTTATCCATGAAAAATGTTCCCACTTCTCAAGAATCCTTGCAGATGCTTTGATGTTTTTCAGACTACTGATGGCTCAAAAAAAGCCCCGTAAAACCCAATGATGTCTTATTCCCAAACAAAAATCACTGTCCGAGAGGCACAGCTTGATGTTATCCTCTGAACACTGACAGCTTCTGAAACCCCACCAGACGTAGATTTTCAGAGCCATTAAGTGAATCTAATTGACTTTACAAGCAGCAAAAGCTTGAAAATGTGTTTTACAAATGCCCCTTTTAAGCAGTTTGGATTTTTTTAAAAAAATAAATCTCTCATTAGCATCCCTGTTGTACAATAACTTCTTCCCTCCTTGCTTTCTCTCTTCTTCAACAAATCCCACCACTAACGATGTAATTCCAGCAAGGAGGACTTTACCAGGATGCTCACTGTTGTTCAGCAGACAGCAACCAGGTATCTGCCATGCTTTCATTGCTCTGCCTGTCACTAACCATCATCTGAATTAGCACTTGGAAATGGCAGGTGCTCAAAACCAGGCTGTTTTCAAAAGCTTCTCTTTGCAGTTCTACTATTTAACATTATTTTAAATTGGAAGACTACAGATTTAGGTCTTCCCTGGATTCCCACTAGAAGTGTTATACAGTGTTTCTGATGCTGTTATCTAGATCCAGGGAGGATGAACAGATTTGGCACCTCCAAAAAAAGAACAAAAACCCCTGAAAACCCAACCTCAGAAAATGAAGTGGTTGGGTTTAGGGTTTTTTTCTTGCACACTCTGACTGCAATGATGATTTTATATATGTTGTTAAAATGGGAAGGATTAGGTTTGTAAGAGAAGTCATAGGGGAAAAGGTCAGTGGATACATCTGGAAGTGATGTGGGTCAAATGCTCTAAAGAAGGTGTAAGAAATGATGCTGGCAGTTCATTTGCCTTTAGGTAAAATGTTTTCCCCCCAGTGACATGTGGGCTTGTGCACTGTTTTCAGCTTAGCAGACACAATATCCTTGTACTGCTGACTTCTATTTACTTTCTCATCTTTGTTATTCTCAGTGTCCTACCAAAAATAATAAAAAAATTACTTGCACTCACCAAGCTAGATATCCAGACAAAATAAGAAGAGAAGAAAGTACATATACAATACAATTAGGTAAAGGCACATAAATTGAAAAGTTTGATGGAAGGGGAAAATCAGAGATACAGAGGGATCCTGGGTAGGGGAAATGGTAAATGCCAGAAGTGGTAAGTGAAGTAAAAAGTAGACCAGACCAAGAATCACTGGAGAATTCAACACAAGGATGGACAAGAGAGCTGAGCAGAACTCAAAGGAATGTGAGTATTGCAGTTTGACCCAAGACTGGAAATGTGGGATACAGAACTGCTGTGCTAGGGGATGGAAGAAGGGAAAAAAAAAACTCAAGGGATCACTAGTGGTTATCTGATAGCTGTTGAAGTGAGTGTTGAATACAAGGTGCACTGAGGAGTTACTCATGATTAGACAGCTGGTCCAGCACCCCCCATTTCAATAAGCAGCACTAGCACAGAGCCCAAGAGTTATAACTGTAAAAAGCAAACAAACTTGCACTGCTGATGTTGGTTTCCAAGTCAGGATTCAAGCACACTGGCAAGGAAGAGTGGGAGCAGCTTGTTTAGCAATTACTGGTGATTAGGGTAAATCCAGGCAAGCAGCTTAGTTAAAAATGCAGGTTTTTGTCAATGCAAAACAAATCACACATTTGTCCTGAATTCACCAAAGGTGGAAAATGAAAGGCAGAGGAAAGGCAGGCTGGCACAAACCCTGCACAGAGCTCAGCCCCCAGCACTGCTGGCCAGGACACAGGCACACAGCTCAGTCCTCCAAGGATCACAGGGGATAGATGCCCCAGCAGCCAGGACTTCAGAGATGGACCCCTCAACACCACTTCTTCAACTCTTACACCAGTATAAAATACCTAAGTGTGTAATTCAAACAGGGCTGGGATGCCTGAAATCCCAGCACTGACTCAGTATAGATTTAACAGTGCCATGCAAAGTGGGACCTGCCTGAGGGGTAACAAACACTTAACCATCATGGCTCTGTCATGGTCAATATTTTCTGTGTACTTTGGTCTGACCCGTGCTTCTTAAGGAAAGCTCTAACAGCCAACCATTCAGTTTTGGGGTGAAAAAAGCATTACACCCCCCACTAAACACAGATCCTTTCTTCATCACAGTGAAAAACCAGAGAGGGAGTAGTAAATCAGCTTAGTTTGGACCAAAACTATCATTCCTTTTACTTTCCGGTTCCTGAACTGAAAAACCCTTTTCTCACAAAACCTCTGGTTTTCAGTTTTGCCACTTGGATAACTCCTAGAAACAACGCATGAATTTTAAGTGACAAATATTACTCGCTAGTTACAATTTCAAGCAGGACAGGCTGCGGTGGGACTAATACCTTGTATTACTCCATTAGCATTTACACTGTTGCAAATCCCATTTTCAATAACAATATCTCATGTAGCCACTTAAAAATACAACTGTAATACATGCTTCCTATTACCAATTTTGAAATGTCTCCTTTCACTCCCAGAATCCCATTTTAAAGCAGAAGCCCAGCTTGTCACTAAGCCCTGGGAATCACAGGTCTGCATTTTAGAATTATCCTGTAGAAATATAGTATTTTTCTTTTTGAAAGAAACACTCTTCAGTTATAGAAGATAATGAATGATACTGTACATGCTGTCATAAATTGTTAATTGATTGCTGAGGTCCAACAGGTCAACAGATGACTTAAAAGAATGACTCAAAGCCACCTGTAACAGATACCACAGCTTGTACTGGCTCTGACCAGAACACTATGAATTAATTTTTGATGCATCCTTAATAAAGGACATGAGGCTTCTTGGTGATTCCATGAGCCCCCCTTATCAAAACACACACACAAAAAAAAAACCCCAAACCCCCCCAACCCCTTTTATTTGGTTACAAGGAATAAATTTGTCAATAAAAACTAGGTAAGACATGCTGCTATCTTTGGATTTTCTTTAAGACTCCTTTCATTAGCCACCTGTCAGCATAACAAAACGATGCCTCAGCTTTCTACAGAATGGAAAAAAAAATAAAAGAGAAAAAGAAAATCTAAAAATACACTCTGAAGCTCCCTGTTTTGCTGATGCAGAAAGTAACAACAAAGGCTCATACACCCCTCAGCTCATCACAGAACTAGATACCAGCAAAACACTCTAGGTCTTTCTTTTTGCTGTAGCCTGGAAGGCAGTAGCATCAAGTATGTGATTATTTGTAACAGATCCCTGGCACTGCATTACCAAAATAAAACCGTGCACTCTGCAATACACCAGCAAACAATGCGGCGACCTCCCAGAGTCCTCAAGGGGCTCCCGGCCTCCCCCAAAGTAATTCCCATCCTGAGGAATTAAATATAACCTGCCTGAATCAAGATCTAAACCTACAGAAAGAATTTTGGAAATCCACTCTGAAATTCAGGGAGATTTTGAATGGTTTGCCTTTTTGAAAAATCAGGCAATGTATTTAGATTTTTACATAAAACCAGTTATTTTTCAAAATATTTAAAGGTCTTCAAGTAGAGAGCAATCCCCAATGGCAATTTCTAAAGTATTAAGACCACTGGTGTTGCATATTGAGAGGCAACAACATGACCACACTCTTGGGTAATCCTAAGAGGCTGAATATAATAAACAAATATAACAATGTGAGAATAAGATTTTTCAGTTCATGTACCTACATCCAAAATTCAGTGTCAAGAGGGGATCAAAGCTTTGTAAACTCCTTTAAAACTCCTGCCACTAGTCAGATACCCAACACAGAGCCTAAATTTAGGCTATTATGAAATCTTAACCTGAAACAAACTTTTGGGTAATTGCTTTAAATCTTGGCCATTCCTAACAAAGCAAGAGAAATAAAAAGAGCTCCAAAGAATCCTTTATAAGAGTAATAAATTTGCATTTAAACTTGTGAACAAAATTCTGGAGTCAGAACCCATTCTGGTTTATTCACGAACAGTCCTGATAAATTGCATACAACCACGCCAGAAAATATTTAACACTGGAGGAAACATCAAAAAAAAAATTACTCAAAGCCCAGAACACCTGATGTCCCTGCCTCCTTCATGTTCCTTAGTCGCACCGTGGCTTGTTTGCTGGTCTTGAGAAGTCTGCTGTGCCTTAAAAAGCTACTGATGTTCAATTTACACAACTGGTTACCTCTTGTACTGAAGATGAATGACCAGCACCGGCATGTACTGAGGATTTTAAACACCTGCAGGTCGAGCATCACAGTAGCATCAGTAGCATTACATCCACCCAGTCATTACAAACACAGATGCATTAAGTGGTGGTCATGTCCATGAGGGACTGGCTACTTTTAGAGAGAATTCTTGAATGCATGGGAGAAAAAAAGTGTCATATTACTCTGCAAAATTTACTATAAAATCTATTTTCATCTAATTTTGACATGGGACTGTGCCAAACTTGTGGATCTAAAGGGAGAGCTATTTTTATGTTATGGATACGCACATTGAGTAATGGGTTTGTTGCATATGTTCCTGCTCCTGTGATAAATAAACAGGAAGGGGGGGAAGCTGCAGCAGCTTGCCCATAAACATGTTTATTCCACTGGCTGTGGACGACACAGCCCTGAATCCAGACTGTTCCCCTCATCAGGCAACTCCAGTTTTCCTATGCTGGCCCTTTGCCGAGAGCATCGCTCTTCTAATGTGTATTACCTGAGGCCCTCTAAAGTGAGATTTTTTTTTCTTTTTTCTTTTGGTGAGGTATTAAGTCCCTGCAGGCCCTCCAGTGGGTTGAGCAGAGCTGGCCCAAGTGGCTCAGCACTGCAAGGGATCCAAGTTGTGTCACCTCCTGATTTACCCTAGCTCTTATTAGCAGGGCTGCAGCACTGGGCTGAGGTTATGCATTGTAGCAGGACAGCCCTTGGTCAGCTCTGGGAATTCAGGTGGGGGGAGGAGCTGGTGCCAGCATCACTTTGCCTTGCTCACTTGTGCCCATGCCCCACACCTGCAGGACAGAGCTGCCTCCAGATGGAAAAGCCAATGCTCCAGCACAGCAAAATGAGGCAGCCACGAGTGATGGGGTGCCAGTGTTACAGGAGATGAGTTTTGGGAGGCAACTCAACTCTAAAGACATTTTACATTATTCAAAACCAAAATATTTCAGCCCATTACAAATGCTGGACAAAGCATATCCTCAACACTTGGAAACTTGAGTTGTTTTTTTCATCTTGCTTCCCAAAAAACTGCACTGGAGATGAGAGATGCCAAACCAGGCAGTTCCATGCTGCTAAGCTGTAGAAACCCAAAAGCAACAGTAGAAATTGCTGAGCTGAAGAATCCCTGACTGTCCCACTTGCAGGTCAGCTTTGGAAGTACTTTGACAAAATACTTCTCACTATGAAGTATATGAGAAATCAGTAATCCTAATCTTATAGGATCTCTCTGCTATGGAGGTCGAATCCCTGGAAGCACTCTCATGGAATTGCAGAGAGATGCCAGCAGTTATACGCTCACAGGACAGACCCTCCTCTGCCCAAGGAGACCTAACTTCAGTTCCCAGCAGTGATAGGAAGCAGAGCTGGGAAGCGCCCAGGAGGAGATAAGGACACAGCCTCGCCCATGGGTTTCCCAGCCCCACACAGAACTCCACCACTCTACAAAGGGAAAGGCAAAAACGAAAATCCCAATACAAGACAGGCAGCTCAGGGGTTTGGCAGATACATGAGGTCAGGGCACTGCATAAGCCAGCAAGAAATGCTGCAGATAGGGATGCTTCAGATTCCAGCTGCCTCTTGGGCACCAGGAGTGGGGCAGGGCTCTCCAAAAACACATTCCTCCACCGGAAAGCAGCAGCCCTGAGCACACTCCGGAGTCAGGTTAACTGAGCTTTTTCTTTGCAAGGCAAGAGCTGCTCTATTCTCTCCAAACAATGTTATCATTCGGCAGTTTCACTCCTGCTTATCTAGCAGCTTGAGCATTATCCAGAATGTAGAAGAACTGGGCTCTGTAGCCGCCCCTCTGCCCCGGGGGCTCAGTGGGGAGAAATACCCCCCTCCACCCCCTCTCTGTGTCTTTGGAAGGGTTTAGGCACGGCAGAGCAACCATAGCTCCAGGGCTGAGGATCTCCTCTCAGGGTAGACCCTGTATTTTCCCTGCACCCCAAAAATCACTGGTGCTCACCTCTGAGCCTCCCCGAGGTTCAGCACTTACGGAGCAGAGGTAGCAGGAGGCACACGACTCACAACCAGCTCTTCACCTTGCAAACATCATGCCAGAGGGAGAAAACTCACTGCCAAATGACCTGATACCAGATAAATGCTTGCTTGTTATCCAGACAAGCACCTCACTGCAGGAGCAGGACACTTCAAAAGGTAGAGGCAACAAACAGGATCTCACCTCCTTACAACCCAGCTCTGGACCCACCTCAACTGTTGTCCTTCTGGCAGAAGGACATAATCCCAGAACCTCTGCCAAGAAGGGCAGGACATCCCCTCTTTGAGCTCAGCTGAGGAATGTGCCACCCAGGAGCAGCAGAATTTGAACCCTAATGAGTCATCCCCCTGCGGCCCCTCTTCCTCAGGGCCCTGTTCCCCAGGGAGGTCAGGATATCTGTGCAGGCTCTTCACGTGCACTGTCACATACAGGGGACAAAGGGCAGCAGGACAGGAAGGCTCTGCTCACCCCGGATGGAGGCATGAGGGCAAACCCTGCATGAAGCAACCAGAGGTGCCTGCCCACCCGCAGAGCGAGAGCCGGAGCTGTGCAGCCGCTGCCACAAGCCACAGCCCTCAGCTGGCGTGGCTGATGTGACCCACACCTCCTTCAGCAGCACCCCAGCTTCAGCTGCTGCACCACACCAGGCAGACACCCTCAACACCCCACGAGGTGCTGCAGCCTCAGCTCTCCAGGTTGCCCATCTGTGCTGTCTGTCCATCCTCCCCTACAGCTCTGGGCTCTGTGATGCAGCCACCGAGCTTGTCACTGGTCCCCAAAACCCTGCCAAAGGCCAGCTGCCACCACCCTCACCTGCTCTTTGCACCACCAGGTCAGGTATGCACACCCTTCAGCAAACCCTGCCAGGACAGCCAGCAGCAACTACTCAAACAACCACAGAGAGACACAGAAATTTGTCAGCCAAAGCCCCAGCTGCAGTTGCTTCGGGGAGCAGCAGTTTTACATCGGACACAAGGAGTCTTGGTTTCCACAAGCTCTCCAGCTGAGACCTCAGCCTCACAAGAATCTAACACACCAACCACTGCAAAAAAACATACAACACAACCAACTGGGACAGAAGCTTGAAGAGACACTGTAAAATTGATTAGTCATCAAAATCAGCAGACCGTAAAAGACACTCCAGCTGTGCTCATCTTTTTTGTCTGGATAAATGCAAGAGGCAGGGCTCTATTTAAAATTCCTTTTTTTTTTTTTTGGTTGGTTTTGGTTGGGGTTTTTTGTTTACTAGAACTTGTGTCTCTGGTTGACAATTAAGCCCATTATCCAATTCCTTTATTTTTCACCATTCCAGTAGTCTTTTTTCACAGCCTTTGAAGAAGGAAAAAAAATAGAAAGGTGAATTACAATAAGTGCTATTTTAAAATGAAAAATGTGAGTTTAAAAAGAGCTCAGGAAGGTGTTGTACCACTCAACCTTCTGTTTTAAGACCCCAGCACACATTCAACACAAACAACTCCTTTCATATTGAAAGCAATTTCAAGTCTCACTGCTGTGTACAAGCTCCAAGCTAAGCACTGGCTCAAACCTTCTGCCAGACCCTTGGCAAAAGTGTAGGAGGGCAAGAGAAAACAAAGATTTAAATTTTGGCTAGTGTACTTCTGCAAAATCACTGTCAGCACATATTTTTCAGTTCATACAAAACCCAGCAGAGGAAAATTCAAACAATAACTAACTTGGAAGCAAGAGGTTCAAAAAACTGCAGAAGAAAAACCCTAATATGGTGTAACTCATGGAATTGTTCAAGACTAATCATTAACCTGGGTGGTCATGGTATCTCACTGCAAACCAGGTCCATTTGGCTTGGTTATAAAACTGACCCACATGTTTTGTGGATGCTTCCACAATGCCACTAAGAATGATCCATTTTAATAGTTAAAACATCCCCTCACTGTAGAAACCTGCCTTACCAGAGGTTATTTGCTGTAGATACTCTCTACAACAGTGCCCCAGCCCTGAGTACCACACAAAGCTGGCTGCAAATAACAGGTTTTGTGCTTGGGTATCTTGGATTCCAAGGGCAAAAACCTCAGCAAAGCTGCAACCAACATCTTTATCCAAGACCTTAAGACCATGTCCCAGTTCTACCTTTGCATTCATCACCTTGAGAAACAGGAATTCATAACCGACCACAAAAATGCTCCCTTCCTCCTTTTTCCATGTTGAGGAAAAAAAAAAATCAAGGAAGAAAACATGGATTCTCTAAAGCAGGAGCAGGAAGTTGCCTCGTCATACTCCCAGGCCAAGCTGCAGTTATATCAGGTTGGGTTTAACTTGTCTAACCAAGCTCTGGCCATCTCCAGCCTCTCTGGGACCCTGTCCCCACACCCCACTGCTCTTGCTGTGACCAGCTCTTCCCTTAACACCTCACTGAGAAAGCTCTCAGAAATATCTCAGCTGCAGCAATACAACGAGCCCTTGTCATTCCCACTGCAATAATTTCTGCCTGGGTGCTAATTTGTAAACTAGGCATATAAAAGACAAACTTGGGGCTTGAATTTGTTTTATTGCCATTGTTCTGTCCTTTGGGTGGGACGGGCAATGCCAGTGGGGCACATTGCTGCCTTCCTTGGGTTTTCAGCCAGCCAGCCTTCAAAGTGCACAAAACTCTGGGATTTTCTAGGATGACTGTATTTTTACTGCTACCCTAGAGGAAAAAAATCCACCAACTGCATTTTTGGAGGAAACAGGAGCAAACCACTGGATTCACACCTTGTGCACAGCTACACCAAATAACACCACATGGATTCATGGCACAGGGATGGTGCTGGTTCCAATCCACAGACACCCTTCTCCTTCCTCAGACCCCAAAGCCTCTCTGGTCCCTTTATCCAGCACCACTATCATCAAGAACCTTTAACAAGCACCAACAATCCCATAAATCTGCTTTTTATGGCATGGTAGAAGCCTAATTACATGATTAAATTCTGTCAAAAATTAAAGCCCACGCACTTGCTCTAAAATTGCAATTAGCTCTTTCAGGTACCAAATAAAAGCAATGCTAACATTTCAAAGACATGTTGGCAACACAGCTGAAGCAATTCACATTACAGATCCTAAACAAATCGAGGGCATTACTTTGAGTCACTTTCCTTTATTTTTTGTGTCTGCTAGTGTTATAAATACAGGGACTGTGATCCCTCTAAATTTTGACCACGCAAGTCCTGAGCATTAACAAGCTAAGCAGCTCTAACACCTATTAATTCCATATTACACATATTCTACTGGAATCTTCTGATGTTTTCTCCAGCATAATACTTTGCTGGGCCTGACTACACAGGTGCAGAAACATTTTGCTATGAACCCTTTTATTTCTGTGACACCGCCTTTAATGAAGATTGAGCTTTTTAAATACAAGTCACACACCACTTAATTTTTACAAAAACAAGCCCTGTAAATGAAACACACCCTGTGTGTAAGATATGCACTATGATGGAAAGAGAAAGCTAAATTAAGCCAGTTAATGATTTTTGTAAGAGAAACAACATTTTAGCAAAATATAACATTGCGTATTAGAAGTGAGGGAAGGTTTGTGGCTATTGTACTTCCTCGCAGTTCTCTAGAAGTGTCCAGGGAGAGGTTTGTCACACCTGGAGAACAGGAATGATACAGCAAATGATACAGCAAAAACTTGGTCACATGGGAAAACAACACAGTAGGTACCCAAGAAGAAAGCAGGTACCCCAACTAAGGTGGGATACCGTCCTCACCTTGCTTTTCCAGCTCATCACTAGCACTCTGCAACCACCAAAAGCAAACCTCAAACCCCAACTGACTGCCCAGGGATCCCCCTGCTCTTGTCCTCAATATGGATGTCTGCCTACAGAAGGGAAATAGCACCTGACAGGTTCTAAAGAGACTTTTTTTTTATTACATAAGTTATCTGTTACAGTTTAACAAGGTAATATTATCACTAGATATTGTATTTTTAATTATATGCATATAGGTAACAAAGGAATGAACCCATTTTAGGGCAAGCTTATGTGGCAGCAGCCCTTTACATACCTGATCCATGCCTCTTCCAAAGCACCTGCATTAAGGAATGTTCCTGAATTACATCAGAAAACGGGCTCAATAGCTAAAATGGGCTCCTCTGAGCATTTGGGCTAAAAGGCCTTTCATCTCCCTCTCCTCCTGCTGAGCCAATACCAAATGCATGGAGCGAAGAAACACCAAGCTCAAGATGTAAGGGCTGCATCCTCCAGCCTCAGTGTCCCCAAGCAGCCTCAGCCCGGTCCCCAGGGTGGCTGTGGGACCCAGCAGCGCCCCAGGGTGCGCAGAGGCTGCCTGGGATGACTAGGCACTTGGGGGAGGGGGAGCAATGAGAAAAAAAAATTAAAATCAGCCAAAAAAAACCCCAAACCAAACCAAAACCAGAGATGGCTTTGTGCCTGGTGTGGCTAAAGAGCTGCATTCTGGCGACTTTTGAGCCTGCTCAGTGCTGCTGACAGGAGGAAAAGGCGCCAGCAGCAGGGAGCAGCCATGTTCCCCAGCAGGCTGGGGGAAGGAAGGCTCCCTCAGGGAATTCATACTCACCTGGCGGTTTCATGTAATATTGCTCAATATCGGACATGTCCGTGTGCAGCGCACAATCGAGATAGTGCAGGATAACTTTTCTACTGAAGTAGTACCTCATGCCCATCAGAAAGATGGGCAAACAGCAGGTCAGCAGGAAGGACTTGGTCACAACAAAGCACATTACTATGGAGATAAGGAAGAGAAATAAACGACACCTGTCAGAAAAGAGAATTTAGTGTTGATTTCGGAATACAAACTCATTATAAAAATAAATTAAAAAAAAAAAACAAACAAGCACAGTCAAAATATACATTTGCAGTACACACACGATTCACGCTCTCGAGATTATCGTGTTAAGAAGGGACGGCGTATCGCGACGAGATAACCCGGAGAAGTTTATGAGGAGCCGGTGCGGGGGATGCCGCCGGGCCACGGCCGGGCCCAGCAGCCCCTCCGGAGCGGGGCCGAGGGGACCCCCCGGGCCCTTCGCTGTCCCCGGAGCGCGGCCGGGCGGAGGAGCCGATTGCGGGCACCGCTCCGCAGCCATGTGTTCGCCACTGCGGCAGAGCTATTTCCATCGGCACCGACTCCCAGGGCAGCCACCCTGCCCCTGCCCATCCTGGGGGGCTTCTGCGGGTGT
>VWZU01012995.1:1724415-1773233 GCA_013397095.1 Sterrhoptilus dennistouni
GCTGTATCCTCCCACTGTACTCTGAG
The DNA here is from genome assembly GCA_013397095.1 of Sterrhoptilus dennistouni. Taxonomy (NCBI): domain Eukaryota; kingdom Metazoa; phylum Chordata; class Aves; order Passeriformes; family Zosteropidae; genus Sterrhoptilus; species Sterrhoptilus dennistouni. The sequence continues at coordinate 1,724,442 of VWZU01012995.1, forward strand.
GTGCCCTACCTGGTGGGAAAACTTTTGAGGGTCCACAAGTTCCCTTGCTGCTGCTCACCCTCTGCTGTTCCCCGACTACCCCGTGCTATTTCCAGTACATCTTCAGAAAATAGCTCACTCCCCCTGACACCACTGGTCCTCTACAGCAGGGAGCGAACTCAGCAATTTACCAGAGGGATTCTGATTCTTATTTTAGACTCCTATTTTAGCCTTCTTTTTCTTTCTAAATTTGTTAAGTTAATCCTTTTTACAGCTTTGGGAGTGAGGTGCAGCATCGCAGGGCCTCCAGAAAGACTTACTGGCTTCTCAGCCTCACTTCCTGCAACCTGCTTTCCTCACCTTGCCCCCATGAGCCCCCTTTAATTTGGACAACAAAAGATGCTCTGAACTAAGCAGCTGCTTTTTATTACTATTATTATTTTTAAAGCTGCAAACATCACCATCTCTTCAACTACAGCAGAGAAGGTGAAATGGAAAATGTGGGGTTTGGGTATGCCTGATCCAGGATGGCAGCAGTGTTGCTCGGGACTGAAAACTTCAGAGTCCTGATGTAAATCAAAACTGCAGATGATATCTATTGCCGTGCAATCTGCTCCATCTCTAAATCCCTCACTGCAAACAGCCCTTCTTAAGACTGTGCTTTGCCAGGGGATCTGCCTTGTATCTGCCATGTGCAGAAACCTGGTCTCCAGAAAATCTGTGTGTAACATCTGTGGGTCATCTCAGTTTCAGTGGCTGGGAAGAGGGTGATTTGCTGTGGTCATGTGAGTCTCTTTTCAGTTGTTTTAGCACATCAACACACTGGTACAACTGGCCCAGATGACATCTGTTATTTCTACAATGCCAGCTATGTATCATCTCGACTCATTTTCTATTAGATCCAGCTGTTCTGGCTGATATGCTATTGACCTTTCCAGCTAATTCAGCACTTGGCTACCAGGAGGTCACTGGATGCCACTTTGAAACAGACTCAGTGCTTACAGCTATTCTGCTGGAGTGAGGGCGGATTTCATCCACTTGTTTTGAGTGTGAGCACCTTGAAAGATCAGCTGGCCTTTGCTACCAGCACAAGGTCACTGCTATACCTGCAGGCTTCAGGAAGCATCCATAAATCAGCCTAGCCCTGAAATTTCAGTAAATTGTGTCATCTGGAATGTGCAGCTCAGCAGCTCATGCCCCCGCTCTTGGGAACCAAAGGTTCACATCACAGCATGACCAGGTACTGACTTCAGCTTTGTTAGGTGGGAGGAGATGCCATGGTGATGCATGTACTAAAAATACCTATTAAATATGTAGCAGCCCTGGGGGAAAGCATGGCCAGGGCTTGGGAAAGCAGAGGGGAGGAACAGAAAGACAGGGTGAATGACTGACCAATACACATAACTGCAATACAGGAGATGGGAAGTAAGCAAAGAAAAAAATGTTGGGATGTATTTCGTAGAGTGACTTGCTCTTGTGGACAGTTATTTCTCCAAGTAGCTTTATTTTTTATTTTTGTTCATCTGTTTGCCCATGTTCAGCCTCTAAAACAGCATTTCTGGTTGAGATGAGGCCAGAGTTTCTGAAGATTTCCTTCATCAAGTACACAGTGTTTCCATACTATTCTAGGGCAAAGTTAGTCTGATCTTTAATTAGAAACCTTTATAGATGGGTAGTCTGAAGCTTTCTTCAGCAACTTGATCTCTGTTTTTATTATCTGATGTTTAAATCTCCTTTTAGTTACTTGTCTAACTTGAGCCACTTTTGCTGGATATTACTCCAATTATCTGTTGTTCTCCTGTCAGGAGCTGAGGGACAATGACTGACCATCTCCAGCTCTATAGCAGATTTTTACATTGGACAATTATCCTCTTTTGGCATTTTAGCTCCCTTTTATAGACTAAACAAGCCAACACCCATCTGAAACCCAGAGATTCATCTCTTTGTTGTAACCATTGTGATTTACAGTGTGTTTCTGCCTTGGTTCCCAGTGGCATTGCCATGACATGATTTGTTCAGAAGGCTTCCCGGGAGAGGACACAACCTGTGTCTTTGGCTTTGAGCTTCCTGATGGTTTTGGCTGATTCTGGTGCTGTGGACAGGGAAGGAAATGGAGCAGAATCTGTCCTTCAGGACTTTTGCTTTGTCTTTGCTCAGTGCAAAAGCCTGTGCAACATGCCTGGAGCAAGTCAGCCTGGGCTGGTAGTACACCCTTCTGAGGGAACATGCCTGGATACACTTTTCCTCCCCTTCCTGTAGGGAGAAGGTAGAAATCTGTTCTCCTTGGGCTTTTTTCCACAGGTTACCTTTCCTCTCTGTAGGTGGGAGCTTACGTAACTGATGTGCTGTCACAGAAGGCCACCTTGGCCAGATGTCCCACACCTTCTGGGAAAAGGAGGACAAAAGGCAAGTCAGCCCTCAGACACCACATCCATACCATGGTGAGGTTTGGGTTCCTTGTGGTTGGGTCTACACTGAAGCCCCACTAGGTCCCCAGTGCTGACAACAAGTTTTGAAAAGTTTCACTTAATTTCAGCTTTCCATAATTCCCTGCATGTCTCAGAGGCCCCGAGGGGAATCTGCATCCTGCTCAGGGACTTCCCTCCATCACTTGTGGCAGGCATGAGGCTGTTGGTAGGCTGGAGGGACATGCTGGGAACAGCACGTTTAGCTCGTTTTGCTATCTCAGAGGGACTGATTGTAGGGAACAGCTGGTCCGGCCAGCAGAGAAGTGCGATAGTGAGATGCCAGATGAGTAAGACTGAACAGAGCTTGTCCCAGCTTGCCTGTCCCTTCCAGCAGATCAAACCAAAACTGAGCCACCCAGCAAGTCACTCAGATGAGAGCAAATACAAGTCAGTGCCTTTATTTTAAAAAACAATTTTCCTCACAGAAAAGGACCTGTTTGAAGGACCCAGCACTCTGCTTCCCTTGTGCCCTGCTCTGATCCTCAGAGACTCCTAGGATATTTTACTGTACTGCTAATAATCCTCAGTTTTCTCTACCAGAGGCAATCTCCATTGTAAATTCTGGCTGTAAATCCTCAGTAAATTTCATGCTGGGTACAGCTTCCTCCAGGGACATCCACCTACTCAGCCCAGGGGCAGGTGGCTATTGCAGGGGACATTCCAAGACTGCTGGTGCTTCTCACCCCAAGGCACTTTGCAAATTTTTTGCTTCTCCTCCTGATTCAGCCTTGGCTCATTGTGTGGGGGAGATCAAGCTGTCAGGCACTGAACTCTCCTAGAATGTTGAGGTGCTGGGGCCCTGCAAGAACTTTTGTCTGAATTTAGAGGTCTTACATTAAGTGTCCAGTTTAATCATGATGCTTAATGTCAGGAAAGGGATGGGATCCACCTACCAGACCTGCCTCAGTAGTGGGAAGAAGCTCTACAGGAAGCAGTATGAACACAGCCATAATCTCACTCTCGCAGTAACATTTGGGTAGGGAATATTTGCCGTTTAAGCAGATGAGGACAGTCTAGTGTTCTTGCCTAAACAGAGGAAGGTGATGTCATTTCACAGCCTACCTGGTTTCCAGCTGCTCTGTATGGGCAGGAACCTGTCCCAGGCCCTCTGTCACAGTCACCAGTCCCCTACAGATGGTCCAGTGCCCGCAGAGCACCCTCAATGGTGCTCTGTGCCCCTGCATGGGCAGCTGAACAGGGCCCTTGTTGGCTCTGCTTTGTAAAACCAGACCCTGATGCAGGTAGGCAGTGCCTGTGGGGCCACTTGCACCCAGACTCCAAGATGTCATTGTTTGAGACTGGAGCAGCTCCGGTTGACCTTATTATTGACTGTTACTGTAACTGTTTGGGTTAAACAGGCAACTGCACAACAACTGGGCTTTGGGTAGCCCTTGTTTTAGCTGCACACACTACAGCCTTCCCTGCAGAGCAATGCCTGGCCCCCAAGTTGTGTGTAGCCAGAGCTCAGCAGCTCAGTGGTTTTCTCTCCCTGTGAAATTTGTTAGGGTGTCAAAGAAAAGAATAATAAATCTGTTATGAGTTGCCATGAAAAGCCACAATCACCAAAGTGTTTTCTAGCTGTAAACCTGAAGAAAGATTCCAGTGTGTTCAACTGAAATGTTTCATGTCCATTTCAAGAATGCAGCAATTGCCCATCACTCTACTCCAGCTGCAAAACAATATGTGTTCAACAATGTCAAGTGTGGTTCAAAACACACTTTTCCAACTTGCAAAGTTACTTGAAGCCAACTTTTTTTTTCTAGCAGAACACAATGTTTTTATCTCATCTGATCAATTTTTAATTTTCCCATGAATCTTGTTAGCCCAGCAGCAATCCAATAAACTCCAAAGGGTAGCTGGGCTTTGCCATTTCTGTGAGCACTAGAGGAATAAATGTGGCATGTGGAGTGATTTATGCAAGTTCACTTGTGTTTCCCTGTTGTGGTTGCAGTTCCCCTGCAGCTTCAACACTCTTCAGGAATCTTCTTGCTTCTTGCCCTACTGCTGTGCTCCTGAATGGGCTGTCTGGGTCTCCCATCTGTGCTGTGCTCTCCCAGCCCACCCACACCAGACCAACCTGTCACTGTGATGAGCGTGGAAAAAGGAGCCAGGAGTGGGGCTAAGAAGTATCTGTGTCAGCCCACCTGCCTGCCCAGCAGTGACAGGCCAACGCCTCCACCAGCCTGCTCTGACTGTGGCAGCAAAAGGAGAAGACATCAGAGGAAGACAGTAAGGTTGGGGAAACCAGAAGCACAGAGGAGTTAGGAGCTAGTGGCACTTGGAAGTTTATTTCATAAAGATGTATTAAATCCAGAGGGAGGATTTAACTTTGGTGCATGAGGAAAATGTCTGGTCAGGGAACAAGACAGAGGCAGTCATTTTGTTATTAGGCATCTGAAAGGATCATGGATTTCTGATGAGCTCTGAGACCTCCAGAGCTTCTCTTGGGTCTGAGATGTGAAGTCAAGCATGGAATGAAATCAGTTCCTGGGATAAGTCCCAGGAGTGGGCCTCTCTCCCTTGGGATGGACAGGAACAGTGACTGAGCCAAGGCAGATGGAGAGCAGAGATCCCAACCATATCCCTGCAAGGGGAGAACCAAAGATATTCCCACTGCTCCTTCAATCTCTAGTTGCTGTTGAGGATGTACTCAATGATTCAAGTTATGCTGCTTGCAGAGAATCCTCATGCTCAAAAAAAAAAGAATCAAGTGAAGCTGAGATCCTAGCAGTGTTTATAAGTTCCTCCTGTATGCTAAACTCTTTGGGATGACAAATTCCCTGGACTGCATCTCTAAAGCACATAACGCAGCACAGACCCACTTCTCCTCTGGGGTCTCTCTGACTGCAGCAGGAATGTGTAGTTCTGGTGTGTCTCCTGGGACTTGGTGTGTCTGTGGGCTCCTCTCCAACATGTCAATTGCTGCTGGCTGTTCCACAGGGCTCCTTGGGCAGGTTTGGCTTTAACTGAGGACACAGAATCATAGAATGTTAAGCGGTTTCTTCCTAACATCTAACCTAAATTTCCCCTCTTTCAATTTTTATCCATTACTCCTTGTCTTATCACTACAGTTTCTGATGAAAAGTCCCTCTCTGGCTTCTCTGTAGGCCTTGTTCAGATACTGGAAGGTTCCTATAAGATCTCCATGCAACCTCCTCTTCTCAAGCTGAACAGCCCCAACTTTCTCAGCCTATCTTTGCAGGGGAGGTACTCCAGTCCTCTTACCAACTTGGAATTCCCATTCCCTTTGTTGAACTTGAGGAGATTTACACTGGCCCAGCTCCTGAGCCAAAGCTTCCCATCACTTTCCATGCTGGCTGGGGGATTGGAGGGTGGCCTCAAGGGTTAACAGTCATGGCCAGCTGTGGCTCTCCACCAGGGACAGAGAGGGCCCAGGCACCCTGCCAGGAGGTAATGCTGTTTGAGCACTGCTGGCAAAGACTTCAAACCCCTCAGCTAATTTCGGATGTTCTGCTTGTGACATGGAAAGCTGCATTCCCATCTAGGAAAGAGCTCTTCCCTGGGACTAGGAAGGGAAAGGACTATTTATTAATATAACATTGTCAAGAGTGGCACATCCATCTTTCTGAAAGCCCTGTCTGAGGTGGTTTCCCTCATGTGGCACTTTTCCTTTAAGGAGCCCCAAATATGCTGCAGAAGAGGCCAAAAACACTAGAGAAGCAATGCAGGACAACCACTCCCTCTTCTTCCAAGATTTTGAGAGAATAAAAATGCACAATATTAAAATCAGTGAGAAAAAATTGGGCAAAGTCATGTTTACTTTTCCACATTGGCAAAGTTACATATAACTTTTTATCTGCAAAAAAATTTGCTATATCTATAATAAATACAACCTTTTCTTTAAGCGAGTTAAAAGAGAGTTTTAGCTGGATCAGATTTGGACCCTGCATGTCAGTTGCAGAGCATCCTGCCTGTCTGTGAGGCCCAGGTAAGAAAACAGAAGCATGCTTGTCTCCAACTGGAGATGCCATCTTTTTTGGCTCTTCCTGGTTTAGGAGTTGATGGGGAGCTTCTCAACCTAAGGAGAGCCACCCAGGTTCCCTTCAGTGCTCCCTTGTGGAAACAAAGCTTCTTCTACTGCAGTAGAAGACTAAACATGGAAAATAATCTGAGGAGGCTGGATTCCCATGTCTGGCCTTGGAAAGATGATGGGAGTGGAGATCTTTAATCAGTGAGGGACTTCCCAGAGTATGGTGTTGACAGTAATGAGATCATGGAAGAGGCATCAGCATCAGATGATCAGTCTCTCTTTGTCCTGGACATGTGTCTAACCCAGAGCCTCTGCCTTCTAATGCACTGGGTTTGTGATCTGTTGACAGCATGAGATACACATGGCCTGTGACAACACTTGGCAAGGCTGAAACAGTGTCCTCTAGCTTTTGCCACAGTCTGTCTCCCACCTTCTCCAGTGGCAGCCATTGTGATGATCAAAGCTGCTGGATTAAGAAGCGTGGGATGGAGATTGCTCCCTGTCTGTTGTCAGCTATAAGGAGAAGTTTTACTCCTAGCTGCCTGGTTCCCCAGGGAAACATATTGTAAGGATGTCACCATTATTACCATGAAGTTTCTAAGGAAGCTACAGAGTAATGCATTCATTCCCCTGCTTTGCTGTCCCTTTTGGATAAATATGTCACAGTGCCATGAAGACTGGCCCTGGCTTAGATCCTGTAAATGTGGTGTCAGTGTCACTGCTGGGATTTTCATATCATAACCCCCACATCTGAAAGTTTCAGTCAAAACTGAGAACAGGATGGGGATGAGGACTCCCTTCTGACCTTCTGGTTTTAGAGGTGGGAGAGTGCTTTGTGCAGGGGCTGAGAGGGCAGTGAGGATCCTGCTGCATAGGAGCTGCTGGTGCCAGGATACCAGAGCAGGAAGAGTGAGTGCTACTGACTCTGGCAGCAATCCTGAGGCTTTGGTATCATGTTGTCTCTGTTCAACATCAATTACTTGGGACTTGGTGAAATTTAGGCCTAGGACATGCTTCTTCCTCCACAATGGTTAAAAAAGCCTCAGAGCTATATGAATAAACCTGCTTATTTTCAGTCCAAAAAAATAAGGAGTGCCATGTACTTCTGTACTGTGCTGCAGGTTTCCCTCATCACTCAGGGGATGTGCAATTGACAGTTGTGTCTCTGCTGGGCCTGAGGGACATCAGGAGATTCTCAGCATCACTGTTGATGCTGAGAAGCAGAAAGGGAACACAATCTCCATGCTGAAAGTAGCAAATCCAGACAGAAAAAATGCAGTGACATCCACACAAGCAAGACAAGCCTCTGGCACAGACAAAATCTCCTCAGTCTCCTCTTTTGCCCTGACCCTGTCTGCTTGTTATAGCTGCAAAAGGCTGTAGGAGCACTGGGATGTGCCCTCCAGACCCTCCATGTTGGGGTCACATCAGTAGCTGATGTTACTATCACAGCCAAGGGTCCCACGTGACTTCCCGGGAGTCTCCATCTGAGTGCTCCGACCCTACAGCACAGATGTTCCCATGCTCCATGGATATGTCAGGATTTCTGGACATCTGCTTGCCTGGTAAGATCAGCTGCCCCAGTCAGGCTGCCTGACATGTGTAAATTATGGACAAATGTGTTGCAATCTACAAATACCACCATGGCAGAGACAGAGAGCACGTCCCCAGGAACACGGAGATCTGGCTGCCCTCCCCTTGTTGTGATGTTTTGTGCACATGTAGCAAAGTGCTTTCTGTCATTAGCTCTCATAGATCTTCCTTATAAATACACCTCAGCTTAGCAGGCTTGCTGCAGAGAGTGGGAATTTTTCCTTTGGTTCGCAAGTGCAGTTGGGATGTGACACTGCATGGGTTCACATGCTGGGCTCAAATATTGGCACCAAGACTTAATGCACAGCTGTGGAGGAAGGGAGCAGAGAGGATGGGGAAAGGAACCAAACATGCAGAAAAAGAGGTGTGTGTTTGTAAAAGAGGAGCATAGAGCCAGGAAAAAAAGGAGAAAAAGAAATGCAGAAAAATTAGTGAGGGAAGAGGAACGAGCAGGGAATGAAAGAGGGAGTTTTAGAAAATCAGGGGATGCATTTATTGTGCTGCAGGTGCTTGCCCGCACCAGACTAATGTTCAGCTGGTTCTCTTAGTCCTCTCAAGAGAGAGAGAGCTGGCATCCCTCTAACTACAAACCATGTATGTGCAAATAAAACTCACAGCAGCTGAAACACCCTGAGATGAAACACAGGAGATTAAATTACAAGCTAATTGGGCTGAGATGCTTTTAGAGGAATGAAAATTTTGGCAGGAGGCAATTTCTCCAGAGGAGATGGCCTTGTCAAACCCTCCTCTTCCCCTTCTCCATTAAGCAACCTCATCCCTGCTCTGCGAGAAAGGCTCTGCAATATTTTTGGTCTGTTGGAGGTTTCCATCCTGGGCAGGTCTCCAAAGGACTATGGGACTTTCTTCTGCCCATGCATTAAACCAGTATTGCCTGCTGCATTCCAAATGGGAACTTCTTTAAGTTCCCAATGTCAAAACACATCTCTAGTTACATGGTCAGGGACCTCCTGCCCTTTTGGGCTCATTTCGTCTGGAAAAAGAGAGTGAAAGGAGAAATTCAGCAGCTGTCTACAACTCCTTGATAGACAGTGATAAAAATGATGGAAACAAACCCTTCTCAGGAGCACAGGGCAGTAAGAGAGGGAAATGGGCGGTCTGCAGCTTGGGAAGGACAGCAGGAAAAACATAATTTTATGGGGCATATAGTGCAGCACTGAAACAGGTTGCAGAGAGGGAGCTCAGCCTCTGTCTTTGTATGTTTTCAAAATCTGAGTAGCAAAGCTATATCTGACTTAATCTAGAGCTGTCAGTCATCTGTTTTTGAGCAGGAGGGTGGGCAAGAGGGCTCCAGAACTCCCTTTCAACCATTGTGTCCACAGTTCTATAGTTATTTCCACTCAGTTTCAGCATTTTATTGTTTTAGCTTCTGAAACTCTCTTGCTATGATTATTTTCTTTTTAAAAAGACATTCTTAGATTGTAACAGGTGATTGAATCTGATCCATCTCTGGTATGGTACTAGAAAATCTATTTAGTTGTTAAAACTACCCAATTTGTGTATTCTGAAGCCAGCTAGGAGAAAAAAAAATGGATTTGAGGTTGAGCATTATGCATTTGGGCTCTTGGGTAGAGTATTTTATTTTAATTCAAGGATGGTTTTCCTTTTGTTAATGAAATATGCAGCCTTTAATGCCACATAGTCAAACAACAGTTGGAGAACCATGGTTTGGTGGTTCCAATTCTTCAAGTTCATTAGGAAACCCATAACATTTATCAGGTGCTGAAAGCTAACACATGATGTGTTAAATCTGTGATTTAAAATGAGCTTGATATACAATCCCTGAGACACCAGAGCATCAAGGTTGGATAAGGTTTCTCTGTACTACACTTAAGAAAGCCAAATGAAAACAGTTGAGGTGAGTGAGAGTAACAAAAATTATTTCATATTATAGCAATTTACTTCTGACTCATACAATCTTCCCCTCTTGTTAGTCCCAAAATTAAATAGAAGAAAAGCTGTGTTTTTATGGAAAAGAAAGCAGCACATTTTTCCTTTGGATGCTCTGAAGCTGAGCTGAGCAAAATCTAATTTACTCAGATTTAACCCTGAGTCATATGGTTCCTGCAGGAATCCCACAGCACTATTCTATTTTTTCAGGTGCGGAAGAGTTTGGGGTTTTTTTAGTTTTATTTTATGTGATTATTCACTCTGCTGACATTTAAGGAAATGATGGTTGGTTTCCCCATTGTGTATAAAACCTTCCCCCTTCCAGCAAATATTAACTACTTTTTTCCTAATCCTTCACTGGCCAGGGTAAGTACAGCATTATAGGTTTCATACCTTGTTGTTTAATTCTTTCCTGGCTACAAGAAACTGTGGTATGCAAGTGAATTTCCAGTCTTTCAAACCTTCTCCTTCATATTAACCCTTTTGATTCTGTTAGAAAAATTAATACAGAACATAATCAGAACCATTTGTTTTTAAAACTGTCAGAAAACTTCCTGTAAAGAAATCCTACCAAAAAATACATGTATTTTGCAAAATCAATGACCTGCTGTACCCCTTGTCAGCAGCAGTGTTTCAGAAAGGCAAGGCAGCTGTAACATGAATATAGGAAAGTGCAAAAATTTAATAAAAAGCTGTCAAACTCTGACCAAAGGTGAAGGAACAAATAGGTCACGTTGTAGAGGGTACTTCCCTGTGCTCTGGTGATAATAGATTTGCTCTTCTTCAGGGAATCAACCTGGCATGAGCAGTGACATCACTGATTTGAACATCTTGCCTCCTTTCAAACAGTTACATTACATTACATTACATTACACTACATTACATTGCATTGCATTTATATTAATTCTATTCTATTATACTATATTATGTGCTGTTGTCAGGATTCTTGTTGTGGCAACTTTAAATGGTGTTTACACAACATCAGTGTTTCTTTGAGTCCTGAAGAAGAGCTTTGGGATAAAACCATTGCCCTCAGCAAGCCCTTGGCTCTCTCCCAAGAAACAGTTTATGGTGTCTGCCTCCTCAGGAGGCAAAATGGTTAACAAAAACATCTCCAAAGACTGGCTGGGTTTTCTGATCACTGCCTGAAGGGTTAAAGCTTTATTAATGCAGCTGCCTCAGGAGAGGTAGCTGTCATTGTAGGACTGTCATATATCCGTGTTGAAGGTGTTCCTTTGTAAACTTTTATCTGCTTGTTTACGAGCTGGGAATTGATTTCTTGATGACAGTATTTCTTCAGAGTCTTCAGTATATATAGCAGATCACTCCATAGTCTTTTGATGTCCCTAAAGATTACAGGTAGTGACTGAAAAATGTTATTGTATTTCTCCTTTTTTAAAAAACTTTTTTACTTCTGGGAATTGTGGGATGCCTTGTGAAAGCCAGAGATTTCAGTACATGCTCTGCAACTGCTGCTATATTTCATTGTAAGGTGACAGTACGACAGAAAGCAAAAGTGTATGTTTATTTATAGTCAAAGTACTTTTTGTATTATTATTATTGTTGTTATATAATTATATATATATAATAGGAGGAGTAGATATATAAAAGTGTATGTGTATATATACATACATACATACATACATATATATATAAGGCAGGAGTAGATATAAAAAATTAATAAGGTAAAAAAACAGGGAAGCAAATGGTGAAATTCCCATTGTCTGCCCCAAGGATCCAGCGAGCTCCTGTCTAGATGCACTTACCGTTTCAGTATTTTCTTTACAAAAGGAATCATTCTGGAGGATGTATGACTGAACCCTCAGGAGCATGGACTCAGGAAGCAAGTGCAGCACAATCAAGGCTGCAGAGGAAAAAGGAAATGGTCATGGTTCTCACAAGCAAAGCAAAACCTAACAAGAGTCTCTTACTGCCTATATTCTCTTCTGTCTGCCAGCTTTATGGTGATAACAATATCAAGTGAAAACAGAAGTCCAGCCATGATGATTTTAATCCAGACAACATGGAAAAAGAGAGCAAAGAAAGAGATCAAAAGCCAAAAACATCAGTCAGTTATGCCGTGAGAGACAGTGACCATCTTGCTTCGAAGTGAAGGCACTGTAGTTTTGAGAGTTTTCAGCTTTTATTAATAGACATCTTGCCAAGTGAAGCTTCAAAAGGCCCAGACAAAGGCAGTACAAATATGCAGGAAGGGAAGTCTGTTCAGGGCTGGCTGACGACTGGACAGTAATGTAACCACGCTTAGTTCATGTGGGGTTGGGAACATTTCACCAGGGACCTGCTTCAGTGGAAGCAGATACATGACAACAACAGTGAATGGGACATTATCAGTGGAATGTCTACATGGTGACAGTAAAGGACACACATTGCAATGGTGAAATAGGGTACAGGAGGGGCTCGGTAAGATTATGAAAAATGGCAAGTCACTGCAAACAGAAGCTTCTGAACAGAGAAAAGGGCCTGGTTTCTGCCAGCCCCACCAGTCACCTGCTGAGGCTGCACAATGGGAAGTGCCCTGCAGGCCTGGTTTGGAGAGGTTGGCCCCTCTGCAGAAGGGTTTGGAGGGAAGGCAAGGAGCCAGGGAGTGTCAAGTGTTGCTAAGACTGTATCGGAGCATAGGCAAGAAAGTGGAGTTGTAAGGGACCTCTGGAGGCCTGTTGCCCAACCTCAAGCTGCAAGTTGTGCACTCTGGCTCTGGATAAATGCCCACTTCCAGCTGTCTGTCCAGCACTGCCCAGATCTCCCACAATGCCCATTTGGTACCTACCTACATAGCTGTTCCATGAGGAACATAACCACTTACTCATGGCCATCTTAAATGATGCTGGGCCACTTTCAAGAAACCAAATTGTGCCTTTAGACTGGATACACAGTTGGCATGACAGGATCCATACAAGTCTGTTTCCAAGGCTGAGGATCTGGAACAGTCAATTCAGAGGTTGACATGAACACCTAGAGAACAAAATAAGTCCATGACTTAAATAAACCCTTAAGTGGCCATCCCCTGTTCCCTCCTAAAATGTGGTGAAGGAGCAGCCAGACTGACTCCAAGAAAAGCAAGTTCATATAAACCTGCAACCCTCCTGCAACTGGAATCCATTTGGCCAAGAAAACACAAAAAATGATGATAGATGTGCCAACCAGCAAACTGCCTGTAAGCCATAATCTTATTTCTCTCCTGTTTTTGTTTTACAACTTGAATCCCTTGAAAGAGTTAACAAAGCTGCAGCACAGGGAGGACTCAGAGGGCTCTCAAAAGGCTTTTGATAAAGTCCGGCACAAGAGCCTATTGAGAAACTTGGCCAGGGGTGAAAGGTAAAGTCTTGTCATGGATTAAAAACTGGAGAAGAGATAAGAAGCAAAGAGTAGGAACAAATGGCCAATTCTTAGTGTGGAAAGAGATTAATCATGGGTAGCTGCAAGGACAGTATTGCAAACTGCTGCTGTGTTGACTTACCACTGCCCAGCCAGGAGCTATAATGCCCTCTTGGCTCAAAATGTTCAGGAGAGCCAAGACGAGAGATTTAATACAAACCCACGGAAAAATTAACTTAAGAATCCAATTCTGCCAGGAATTATTATCACTCAGCATGCAGTAAGATGGTACAATGAGAGTAAAAAGGCAAATTGGTATGAGAGGCAAAGAGGTGACAGAGACAGAGAAAAATACAGGCTAATGCTGAGAAGACCAAACAAACACTTATTAAGCCATTGTCATGGGCAGCAAAAACAGTGCACCAGAATTAAAATGCCAAAAAAGTGAAAATAGGCAAAGGGAAGTTCTGAGAGCATGACATGGCATTGCACTTGGATTAACTACACTGCCAACCCCATTGCCTGATGCACACCAATGGATGGGAGCAAGGCAAGACTGAGACCTCTAGGTGAATATGAACAGCTTACACAGCTGTGCATAAAGTACAAGAGCTCTCCATCCTCCTGCTCCTTTTTTAAATGAATAATGACTGTCTGGACTCAGAAGAGGTACTTTTAGTTTTCCTCTGGAAATCTTTCTCACTGGAGAAAAGTTTTGTACATGTTGTTGCTTTTTCTTTCATTGGGTAGAAATGGCAATAAATTCAATTCCTCTTCCTGAACAGTTTTTAAAATATAGGACATAAATGAGCAGCTAAAATTTCATGGTTGCCTTCATATCGTACCTAATAAACCTTATTGTCTCCATCCCACATAGAATATCACTGCAGTACAGAGGCAATACTACAGTCAGTATTTACCTTGAAGATGAATTATTTAACTTAAACATGTTTATTAGGTGTGGAATGATACATCCGCAAGCATATTTCTTTTCCTTCTCTCTGCAGAGGAGGTCTAGGTGAAAACTTGAGTTTCTCTTTTAAAAGGTCAGAGTTTTTGTTGAGTCCCTCCTCCAGTGTTTAGTGCCAGAGACAGAAATAGTTCCCAAAACTCCTGACTCCCAGTGTTATACTCAAGTACAAGAGTCAATAAGTATCCTGGAAAATGTCAACTGGAGTTTGTTTTTGAAATATTTTGGCCAGGCAAGAAAACATCATCTCAAGAACCACTCGTGGAAGGATAGCAAAAGGATGTGGAAATTCATATGCCCTGGTCAAATCCATCAGATGTAAAGGGAAGCTAAATAATCAAAAGCTGTTTGTTGCAATGAAAGATGAAGGGAATTTAACCTACATTTCATGTACATATGATCTCTTTAGGATTCAATGTTACACAATGCTGTCTCAGGAGTACATGGCATTTCTTCTGCCCTTCATTCAATTTTGTTTCTCCCCACTTCTGATTCTTTTGAAAGAGAATACAGAAGGGGAATAGAGAAAAATGGACACAGCAATTAAAAAGCAGATTGTATCTTTTCTACAGAGAGCTCATCTGCAGCTGCCACAAAATTATTTGGAAATATCATGGATTCCCTTGTTGAAAGCATTGCAAGTTAATTAGGTGCACAAAGTCAGGTAATTAGGTGAGTGCAAAGAGGCAAAAGTTGAGAGCTTCCCTGCTGTTAGAAATCTCAGACAAATTGCTTGCCCATAGGATCAGATGGGTTTCCTCACATATTAAAGTCTTCCAGCAATTTGTGTTATGCAGGCTGCAGAAATTTGATATATAGCAATGACACTTACTCAGGTAGCATCAATATGGTGTTTTGAAGATTGATCAGGCATTGTCAGAGGAGCTGGGCTTGCTTTCTGACACATACATCAGGAACCTTCCTGTCATTTCTGTGTCATAAGGGAATGGTGAAAATGTCCTCTGCAAATAGCTGAGATTTGCTCTGAAGTGGAGAGATGAACTACTTAGATTGGGTACAATTAACCACCAGAGGTTCCACTTTGTCATAAACATCAGCAAGAGGATGTTTTCTTAAACATGATCTCTGTCTGCTCTCTCCAAGATCAATTGGAAAACTATTGAATTAACAGAGAATGAAGTTAAAACAGAATCCAAGGCTGATGATCAGGTCCTCTTCCTCCCTTGCCTTCACTTACTCTCCAATATGTTCATATAATAGAGCTGAATATTTACAGCCTGGGGTCCATGTGGGCACCTCAATGAGCAGGATCAGCATCCATAAAACAGAAAAGTTCAAACATGAGCTGCGTATGAATGGCCATCACCAGACACCATTTCTCTTGTTCCTATCAGAAATTATTCAAGTGACAGAATTAGTCACTCGCTAACTAATGAGCTCGGGATGAGCAACTAAAATCTGAGCTCACCCCATCTAGCTCCAGGCACTGAACTGTGGTCCCAAGTTTGGAGTCTCACTCCTTGCCTCTGTTTATAGCCAAATAAGAGGTAGACACTACATCTTATTATTTGGTAATGGAATAACCAAAAGAAAATGTACCAGAAGGGTCCATCCCCTCAACCAAAACCAGGACAAAAGCAACTTAATGCATTCCTGACAGCTGGCTGTCAAACCTACTCCTAAAACTCTTTAGTGATGGAGATTTAATCCTCAGATCCAAATTTTTTAGAAAACCAAGTGTTTTTCAAACATTCAGTCTGTCTCTTTGGGTTCAGTCCAAGATTTCTTGCCCAACAGCTAGGAACAAAATCTTCAAGCCATGTCATTTGCTCAGCATGGGGCCAGTCAGTTTGGGTTCACTAGATACAAACAGGTGATTTTAAAAAATATAAAATGTTTACATATGAAAATCAGACTTTGTCATTTCAGATTGTTTTAGGCAGCAGCAAGAGGGGCTGCCACAAGGGGCAGTGAGCAACCACTCACCAGGACAAGGTTGGTGAGAGAGAGACAGAGAGAGGTCCTGTTAGCAGCTCAGTGACCATCAGACATGGCAAGGTAATGAGCTAGGTCTGAGGTCCTCCCAGGAATAATTGTTGTTGTAGTTACTACATGTTATTCTAGTATGAAAAAAAATCATATGCTTAGGAAAAGCACTTATATATTTCAAATTCTAGAAGTCATATTTTGCTTCAAGCTACAGTCAATTAGTTCTAAAATGTCAGTTGTGACTTTTGTCTATTTCTGTATTTGGCAAATAGGTTTGCATTTTTGAAAATGCTAATTTTGTTCAGTGTTTGCACCTCAGCCTATTATGAGTCTCTGACAGAGAGTACCTTATCATTCCTTAGCTAACAAAGCAATTAATAGTAGTGCAAACAGAGAAAGAAATGCTGACTGTCTGAATGTCTTCCTTATACATTATATTTACCTGTTCTCCTTGTGCTCTGTGTACATTTCAAAGCCAGCTTTTAGCTAAACAACTACATCCATGCTTTTTGCCATGCATGTAAGGAGGATGAGATGCAGCAGGTACAAGTTGATATGGGTTCAGACCAGGAAAAAGGGGAAATTCTTTCATCGTGAGGACAGCAGAGGAGCAGGTTGACCTCATAGCTGGGCCTGTTTTGAGCAGAAGGTTGGACTAGAGACCTCCTGGGGTTCTTTTCACACTGAATTATCTTCAACCTTGAGTGCATTCAACTCATCTCACAGAGACAACCCCTCGTCCACCAGCTCTGTGGGCTCACCCTGTGGAGACCAGCAGGGTTTTGGCCTTCTCCAGACTCTCCAGGACCTCCTTGGGAAATGATAGCCACAAGATATGGCACCAGAAACTCTCAACAGCACATTGCTGGGAATCTGCAGCTCCAATCCACCTTAGTACATCCACAGGGGAGCACTTTCAAAGCTACAGATTTTCCTGACACATCTAGGAAGATGTGTATGTCTAATATATGTGGACTGAATTACGTTCTAGAGGTGCCTAATTTCCTATTGAATAAATATAAAAAGGTAAAAGATTATTTTAGGGAAAACCAGCCTCTCCTCACAGGTTATCTGAAGCACCAAACTCAAATGATTGCAGTGGGAAATTCACTATTAGGTGGATTTGTGCTTTGAGGCTGCATCTGCAACCTCACTGAGGCAATGCCTACATTAGGCTGTGATTGATTGCTGCCATTCCAGGCAGGAAGATAATGTGAGAGGCAGTGAAGTACACAAACACAGAGTTGATGGCCCTAGCAGGGTGCTGCACAGACTCACTTTGGTGCAGGAAATATCCAGGGAAATAGTTCCAACAAGAATTATGCAGATACAATTCTGAATCTCTCTACCAACACCAGGAATAGTGTTTGTAGAAATCTGTTGCTGCAGAAACAGGAACAAAATGAGCCTCCTGTTCTGTCTCAATAAAGCCAGACCTCAGTAGGGCCATTTTGCATAGTGAACCAATTAATCAGCCCAGGCACTAGATCAGACAAATAATTTTGTTCCTGCGAGGAGCTGTCAGCACACTAGAATGATGAAACCAGATAACTATGTGTGGAACTAACTGGGAAAGAAAGTGGTACCTGACCAGAATGTATTTTCCACTCAATAATGCCTGCGTGAATTTAGCATCTCCAGTCATGCTAACCTCAAGTCTGGAAAATATATTGGGAGGAAGAGTAAACTGTCCACTGCAAATTGAAATAGTCAGCACTTCTCTCTGCGTAGCACCAAAACACAAAAAACATCCAGTCACCCTTCATGCCAGTCTCTCAGCTTTCAGGAGTGATTGCTGAAAACCTCACCAATTATTGTCCCATCTCAATTTTTCATTCTTGGGCAAAATAACAGAGAATGACACAGTCACCAGACTTGCACGAACCATCAGCAATTCTGGTGCCATTCTCAGAAAAGTGTCTACCATGACACAGCAGAGAGACTCCTATGCTTGTACTGTAGGACATCCTCAGTATAAATGGATGGATTATGATTATTCATAATTTTAGCACCCAAATGGCTTGAAAAGCCTCTCACTTGTGTCTTGAACCCGCACTTTCCAAGGGAGAATTGCTCCACTAGAATATTTTTAGAGAAGGACATTTTGAGGTACTCTTTTTGATGCCTTGAGAGGCTACCTATAGCAGAGGCTAGACAGTGTTAAAGGAATAAAGTAGGTATTTATTAAAGAGGCCTTCAAAGGATACACCTTGGGCCGTACAAGAGCCTGGCTGAGACTACACCCAGGATGGATGACCAGTCACATGTTTCCACACTTTTATAAGTTTTGGTCCATTTACATATTGGGATTAATTGTCCAATTACAGCTTCAGGTTATGAAGTCCCATCCTCCCAGATTGTTCTCCTCAATTTGCTATTGTTTATACTTTTGGGCCTGAAGCTGCAATGGTGTCCTTGGTTCTCTGGCTGGAAAAGGATTGTTTTGCCTAACTACACTGTGGAGAGAACTTGCTAACACGTTATATGAAGTTCAGAGTTATATATACTAATGTAGCACAGAATCTGGAAAATATGAAAGCTAAAACTTAAGGAATCAGTTTAACATCTCCAAAGCTTGTTGCAACATTGTGACATTTGAACAATTTGTAGGGATGAAAGCATGCATAATTGTAATTTTGCAAGATGAAGTTGTTTCTTTGATTTTCTAACATCATTCAATTCATTCTCACAGGCCCTATAGTATGACCCTGTGATTACATTTTTTATTCTTTGATTTAGTGACTCCAATTCTCAGGAGCTTATCAGAAGCTTCAAAAACTTCAGCATTTATCTTAAAGATCTTTTTCCAAGGGCAACTGATTACATAAGAAAGTTGCATTTTATTCAAAAGAATAAGTTTCTAGTCCTCTAGGTTACAAAGCAAATTTAAAACACAGATCTGAAATATCCCAATGGCTTGTGAACTGTAAGATAAATTGGAAGAATGCTTCTTTCTGTATCTCATTATTTTGAAGTCAGTCTTAAAATAAAAGACTCCTGTAAATCTTGTAAAATGGCAATTATAGGTGATTTCCTCCATAGAAACTGTTCAGTGTCACACTGAGACAAGCTTTAGAGAAGTCTGATTCACGATTTTGTCATATTTGGATTTGGCCCCGCCATAATTTGAAATCTGTAACCAAGAACATTTTGGTGCTTGTGTCTCCCATATTAGATACTGAACATTTTATGGGAGAGTATGAAACCTTTAGCCTGTGCTTGTATTTATACTCCCTCCAGCCCGCTTCCTAAAGAGTAGACACAGTGTAATTCCACCAGATTAAAAAAAAAAAAAAAACCCATCATATTGATTACCTCTTTCAGTCAAAGGCATTATGTGGCATCCTGCTTTGCATTGGATTTTGGTGTTCTGCATTGGATCACAAGCATTTCTAGTATTTTATATTATGTAGCTTTGTTAGTTTTCTCTCTGTGGAGTCCCTCTCCACAAAATCTCATATCTGTATCCACAATGACTATCCTGTAAATTTGTGGGTTTGGTTGAGGGTACACTTAATATTCAGAGTGCAATATATTTTTATCCAGCAGCTACAGAAAAGATATTAATAGAAGACAGAGATAACTTCTGTGAAGTGCATGGAGCTTAGTTCCTGCTTTCCTTTGCAGACCAAAACCACAGTCTCTCCAACAGCATTTGTCTAAATCTGCTCTTTGTTGCCTGTGTCTCCATACAGGCTCCAGTCTATGCTGCAAGTCCCAGAGCTTTTTCAAGGAAGTTCCACTGCTGGAAAACAGAGCACTTGGGCAGAATGAAGACTTTTTTCAGGTCTGCACTGGTGTTGATTCATGCAGCACCTCCTGGGATGTGCTCAAAGCCAGGTGAAGATCCAGTGCAAGGGAAGGCCAGGATGGGGACAGTGTTTCAGCCAGTCCTCACACCTCACAGGAGAGGTGTGGAGACCAACAGTGGCTCAGCAGCACAGGAGGTGAACAATAGGACAAAAATGTTAGTCAAGATGTGTACCTATGAAAATGTAATACTAAAATACAAGAGCTGCATGCTCAACACCTTCCTAAAGTGGTGTTCAGTTCTCTCTGCAGGGCACAGAATTGAGCAGCTGGCAGGCAAAGACCACTATCCTGCCAGAGCCTCAGGTCATTCCGTCCAATGGCACAGGCTGGGTATTCACCTCCTAAGGAAGCAGAGCAATGCTGGTGAGGACTGCCTAGTTAATTCCACCTCAGGTGTCCTCCAAATATGATCCCAAAAGCTAAACTGAGCTGTAGAAGGTGTAAAAGACACCTAGTCCCACACTGGGTGTCTCTCTGACCCTAAAAGAGACCTTGGGCTGCTCCTGGAATAACAGACCAGGTGTGAAAGCAGAATTTCTAGCATATGATAAATGGCCTCAAGGTTCTTACTTGAAATTTATTTGTGGTTTGGAGTTATAGTGCTGAACCTATAGCTGTCTGAAGCTTCTCACAAACTCAAAATTCTTGGAAAATGGCAGTTCAGAAACAATGTGATGTAATGTGATGCTTGAAAATGAAATGTACTCCTTGGACTGTGAGCCTGCCTAGCAGATCTGATGGGCTTATGTTTCCAAATGCTGATGAAGATTAATTTTTAACATGCACACCTAGTTGCTTTTCACAAAAACCTGCATGCAATAACAATTCCCTTTCTTCTAAAGATCATACGGAGTAGATGCAATAGAGAGCAGCATTTTTAATGCGTATGCTAAATTAGGTTGAGACTTAAATAATGCTATGACAAGCACCATAGAGTGAAAAAGTGGTAAGTGTTTTAAAATGAAAGTTCCAATTCATCAGGAACACTTATCAGTGGGATTATTTCTATACATGAAGTTTGGCATTCACTTAAGTACCTTTTTGGACCTGGGCCAGGGAATAATATTGATTTTTATGAGCTTTCCATTAATGACTCTAAAAGATTAAACACTTGGTTTTGGGGGTAATCACACAAGTAAACAAACTGTTTTGATTTTCTCTAAAATATCCCATTGGTTCCAAAGGCCAGCTGGTTCAAATTTACTCTTGGAGCAAATGCTTAGTTGCCATTAGATGTCTGTGAGGCAGGAGATGGCATTCTATAAATACTGTATGACCATGACCACAGCGGGGTGATGCTCATTCCTAAATTGGATCAAGCAAATGCTGATATGTGAAATATGCTCCCTGCTCTCTTTCCTGGCCTCTTCTCCCACTACCCTGGTTCTGCACCCTCTGATTCCATCTTACTGTGCCTTATACCCCTTAATGCCTGGCTAACTTTAGAATCAACATCATGCCAAAGGCATGGTGATAATCATATATGCATAGACAAAATATGTGAAGCCATGTAGATTGATAGTGTGCCATCTTCTATGGACATTTATAACCCCCTTGGAAAGGGTCACTAAGGAAATGACATACATTACTAATTAATCATGTTGCTAATAATAGTAATCTCTGGTTTACAGTGTTGGTTTCTTTAATCTGGAGCAGGTGAGAATCACCCAGGGTCCATGACCTGCACAGGGGTCATGAAGCAGTTCAAACGGTGTAGTGAAAATATAAGTTGTAACATGAGTCACCCATACATGTAAACAAATGCACACTTTGGGTTACTTTTCTGTGAGAGCAGTATACACACATGCAGTCATTGCTGCACCTTACTCTGACATTTGGGAGTGGTGAATGCCTGGGAAGAGTTGGGGCAGTATTGTCTGGAAAGCTTCCAACACACTTCCAACACTCATGGGAATTATTCACATGATGCTGGAGAAATTTGGGTTGAAAAGCAGCAACTGTCTAACCACAACTGAAACTATGTAGGATTAGAGGGGAAAAAAAATTATCCAGACAAAATTATGAGTAATATTTTAAAGTATGTTCTTCCTTGAATATGACTCTGTTGATGCAAACAGATATCTTATAAATGGGATCCTAAGTGCTGTTCTCCATGGGGTAACATAGACCTTCTTTGGGATACTCTTGCTAATGCACACGAACACACAAAATATCCTGGACATACATCAGCTGCCAGTATTACAAGCTATGATTTTAAGTCTGCCATGAACATCTCTTAGATTTCCTCTTAAGCCTCTCTGACTGTTCTTTTTTAAATAACTCATTTTTCTGCCTTTTCTATCAGCTTCTGTGACTTACACCTCTAGTTCTCTTCCCCATTCACTCAAATATCTGAAAAATGCCAAACTCCCTGCATTTAGATTCAATCTTGAGTCAAAGGTTTGTAGCCATACAACACAACATTATTTGATGACAGATGACTTTAGCTGTAGGGGTTGACTGCCCTAAGGCTGTATTAATTTGCTCTTTTTAAAAAGAGCTTCACCACTTCTTCCACCTGGCTTGAACAAATACTATATTCTTCATCTACAATAAAGCTTCATTCAACCATCACCAAAATAATAGGTTATTGTAGCCTTAACCAACCTAGTCATCTCACCTTGCTAATTGTAAGGTTCTTCTACTGGTTTCTATATTAAGTCTGCAAAAGAAGAAAAAAAATAGGACAAATATAATTTTATAATGAGATAGATAAAAATCAGAATGTCCTTGGCAGTGACTGCTCTGAGTTATATCCCTATGAAATAGCAGGAAGACTGAATAAGGAAAAGTGAGGTCGTAATTGATACTAAAGACATGGCAGCGGACAAAGAGAGATGAGTGAAGTAAGCATGGATCGTGGCCATGTGGAAGCAGGTTGGAAAACTCAGAGAAATCAGAATCGTATCTTCAGAACTACACCTGGTGTGGTTATTCTGGTGAAGGCATTCGAACTCTCTCATTTGATGCCTGTAAATCATGCAAAGTCTGCCTCATGAGACTTTTCATAGTTACAAAGCCATAATTTTAGCTCTGTGAATGAAATGACTGAAGAGACAAAGAACAAAGCCCTTGGTGTTTTGGCACTAAGCTAATATCAATGAATAGGCATGCTGCTGAGGGAATGTCATGGATGTGAGGGCACTCCTGATAACAGGAAAATGTAGAACTGAACTTTGTTTCTCTATGATATGGTTATAGGGACTGGCCTCTTGTGGTAGATCACACTCATTTCCCACCTTTGCTTTGGACTCCTTCTCACCTACAGAAAGGAGGCAGCAATGGCATTTCAAAACTCTCCCAAATTGCCAGATCCTCAGAATGGATCAGGGAGAAAATTTTCTCAATACTTCAGGGAACTCGAAAGGGTCTTAATGGACAGGAACACCTGGAGATGTCATAAAGCCTCTCTCTCCTGTAAACAATGCAATATGGAAAAGAATTGGCAGTGAGTCAGTGGCCAAGCCAGGGTTAGAAATCTGTAATGACTGTCCATGGCTGTAGCAGCAAATCCCTCATCTGAAGAACAGACTGAAGGAAGACAAGCAGTTTTCCAAGAACTGGTCTGACTGCACTTACTGTGAAACTCAATACCCAAAAGCAGAGGGTGAAGTGAGGAAACAGTCACCAATCATTTAAAAGAAAATCAAAATACAGATAATTGAATTTGTCAAATTATCAGAGATCCAAAGGGAAGAATTATATTGAAAAAGGATTAAGTGGCCAAAAGAAGGAGAGGCAATGACATGATCAGAACTACTGGGATCTTTCTGACAGCTCAGAAACAGGTCCTTGACAGTCAGTGATTTGTGTCCCAACGAGTAAAGGGAATAACAGTTGGTGTCTTCTACACATCAACCATTCACATTTCAGTTATCTGCTTGTAGATACAGAGAATTCACAAGTATCAAATGTAACTGGAGGGAAAGAGAGGGGATCCTTATTCTAATACATGCTGGAGGCATTTTTCTGCCAAAACTAAACAGCCTTAGAATTTCTAAAAATTACAGAAGTTAATCTCCTTACTCAAACTGTTACATCTAATCCAGGAAATTCAGTATTAAACTTCATCTTGACAGTCTCAGAAGAACTGACCACAGAATTAATTTTAGTGATGGCTTTGATACAAATGGTTTTACTTAATTGGATTTCTTGTATACAGGCAAAACGAAGCTCAGAACATTATTGTAGTGAACTGATACATATATTCAATCCCTTAGAGAAGTGTTTTACAAATAGAAACAGTGATAATCCAAATAACTTGGAAAGTAGCATGTGAAAATATGATTGCTAACTCAAGCTTTTTAAAGATTTGTCTCAAAACAGTCAAAAAATATTCATAAGCCTCCAGTCAAGAATCAGAACTTCTGAAAACCTTACTCAGAAGCAAAATCAAGTAATTAGTTCATTTTTGAATAAACACAATTTCAGATGACAATAGAAACAAAAGATCGTTTTTAAAGTTTTGAGGGAGAGATTCAAAAAAATCCACTCAGCATACACTAAAAGGGAGGCAAACTGGCTAAACTAGACAATCTCAGAATTACAAGAATAATAATGAATGAAACTTCTATCACGGCTGCACAGGGCTTGTCCCCATACTATTAGATGTTTCTATTGCTCATTGGGTGGTGAGGCACTGGCACAGGTTGCCCAGAGAAGCACCTCCACAGAGTGGAGGTATTGAGCAAAAGTGATACTGGGTGGACAAGATGACTTTTACTATGACTGAATGCAAATACAGTATTTAGAGAGAGAGATTCTAAGAAATTTTCACAGCCCAAGACACAGTTCTCTGGAAAACTGACTTGGGAAAGCACTAAAAAGCAGCAGTAGCTGTTTTTCCAGCCATGGGCTACAGGTTGATGTAGTGATTAGAAAGGCAAATGGGACTGAATGTCCATGCAGGATGTCTCTTACTTTGGTGTCCTCCTTTTTGGGGTCCAGAAACCAAGAAAGTGGCAAAAAATTTGACTCAGGATGTGGCTTGGAAAAACAATCACAAGAAAAAACATCTCTGTGACTTATGAAAAAAAAATGGAAGGTGACTGAGTTTTTTGATCACTGTGTAAGAGAAATCTGACACCAAAGGATTTCATTTTTTATGGACAAAGGTGCAGGAGTCCAACTATGAGGAGCTGAGGCCAGGCAATTTCAGAATAGAGGTTTCTACCAGTGATGGAAACTGGCAACAGGAACGGTTTACAAAAATATATATTCCATATTTGATTGCTTATTGTCTTTAAAGTCTTTGGCTCAAGAGAAAGGTTTGTTTTTTTTTTCAAGAAGATAAACTTGCTGGAACAGAACTCTGAGAAGACTCACATCTCACCTTTGGGAAGGTGTCAGACTAGAAGACTGGGGTCACAATGTTCTGGCCTTATGAGACACAAATTTGGAGTCTGGATTTTAATCAAACATGTTTTTGTATGCTTCTGTCTTGAAACCATCTTCATATTATTCCCTGGAATGTTCTCTGTAAAGAAATGTCTAAGAAGGAAAATTAATTGCATGTAAGCAGATATTGCTTTTCTTATGCTTTATCTAAATCCCAAATACATTCTTATTGGCTTTCCTGGGGTTTGAGAGATGTCAAGTGACCTTGTTCCATTGAGTCAATTGCTCAGATTTAAACCAGGATTGCAAAATTAGTGATCAGCCTAGTGATCAGTGTGCTGCGAGTGTCTGGTTGCAGTTTGTGCCATATGTGCATTCCATTTCAAGGGGGCCTGTGAGAATTTTGAGGACATCTGTTAGCAGCACTGTCCCATAGGAATGCTCACAAGTCACTTGTGAAACAGCCCATTTTAATTTTGAAAATCCTCTGCTTTGTCTATGAGATAGGGGATTTTCTTTACAATTTGTCAGGGTTGACTCTGCTGAATCTAACTGCACCAGCTTTGACACTCAATTCACAACCCTGTGTTGGAGGGAAAATAGTCCATCTTTACTAGTCAAGATGCCCAATTTGCATTTCATTCATTCATTTTCTATGTGTGCTGCCAGGTGTTCTAAGGCCTCGTGATATCTCTAATCTCCCAAGCAGAATATTTTTTGAAACAGGAAGTATTTGAAATTCATCATTAAAAGAGCTTGTCCACTTTTCAAAAATCCCCTCTCATCTTGACAGACTAAATATTTCATAGGCTCAGGTTTTAGAACAGGATCTTAAAAGGATCAGGAAACTTCAGCTTCCCTGTATTTTGAAGACATTTTGAAATCACACAATCTCAGATCTCAGTGGAAATATTTGGTGACTTCATACTTGACAATTACCTCTCACCACAGCCCTTGTCTCAAAGTGTGTCGCTATTGACAGCTCTTTAGTGCCCTCTCATGATGATTTGTGTTTGACAGCATAAGAGAGAACGTACTCTCAGCTAACTCGACTGATGGTTGATGAGCGAACCTTTGCACTCCTGCACCATAAGTGACCCTTTATAATGAGATAAACACATTTAAAAACTACAGCCCTACCACTTATCTGCACCCGTTATGGGATCAGAGCGCAGGGCTCCTGCACAATCCGGCTATTGCAAAAGAGAACTGAAAACCCAGATGTGTAGGGTTCTGTGTCTGTAATGAGTATTATTTCCATTGCCCAAAACTGTCTAGGTTTTTGCAGGAGGCACAGAAATACAGGGGTGGTGCCCTAAGCCTATGAATACTGATAACAATATTTGAGGTCATGAAGTTCAGTCTTTAATCAATGATTCAGTCTTAAAAAAAAAAAAAGAAGGTACCTTATAAACTGACAATGAGTGGGGAATTAGTGGGGAAGGACTACAACAGAAATTGATCTGGTCTTAGTCAATTTAACTATATGAGCCTAAGACTTGTAGATATGTGTGTGTGAGATTGAGCATTAGGCAAAATAAAACCAAATCTCTTCTTTAATCTGCTTGACTTAAATATTTGTGAGAAGTGAGCCGGTGAGTGGTACATATCAGAGCTCACTGAAGATCTCCAGGGAAAACAAAATTATCTTAAAAATATTAAGGTCCTTTTCTGGCTAGTCACAGTGCTGGTGCTGATGAGATGCTGAGAAAGCATCCACAAGTCCATTTAAAAACATTAATCAGAGGCATTTTATATTGAAAAATCAGACAGAGCTCTCAACAAGCTGATCTACTGGAAAATGTCCCTGTTCATTGCAGGAGAGTTGGATTAGATGATCCTAAAAGGTGACTTCCTACTCAAAATATTTTATGATTCTATGATCTCTTTATATACTGTTGGTCAGTAAAGTTGTATTTTAGACACAAAATTAGTTGTTTGGCCTAAAGAATTTGGGTGATTACAGGGTTGGGGTTTTTTTCAGTGAGAATACAAACTGACCTGTTAAAGCTCACAAATAAAGCACTTGGTGGAATCTTGCTACTTTTTCACAAAGATACACTTTTCTCTTCTGCTTGCTTAATGGCTCAGTAAGCTTAGATTTCCTTCACAGGAAAAGTTTCCAGAGCAATTTAGCTGCTGAAATAATGTCTTTAGAACTATGGTAAAAGTAGTCATCTGCTTCATTACTAGCACTTCTCTGCCGTTTTTTAATTTTCCAGTATCTCTGGATGAGAAGGAGATATCATGAAAGGAATAATAAAGTATGTCTGAACAGTAGAAGACTGTAAGAAGTGGCAAAGTTAGCTGATAGCAGAATCCGTACCTGAAAAACCCTTATTGTGGCTTTTTCTGTACTATAAGCAAGCTACTTTCTGGAAAAAGGCCTTTAGATACATAGCATGGTGTAGAGAAAAGTGTCTGGGAGCAGGAGATATAACGTCTGCAAAATCCTTATCAAAAAATTGAACCTGATACGCAACTCAAAGATGACTTTAATGGGAAAATAAGCAATCTTGAATAAGGAGATATGCATCTTGGAGGTTTTCCAGTCCTTTTAAATTATGGTTCCTCTTCCTAAACAACAGCTCTGTTAATGCTTGGTTCTCAAGATCTTTCAGATGGAAGTACAAAATCTTCAGATGAAGGGCCACTTTGCTGCTGCTGAGGAATCATGCAATGTCCAGCACCACAGAGTGAAGCTCGAGGAATTGTAACGTTAACTATACTGCACAGCAGCTCAGAAGGGGTAGAGATGAATCACAGCTTGATCCCACTGTCCCACTGGGCTGCAATCCTTTATGGAATAATTGCACATACATCGATGAGATTGTAAGAAAGGTGAATTCTGCATGGAGATTTTAACAGAGAAGTGGTTTTGAGAAAGGGCTGCAAGATGTATTTATTCCTAGAAAAGTGACAAAAACTAATTTAAACCAGATCCAGTTACAAAGCAACCGAAAACAAGGATTCAAAACCTGTTGTGCTGGCATTTTGTCTCTGCAACACTGGTGTCATATAAACCTGCAAGTAGCTGCTTGGTCGCACTGTTCTGTGTGGAGCATTTCCAAAGCTCACTAAGCAGGAGACAGAGCACACCTCAATGGTGGGACCTTCCTCACAGCCTTCAGCACATCCAACACATCTCACAGTTCTGTCAATTCTTCAATCCCTTTTTAAAAATACTAAGCATCAGTCCTATTAAGAATATTGCAGGGGAAGGTTCTTGTACATTTTTTGGCCTGTTGTAACTGATCTTTTCTTTTCTCTTAGGCAATTTCTAGTCCGTGACAGTATTTGGTGTCCTATACCAGGGTATTTGTTTCCCAGATTGCCTCCTGTGGAGGACTTTGTCCTATGTCTCTTGGAAGTCTAAGAAAGTCACATCCACTCTTCTGGCAATGTATTTAAAAAACTCTAGTAGATTAGAGACAATTTCCCTTCAGTGAATCCAGACTGAGTCGTCCCCATTCTGTCATGTTCATCCAACTAAACTTCTGGTTTTGATTAGTTTCAGCCAATGCAGCTGGCACTGGAGAAGGGCTCGCTGGTCCCCCATCCTAGGATCAGCTCTTTCTAAAACATGGATATGACATAAATGAGAGGCAGTGTATTTTTGTTAGCAACTCAGCTCCTCTTTCCTTAAATTCCTCCAGTTCTCCTGGGGTATATACCTTTCATTCCTAGCAGCTTGTGCCTCTTTAGCTTCTTCAACACCTCATGTTTTAACATCTCACTGTCTACGATTTGAGCCTGAAAAAATACATCTGGGGCCAATATTTCCCAGCATTCTCTGTGGTGCAGTCTGATATTAATAAATCCTTTAACTCTGCTGTAAAGGTCTTTATGCTCCTAAACACTTCGTTATTACCTTGCCACTCTGGGGAGTCTCTCAGAGGCTTCCTGTTTCTGCTGTGGTGAAGCTTGACATTGTGGGCTATCTGCTACTCTGAAAGCACTGTTCCACAAGGTACATGCCTTTGGATATATGCCTCCATAGAACTGTATTTCCATTTGCTGATCTTTGGCACTGAGGCACACTGCTGTCCTCACAGCATGCAGCTGAAATAGATACTCCTGAAATGCACAGTGCACGTGCAGAACTGGAGTTCCTTAGAAGCCTGAACATGGCCAGGTTCTGCTCTAAAATGAATAAAGAAATCATTCAGATCCCCAGTCATGGCTTCTTTTGAGTGTTCAGTTACCACAAAATGAAGCATCAGTCTCACAGTGGTCATGTGCCAAGATGCCTGGTTTGAGGAAGTGCATTCTCTGGAGAAGATACTTCCTTTGAGCCGATAACACTGAGCCAACAATTCCTTTCAAAATTGATCTTGAAATAAATGGTGCATTATTTCACAGGCTTCTATCAGTTACAGCTGACAGTGAAGCATACCCGAAGGAAACAGCACCACCAGACTGAGCAAGCTTGATGGTACCACTAGGCTCAGGAGCAGAGCTGGAGGGGTATTTGCCCACCTTTGCTAAAGGAAAGTGGATGCAAACCCTTCTTGTAAATAATTTCTGAATTTCTGTTCTTGCTTCCTTCTTTATGGGTGCACATTTTCCTGTCTGAAGCAGCAAACACTGATTTCAGCAGATGTTATGCAAAATGGAGAGGATGCAAAGTGTGGGTGTTTGTTCAGAAGAGACAGTGTTTATCCCCCTTGGATGCTGAAAGTTTGATGCAGAGCAGCTGGCCTGGCCTCCCTCGGTAAGTGAGACAATAGATGTCTTATTCTCGTTACTCTGTCTCTCAGATAGGAATTTATTTGCCCTATGAATATCTTCAGAGTAGCTCTCCATGGCATGGCTCTCCCTGAGCTATCACAACTTCAGAAGCTCAGGCCATGAACCATGCACTCAGGGGAGATTAGATAACAATTAATGACAGTATTTACAAGGCCAAAACTCTGTAAAATTGGAAGCAGAAGACCATAACAGAAGTGGAGAAAATGTCTTTGGGTGCAGTCCAGGCCATAGGTATTTTCCTGACCCAGCTTTCCTTTTCTAATTGTTATAATTTTTTGTGTTTATATTGTTGGACCAACATGCCATTAAGCTAAACCCTTAATTCAGCAGGTTTTTAGCCACTGGACAGAAATTGCTAATGAAGAGCTGCATCCTTGCTTGGACAGAGCAGGAAGCCATCAAGGGGGACAATAATTTCAGGCTGATGTTAGAAGCTGTTTGTGTTCACACACTTTTCTGGGCTGATGGGCCAATGCTTGGTGTTGTCTCAAGCATTCAGCTGCCCCAATACCAAGGACATGGTTGCCATATCCTTGCTTCAAAAACCCTCCTCAGAGGGATAAATTGGCAGATTCTGGCCTTTTCTCACCAAGGTTTTTCCCACAATCTAGTTATCGACAGTACCGAGATCCCTCAGCCTGGCCCTTACTGCCCAGAGCTGTGCACTTCTCCATAACCTCTGGATTTTTTCTAAGAAAAAACGTTGGTGTTTTCAGTGAATTTCTGCCCCATTCAATCTGCAGAAGATGAGGCATGTGAGTCTGCTGCAATTGCCATACTGGCCACAAAGAGGTCACAGACTTATGTGTTAGCCCATGTCACACTTCTATAGCTCCGCTTCATTTTCTGTGCCTTCAAATCCCTCATCTCACACTTGTCACTTGAGACAGCAGGTAGGAACATGCACAAATGTTTTTATAAGCAAACACAGATCAGATTGAAATGTAATTGTGCAGCCACTGTGACTTGCCTCTATTTTTCAGTGTCTGTACTTAGATGTGATTTGTGACACTTGGTTTAGGTATACTTTTTACATTGATTTAGCATGTCAGCCTTGTATTGATCCCACCCTTAGGTCTTGTCATTTGTAGACAGTACAGACTGTAAGCTTCTCTGACTATTTGAGGGCTGTCATCCAAATCCTCCATACATGTCACTGTCCTCCCCCTGTCATGTTCTTCTAATAATTTTCTTGGCTTATATCCTGCCCCAAAATGTGATTGACTGAAAATCAAGTTCAGTTGATTGTCTGTGTTTCCAAGTTTTCTCTTCTTGTGTCTTAAATACCTTTACTGATCTCATCCCTCCAGCTTGTATTGGCATATGAGAAAATCTAGAGAATTGGAAAATCAGCTGAACTACATCTTCCATCAGTCTCCTTGGGCTTGTCCAGGCAATGGTTCACCATGGCAAAATTCTTGTGTTTTAGTATCTTGTTTCAGATTATGACAAATATAGCAACTAGTAGGCAACATTTGTTGCCATCATGAAACCTGATGCTGCCACTATGCCACATCCTTGAAAATAACCTGGGCACACCAGCACTCCTCTGTCACAGTGTCATGGGTTTTGAGCCAGGTGTGTCAGACTGGAGCATTGCAGGGATACGTGCTGGCAAGAGGGCCCCTTCCTGTGTAGGCTCACAGATTGACAGAGTCACAGAGTCAAGGAATGGTTGGGCTTGGAATGAACCACTGGAGGCCCTCTAGTCCAACCTGCCTGCTCAAGCAGTGTCCCTGAGAGCAGATCACTCACAATTGTGTCCAGGCAGCTTTAGAAAATTACCAGAGATAGAAACTCCACAGCACCTCTGGACAACTTGTTCCAGTGCTGAGTCACCCTCACAGTAAAGTTCTTCCTCACATTGAGGAGGAACTTCCTGTGTTCCAGTTTCTACCCATTGCTTCTCATCCTATTGTTTGGAACCACCAAGAAGAACCTGGCCCCATCCTCTTGACACCTTTCCATCAGATGCTTATGGACATGGATAGGATCCTCTCTCAGTCATCTCTTCTCAAGGCTGAACAGGATTCCAGGATGAGCCATTCCATCACATTTTCAGTGACCCAGGTAAGGTATTTAGGGCATCAGAATGAAATTAAATTAAATGAAACAGCATGTTGCTAATGCCATTTGGCGTAATACTGGATTTAAATAATCTTTCTGGGGGAAAGAACACATTTTTTACTTTATTTTAAGTGAACCAAGAAAGCAAACTAATTCTTTACATTTCAAGGCACCTTTCTGATCCATTGTTCTATTCAAATTTAGCTTTCAAATCTCATTACTTCTCTAGCTGCTCTGTTCAACTTTCCCTTTGCTTGTCATGCTTTTATGCAATATAGTGGAACTCAAAAAACTTGATTTAATTACCTTTTAGAGGACCCAGGTTGCAACCATAGAGCTTTCACTCTCACATAGTAACATGTCAACTTACAGGCTAAGAATATTATCCTTTATATCTGCAATGTAGCTCCATGAAGGAAAAAATGAAGCAGAAACCCCTCTCTGCTAAATGTAGCAGTGACAGTCCCCTTGGTTGCTGCAATAATGATTAAGTTGTATTTCTATCTAATTAGCAGGTTGGTCCTCAGAACTGACCTTCAAAGATACACAAAGTTCAAACTCCCTTGCCCAGATACTGAGTTGAAGAAAAATAGCACAAACCAAATATTTATAAATCACTTATTTCTTTACTCACCAAACTCTCTTACCTAATCTGTGGGGTGAGAGAGCACCAGCATCTTCCACTTGGCAGATGCAAGTAGGTTTACAGCAGGGATGGTGGATTTGCTATAACAGAGTTATCATCAGAGATAAGCTGAGATATGATCACTATCAGGGAGCTACGAGAGCTGGAGAAGAACTTTTCAGAAGGGCATGTAGTGATAGGACAAGGGGGAATGGCTTTAAGCTGAAAGAAGGAAGGTTTAGATTGGGTATGAAGAAGAAATACTTTACTGTGAGGGTGCTGAGACACTGGTTGCCCAAAGAAGCTGCAGATATCCCATCCCTGGAAGTGTTCAAGGCCAGGTTGGATGGAGCTCTGAGAACCTGGTCTAGTGGAAGGTGTCCCTGCCCACAGCAGGAAGGTTGGAACAAGGTGATCTTTAAGATCCCTTCCAACCCAAACCATTCTGTGACTCTATGATTCTCTGTGGGAAATGGCACAGGACTTTACATACTCTTTTTTCATCCTTGGATCTAGCTCAGTTTTTTTCCACTCCAGAGACAATGTATAAAAAGTACTTAGAATGCAATGGTAATGCAGAAATCAGGCATTTGACTGAATTTTCTGTGTTCTTTGCTTCTGTAACAGAAAATTCACATCCCTTCCAAAATAAACATTTTCCTGTTCTCCTTCCAGTGTCTCCTTTGCTTTGCTACTCAGTATATAATGATATTTATCCATACACCCCTGCTCACCCTCTCCTGGCAATGACACTTGCCTAGCAGTGTGACTTAGCAGGTGACTTATTTCTGCATCTTCCAGTCTCAGCCACCCACAGTCTGCCCAGTGTTCAAGGAATTTAGTTATTTTTCTTGGGGAAACAAAAGAGTCGTAACAAAAAATGAAGAGTTACTAAGATTTTTTTTTTCCTTTTTCCAGGAAAACGTGTATTTAGCCAAAATTTGTCTATTGACATATTAAATATTTAGTAAATCAGACTTTGCAATAACGTTTTTGATAAAAATATCCACAGAAGTAGTTCAAGGTTCTTGCAAACCTTGGTATGCTTCATATCTTCCCAAAAGGAAGAAAAAGATGAAAATTTTGTCCTCTAATTTTTTTTTTCAGCAGGTCTGCTCTGCTGACACCACAACTCTTTCATTCCCATTCAGTCCTACTTACTCTGTGGCCAATGCAAGATCTTCCCTTCCTCTCCTATTGAGAGAGATCACAGCTGATTTGTGTTTAATCCAACAACTAATTACCTCAAAAATGAGGCTGTATAAGAAGAGTCAATGGCACCATGAGGCATTTATATGTCTAAGTAATGAGCTAAACAGCAGTGCCCATGCTGTTTCCACTCCTCATCATCTCCTTAGCTGGGATTGTATCAAGATCTTGCAGACATTATATGTCAAGACATTCACAATATGCCAGGATTTTGCCCCCCAGTTCATTCTTTGTAATATCAGCCTGACTGGAACATTTGCAGCTTGTCTGAAAGTCAAGCCAAGCACTCACTGCCAGGATGTGACTGGTTTTCAGCCACTGTCTTTTCTGAACTCCTGGGTGCACAAACCCTCTTCACCTGTGTGCCACTGGCACTGTGGCCCTACAGCCAAACCTGGCTGTAAAACCACAGGTTCACACAAGGCTTTGTGAGAATAATGAGAGCTGGTGAGACCTGGTTTATTCCTGTTCCTGCTCTGCCCAGCATCCCTGCCTCTCTTATTACAGTAGAGGGGAGGATTGTGATACCTCTGCCATCCCCAGTGTGCTTCCAGGGGTGCCATGAGCAGATGCTGTGGAACCCTTCCCTCTTCCAGTAGCCTTGGGTCAAGCTCAGACCTGGCTGCTTGCTGCATAAGCTTTGGTCTGTTTGCAGGATCTGTGCTCCCTTCATGTCCAATTGGTCTTGTGGAGGGCCTTCTGCACTGCCAATCCTCCCTCAGGGCCCACAGAGCCAGCTCTGAGCAAGACTCCACTTGTTCTATGCTTGACCTTCAGATGTTGACTGTCTGCAGATGCATTTAAGGTTTTCTTATGTGTAAACTGCAAATACATTTAGAACTTTTGCCTGACCCTCAGCTATCCTGGATGAGAAGGGTGAGGATAGCACCACGTCCCTGGGCACAAGGTCAAGGGAGAAACTCTGCAGATTCCTGATAAAGTTTCTTTGCTCTGACTATGCAGTTGTGCCTTGGGATAATTGCTCTGCCCACAGACCATGTTACAATTTCTAACACTGAGAAATTCTGCCCCTGAGGGTACAGGAGGTTTGGAAAACAGCGGCTGTGAAATGGAATGGCCTCTGCTTATGCAGGGCCTGTGCAGGGCCCAAAAGTTCCTCAAGAGCTGCAGCATTCTGTTAATATCCTCACGTGGAAGCTGGTACCATGGGCTGAGCAGTTCCTTAGGGCTGAAATTGGTAAATATACATTTCCCCCGTGGTTATGACATCTCTTAGGTAATTTCAAACTAATAAATGTTTGTGCAACAGTGCAGGCATTCACCTTAGCACAGTCATGTCCTCAGACATGAAAACCATGGGATTTCAGTTACAAGGTCTGACTGCAATTAAGAGGGGAGCAGAAAGGTGCTGCTGACATCCAGGGAGAGATTCATGGCCTGGGGTTTTGTACACATTGCACACTGCAAAACCTCAGGCACTGAGTGACACTTTTACTGCTTAATAGAGGAAAGAGGACAATCTTGCTTAATAAATGACACACAAGTGTGATGATTCAGAAGGGCTAATTCCTCCAGACTAAAAAAAATTATAAGCAAATTATAAGCAAACAAAAGGAAAGCAAAGACAGAAGGCTAATGGAAAACAACATTTTTTCAAATCAAAATAATCACATTCCCACAATCAATAAAGAAGACAATATTGGCTAAAATCCCTTCCAGTTTCTGTGACAAAATGAAGGCTCCAATCAGAAATAAAAAAGTACCATATGACAGAGAAAGAGAGGGGAAGCAGATCAGAGCTGATAAAAATGCAGGCTCTGAAGCCTAGAAAATTGGTAACGTGTGGTGAAAATAAGGACTTTTAAATAATATACCAAGAATGAAGACCTTCTTCCATCAGACCAGAGGATACAGATCCCATAATGCAGAAGGATACAACGTCAGGGAGGTGATTCCTCCAGGCCCTTTTCCCAATCAATCTCCAGGGGAGCTGGAAAGAAAGGTGTGCTAGATAGACTACCTCCACTTTTGTCATGCTCCAACATCATGTAGAAGAGTTTCCATCCTCTGGCCTGGCTGTACACGTGAACCATGGAGACTTCCTTTGCTCTGGTCCCTGCTGAAC
This sequence comes from Sterrhoptilus dennistouni, assembly GCA_013397095.1. Lineage (NCBI taxonomy): Eukaryota > Metazoa > Chordata > Aves > Passeriformes > Zosteropidae > Sterrhoptilus > Sterrhoptilus dennistouni. The sequence continues at coordinate 1,760,526 of VWZU01012995.1, forward strand.
TTTTGCTGCTTTCACCTGGGCCAGCAGTGAACAAGAGATTTTTGCACAGAGGGGCACACATGATTCCCTAGAGGGATGGGAGCTTGCCATTTACATCCTCTACAAGAGATCTGTTCTCCTTTGAACATAGACAAGCTGAGATCTTGACTGTGTTTTTACAATACAGCATTTCCCCTGTTCCCCTGTCTGCCAAGTCCTTTTTCTACCAGCCACATTCATACAGGCAGTGGGCAGTAGCTGTAAAACATGACCAGCGTCTGGACTTTCATCTGCTTGGTTGCCTTTACATTATGTCCCACTCAGCCTCTCATTCAGTTCCTGAAGGAGGCACTGCCCACTAACGAGCTCTTCACAGCTCTTCCCCCAAGGGTCTGAAGACAGTCAGTGACAGGCCCAGGTCTGCAAAAATCCCCTCCCTAGGTGAAGGATAAGGCAGCCACAGGGAATTTCTTATTCACAGGTTAGGTGCATGAATAACCATGATAGTGACATTCTCTGATGGCCTTCAACTGAAGGCCAAAGTCACCAGCCAGGTTTACAGTGCTCATTTGTGGCCATTGCACCTCGCTCTTCCCTGGAGGCTGAGTCCAGTGCTGGTCAGGGTGGCCTCGCTCCTCCTCCTGCCCAGCAGGCTCCTGGTGCCCAAAACCAGGCAGGTGGCCTGGCAGGTCCCTGCAGGGTGTGACACAGACATCCCAAAAGCTCCTGGCTCTGCCAGCACCCACACTAACCCTTCCAACCCCCACAGACATGATCTGAAAGCCTGTTGTTGCTGGAAGTTTGATTTAACTTTGTGCCATGTTCCTCCCTGCAATACACCAAATATCTCCTCTACGAACAATCAAGCTTGGCTCTCTTTTTTTTTTTTCCCTCTCTCTTTGGAAAGAGAGAAAGGGCATCAGAAGCAGAGTTGTTCTCACCAGATCCATTGCTTATCTGCTCTGTGTAACAGACCGTTGGATATTGGATCAGCTTCTGACAATACATGTATAGATTTGCCACCCCACATCTGAAAGGTTCTTGGGATGACTCATCTGACTCCTTCTCAGATGCTGTGAGTGCAGCTATAATATAAACCAGCTGTGTCCTAGTTTGGAAAAATATCCATCCATGTTGTTGAGGAATAACTGTGACTGGAAATACCTTAAAATAGCTGAAGTAATCAATTTTATTTGTAGGCTGCTGCAAACTGCTGTTACAGAATGGGCTGCACTTAGTGGGCACCACATTATCCTGTGAACAGGATTTATTGCTATGGATAAAAAAAATGGAAGCTGTTCTTAAAACATCTTCCTTCAAGGCATGTCTCTGCCTAAAACTATGGAAAATGCAAGATGTGTTGGCAGCACATTGGAAAGGTCTGAGGAAGGGAAACCAAGGAAGACTGAATCCAAAGTGCCATTAATGGTTGTTGGAAGTAAATCCCAGAGAAGGCAACTTTCAGTCTCTTTTCAGATAGATCAAAGAAAGCTGGAGATATGAACAAGGCTTTGTGTGCTCTTCCCTGCATTTTGGAAAGCAGGAACTCCTCCACCTGTCAACAGACTGAACTGTGTCAGGGGATGCATCCATCCTGTGCCTTCTCCTGCCTGGTAACACACCACAGAACTGAAACAAATCCATGCCCAAAGCTCCTCAGGGACATAGAGCAACTCAAATATCTGCAAGGTCAGAAAGCTGATTATTCACCTGCTGGTTGCTCCTGAAGACTTAAGAATCCTTTCAATTAGAGCTAAGCCTGTGATGTTTGACAGGAGAGCTGTCGCACAGGTGCAGGATCACAGGTGGCTCACCAGCGTTCCTCTTAACCCAACAAAAGACTTCCACTGATTTAAATACTTCACAATTTTCAAGTACCTTGATGAATGAAACATTTCTCACATGGTCTTAAAAATCTGAAAAGGGTACTTGAAGTGAAAGGTCAAGCAATATTATGGAACCTGACAAGACATCATGAGTGCTGCTTTCTTTTTTCCTGGTAGCAGAAGTCATGTAAAGAGGGATATTTGCACTCTACATTCAGGCATGCTTCCATGTTTGGTGAAGAGAAACTGATGTAAGCTTATTTCATCCCCACTCCTGAGACAGGAAACAAACATCCAGAAGCAGAGATGGGAACTTAAACAACCTTTGCTGTACATGTCCATGTACAGTCCTCTGGGGTTATTTGTAGGAGAAACTTCAGCAAAGCCTGGTCCAAAGAGTCTGCCCACGGCCAAGCCAGTGAGGACTTTGTACAGCTCCCTACAGTGCTTGAGCAGACAGGTAAAAAATTGATGGAAATTCTGAGCCCAGAGACTCTTTTCCCTCTCCCTCTAGTTTGAAATTCAGTATTTCCTGCTAAATAATTGTTTCTGTATAAATTAATGGAGGCAGTATGGTAAGTGAAGTATTTTGCGAGAGAGATAAAAATGAATCAACAGCAAAGAAGTGTTTTCAATGTAATCCTCTTTAATTTACAGATGCTGAATCCATCCTACTGAGAGAGGCTTGAACCTCGTGGACGTGGAAACCTTTACCACTGCTGCTCACCATTGACTGCTGGCAAAACTCACCACAGCATTTTCCAGTCAAGCAGAGATGTTTCACCCCACTACCAAACCTGGGTCAGAAGAAGGACCAAAGCTGAAAACAGACCTTGTTTTTGCCCTTTTAGAACAGCTGTAAATGAAACTCAGGTATTCAAGCTCCATCCAGGACTCCCCATATCATTCAGCCCCACAGCCCCTCACACTGCAGCAGACTAGCAGGCCTTGCAGGGCACAAGAAATATAACTGCCATTACAGCATCTCTTTCTAACCAGTATCACTGGAAACAAGACTTACTGTTGCTTTACTTCTTTGTCCTACCATAAATTTAAAAATAACAAATTTTATTTGCCATAGGAGTGTAGAGGACAAAGATTTTTTGTTTACATGAACATTTGGAGAGCTTTCAGGGCAAACACAAAATCCAATTTACTTCCAGTTTTTCAGCTACAAAAAAAAAGCCCTCAAACCAAAATGAGACATGCCAAGGGCTGGCATCTGATGAAAGGAATTACAGCAGTCCACAGTGTAAGCAAACCAAGAGGCACTGCTCACCTTATGGATACAGAAATGACAGGCCCAGACCAAGGCTTGCACTCACACTTGCATCATACCCATTGTGTAGGGATGAGGGCTTGTGCTCTGCTGTATTTTAGGAGGTTAGAAATGCCTCTGGGCATCCTGCATCAGGCTGGGCAGTGGCTGCGGCACAAATCTTGTCCTCTTGGTGAGTAAGTTGCATGCATGAAAGCAAAAGCATTTTCAGAGGGATTTGATCTCATCAGTTTTCCTACCTGGTTCCATTTCAAATGATCTTGTGGCTTTGTCTACTCCTTTCTCTATTCCATTTTTGGGTACTTTTTTTTTTTTTTAATAATCTGTTATCTGCTGCATTATTTTGAACCATAGCCATCTAGATATCACATTTCTTTTTTCTGAATCTCCTGATACTGCTGACTGCTGCTGTTTATGCCGAATTCTGTAATTACATCAGAAATGTGTTGGTTCTTTGAACACACATGGAAACCATGTCCTTCTCTGTGTGCCACTCATACAGCAATTAAAATTTTGCATTTTCCTCCAACCAGATTATGGTAGTAATTTCTTTATGCATAAACTATCTTTTTTATTGCTGTTGTTTCTGTATGCGCCTCTTGCATATCAGGATCATTTTTTAATAACTGGATGACAAAATTGCCAACCACTACAAAGATAGGAAAAGGCAGACAGAAAACTTGCAGAGATTAGAGGAGTTTTGGAAGGTTTCCAGAGCAAAGCTGGGAATCTGATCACTTGCAGAAGAGGTGACAAAGGTGAATGGTGAAGAGGAAGGTTGTTTTTCCCTTAGGGCTGCCTTCCTGTGTTGACTTTGACATGCACACATGGGATGACTGAGCCCTGTCTGCTCCCTGTGCCTCTTTGAAATGCAGTGGTGTGGCAGCAGCTGCCCTGCTGTTCTCCTGACTGCCTGTAAGGCAGACCCTGGAGCTGTGACTCCAGTTCTGAGTACACTGGAGAGCTGTATACATGGCCATGATATGAGTAAAGGCACCTCAAAGATGTCAGTGGCAGGAGGTGACAGTCCCTGGCCTTACAGTGTCCCCTGTTGTATTGTAGACACCTGTAGCACTGCAAAGGGGCCTGGTTTGCCCAGGTAGCCCCCAACAGGGTGACCTGCAGTGGGACTGCCTGGGGAACCCCACTGCAGGTGGAGGAAAGCTTCTCAGCTTGCAAATAGTCCTTTACAGGGAATAAACCATGATGCTAAAATGCTGCCCAGCACAAGCACTGTGCAATAGGAGAGGGAAACTAGAGCACCTTCAGAGAGAACCCAGCCAGATGGCAGCCATGCATATGCTCTGTATCAAAAAATAAGTCATTGTGATCCTGACTTTCTCTCTTGACACAAATTGTCTTTAATACACTGTTTGCAGAGTAACAATAAAAAAAGTAATTTAAGAGGCATTAGCTGACTGATGGCTGTTGCTTATCCTGCGACATCCTGAGGACCAGACCCACAGGACTGGGGACCAGTGCCTGGGAGTCCAGCAGCTGAGAGATGCACTGCAAGTCACGTGGGTTTGCACCATCTCCTAGTGACATATCAGACAGTGCAAATGCCAGAAACCCAGCACAACTCCTGAGAGGGAAATAATCACTGCTCTCCCTGGGGAAGGGAGAAACAGCAACTGTAATTTGTGTAGAACAAATTCACCTTATCATCAGCTGTCACGGGAGAGTCCCTAGGCGCTGCTGAAGAAAATGTAGCTGGAGAGAGGCAGCTTATGTCAAAAAGTCCAGCAAGAGCAATCAAATGAGCTGAGTAGGGCATGCTTGTGATGTGGCAGGCAGAGGTTTGAAGGCTTTGCTTATTTGAGCTGACGAGCTTGGCTGGTGGCTCACAGGGCCACTACAAAAGGCACCTCTGCCTCTGCTGGGATGAGTGTCTGGCAAGTTTGCAGCACAAGGACTCTTGTAACAAACTAGGTGTTAATTTAATTTGTTCACTGGTGATGGGTGCATGGGTTTCCTGTGTTTTTACTTGGGTTTGCATGCAGTCATAAGATTTACAAGCTGTGAACATCTGCAGTTTGGATTTACTTTTACAGCTACAGCAGGCTTTTCAGATTAACTTGTAAGATTAAGAATTTTCTGCTCACATGTCTTCCTGGGGTTTAAGAAGAGAAGCAGGCAGCAGTGTGGAAGAAGTGATCCTTTCCTGGACTATTTACATTCCCATACACACAGCTCTCCTCCCTGAGCAATCCTACCAGCTTTGGAGAACCTTTTATGTCACCCCTGAAGCTGAGGGATCTCCAAAGCTCACTGAAGCCCAGATGTCTCCAAAAACTTTGTGACTTATTTTCTCTTTGTGATCTGGGGACAGCCTCACCTCAAGCTAAGTCCACCCACCTGCTCTGGGAGTGGATGATGTTGATTTTCCCTGGCTTCTATAACCACATGGGGAAATATTCACAGGCCTACTGTGGACGGGGAGATGGTGGCTAAGTTTGCCTCAGAATAAAGTGGTAAATTTGGCCTGTTTCTGAGTATCTCTGCAGGAGCAGAGAGGCAGTCCCTCAGGTTGTGATATCTTTTCTTTCTTTGTAATGGCTTTTGGTCTGATAACATGAGCTAGCTCTGAGACATTGTGCTGGGAAAATTGATAACAATATCCTCTCTTCTTCTGAGCTGCTGCTAGGATTGTTTAGTGGTTGAAATAAGTCCTTTGATTATTGTTTCCTATTGTTTGAGTGGTTTGATAAGGTATTTTGAAGTCAGTGGAGTAAACCAACTCATACCAACTAATGGTGAGGCTTGCTATTGCTCTGGGATGATTTGCACCACGATAATTTCTGAGGCATTTGGATGAAATGTTTAATTAATTCTGGTGAATGATTTAAACTCCAGTCAACTGCTGCTAACCTGAGATAAGGCTATTTGTATAATTTCAGTATAATCATCTTCTTGCCTGCATTAATTAACACATGACAGCATTACACTGACAGCTTCTTAACACTTCTCTAACATTTCTTCCAAATCTTTCTCTCCCAATTCCCAGTGGACAATATGTCAATGAAACCCCCAAGCATTCTTTCTGAAAGCCCTTCATGTTTTAGTGTTGTGTTTTGCTGTGTGCAATGATACAGGCTCATACCAAGGCCAGTGGTTCCCTGTCTGGCTGAAAGACTGATGAAGAAGCCATGGGGTTTCACTAGCCTTCAAATTCATCCTGAGATCCAGAAGCCACACATACTGCTAATAATAACAGGACTTGGGAGATGTGAAGAACCTAGGGCAAGGCCCCCACTGGGATGAGGAATTGCACAGGACAATTAGGCAATTGACCTTTTTGGGTAGTATTGAAGTGGTCCATGCTCTGCTGCTGTAAGGACACCATAGTGTTGGAAAACATTTTTCAGCCTGTGGGTTTGTTTCTCATCATCTTTGTCTCTGCCTCTATATTCTAGCAATAGCCTTTTCATGAATTATCATAAGTATTACTGCACTTCCCAAACATCTCTGCAGTTGTTAATCTGAATTCCTGAATATTTTCTCTGACATTTACTGCAAAGGCTTCTGTGTTCTGTACAACATAGACACCCACCTTCACCTCATCAGGGGATAACACCTGGGTCCTCTTGACTCACATTCTCTATCTCATGGCATCATACCAAACCTCAGATGCCCAAGTTAGATATCCTGGCTATGTTCCCTCTATGGTCTTGGAGACTCCCCATGTGAAGTTATTTCACCAGATTTGTCTCCTGCTACTTTAGGTTTTTGTAACCAACTTTAATCCAGGAAGAATCTGGGGTCCAAAATACATCCACAGGTTTAACTATTTGTTTTTTTTAGCTTGCTTTCCCCCATCTAATCATTAATTCACTGCTGTAGCTTACACAAACAGCTCTCCAGAAATGACCCTTCTTAGTCTCTGCCATAAAAATAGAACCTGTCCTTAGATCATAACTCTGCAGAAAAATCTCTGCAATGTGATTTCAAAGAGGTAGATGCAGGCTTTGGAAGGAATAAGTTGTTCACAATTCACTGCTCAGAAATATCTCACAATTGGCTGATGTGGCTTTGAACTGAGTCTCAACAGCATATTTGTGCCTGAAAGGAACAGCAGCTTCCCAAGCCTGGGCTGTGCAGAGATTGTTCCTCCACCACCCCTTCACCCTGCAGTCCTCCCTCCGGCTGGCACACAATTTTCTGAGTCACTGGCACTTGTGCATCTTGCCCTTGCACAGTGATTATCATTTCTCAAATCATCAGTAGTCCTTCCTCTCCTGCTGCCTCTACGTCTTAAAATAGCCAATAGAGCTCAGCGCCCTGTGGAGAGGATGACTTTGCTCTTAAACTATCTCCGTGGCATGCAGGTAAAGAAACACAGTAACGAGTATCTAAACAGCGCTTCTCAGAGTAACCTTTTCAGCTAACTGCATTTCTTTGTTTGGTTATTGAAGTGTAGAGGGAAGTGTGATCTTCTTTGATATATATCGAGCTTTGACTAACTTGGTTAAGAACAACCACAATGCTCTGGCCTTACCTGCTCCTAGACAATGGCTTGGACTGATCCCTTTCACTGACCTCACTCCGAGTCACTAGTTATCCAGAGTTTCTGCAAAAATAAAGCGCCAGTTGAAATTGCCTGCTTAAGTCTTGTCTTAACTTGCCCAGAAGAACACTAACAAAAAGATTTAAAATACTAAAAAGTTTCAAAAGGATCAATTTTGTGCCTGCAAGTATTAATTCCACAAAGCAGAAAGGTTTGACTAGCTATTCCCTAAGCATCACTTCACAGAACAGCATTTCTGTTTACTCCAACTCACTCGTAGTTTTGAATGCAGCACACTATAGCATTTTTCCCCTTGGACTGTGGTTCCTAAAATGCGAATACCTTTTAGCTGCAGGTCTCTCTACATTGCATCTCACTGGTGAATTAAATTCTCACTGCTTTATGTTCCTGCAGGCTAGCAAATGTATTTGGAGTGCTTGAATGTTAATTGTCAAAAATATTTTTACAGAGTTCTACAAACTAAATTCATTAGAATACCCTCAGTATTCAATGGGGAAAAAATGGTCTGTAACAGAGATCCACCCTTGCAAAGCTGTTGCAGGAAAAAAAAATAGACATGTATAAAGAATGTTTCTGATAGAGGAAAAAATAACAAAGTAGGTGAGTATCTGCGAAGTACAGCTTTGTTATTAAAACACTGGTCTAGGAGATGGATGACTGCATCATATTTCCAGCCTGCCACAGATTTCCCATATGACCATGGACAAATTGCTTGCAGATTATTTCTAAGATTGGCCTGCAGTTTTCGGGTGACATTTTCTGAAGACTGACGCTTCCTCTTGGCTCCAGCAGCACCAACGCTGCCCTTAATTCTGAAAAGCTGAGGCCAAGGCAATATTAGCTTTGCCTGTGCTGCTCAGAAAGATCAGCCTCCAGAGCGGGCTCCGGCACCGTGTCTTGCCCACCACAGTCCTTGTGCCCAAGCCCAGGCTCCTGGCTCACAGCCTGCCTGGGCAGCTCTGCCAGCAGGGTTTACACATTCTCCTGCTCTGTCTGGCTGGACCTGCCACAGCAGATCTGTTGGGTTTACTCCATGTTTAACTAGCCTGATCTACCTGTCGCTGATGAGTGTCAAGGCTCAGAGCTCTGGCACAGCATCACCCCAGCTCACACACAGACAACAGCAGGGAGCCCTACATGGCTGTTTTATAGGGAAAGACCTGAGCAGTGGTAATCCTAAACGAAGTCATTCTGCCATAAGCTTGGATCAAGCAGTTAAAAACAAAAGAAACAGTCATTGATATCATAGAATAGTTAAGGTTGGAAAAGCCCCCTAATATCATCAAATCCAACCACTAACCCAGCATTGCCATGTCCACCATTAAACCATGTCCCTAAATACCACATCTACACTTATTTTGAACACTTCTAGGGATGGTGATTATACTACCTCCCTGGGCAGTCTGTTTCAAGGCTTGATGACTCTTTGAGTGAAGAATTTTTTTTCCTAATATCTCATCTTGACCACTCCTGGTTCAAATTAAGGCCTTTTCCTCTTGTCCTATTACTTGTTGCCTGGGAGAATAGGCTGACCCCAACCTGGCTACAATCCCCTTTCAGGTAGTTATAGAGAGTGATAAGGTCTCCTCTGAGCCTCCTTTTCTCCAGATAAAGCACTCTAAAGCTTCCTCAGGTGCTCCTGATCAGACCTGTGCTCCGGACCCTCCCCCAGCTCTGTTGCCCTTCTCTTGTTATACTCCAACATCTCGATGTCTTTCCACTGAACATTCCAATTTAAAAATGGTTTCCAACCAAGTCTGTGTCTTGGTTCCCTCCCTGGTATAAGGGGTTTGGTTTCACTAATTAACTTGCAGGCTGTGACAACAAATGCTTGTGTTTTTGAAGTACCCAAACACCAAAGAGTTCCAGAGACATGCCCAGGAGAAAGTGAGTAATGCTGTATTCAGAGCAGGATTTAAAGATGGGCATTAAATAAGACATCAGACCCTTCCACAACAGTAAGGATAGAAGAGATTATTGACTAACTGTTCACTAACTGAGCATCGTCCTTTCTGAGTACTAAATGAGGTGGGGGACTATAGGAAACAAGGGGGACTAGAGGAAACATAACCTGTCTTCAAATGCATATGCATGGAGGGGCTTGAATTAAGACTGCACAAACACTATTAGTGCTGACATTTCCTTAGTTGAATGTTAAGTTTTGACTGCTTTTATAACATACTTTTCCCTCTTCCAGTCTTGTACTGCACAGCATTATTTGGGCCAAAGGAAATGGAAACAGAGCAGAGATAGCAAATGCTTCCTTCTATTCTCAAACAGCAATTCTCTTCCACTCTACACTGGTGGGAAATACAGACCTCACTACACAAGAAAATGAGGCCCTTGGCATCAACACTGGGAAGCCAAGAACGGGGATGTCCCAGAATCACAGTTCATAATTTGTGTTGGGACTTGACTGTGCCTTTGTTGTCCTATTTACACAATAACAATGCAGATTCATTTTCTTGAGGGATTTTCAAGGCCTCACTAATATTTGGTGGCACCATTCATAAAGAGCCTGGGAAGAGCAGGTCTGCAGTTTGCAGCAGAACACCTGATGTCTTAGTCCTCAGGCAGTAGTAATTACCACTGATTGCCTGGTCACATTACATGCCAGAATACGAAAGGGCAGAACAAACCATAGTGACAGGATCTGGTTTTGCTACAAGTAGCAAAATCCCCCTTAGACAACTCTTACATGCTGCCATTGACCACAGCCAAGGAAAAAACAAAATGCACTGCTGTCAAATATTTATATATTACAGCTCAAAAATACCCTCCAGGAAGAGCAGGAGAGAAAAGAAGTGAGAAGGCAACAACCTAAGACAGGAGGAGATCATTTATAAGAGATGGGCAGTTCATATATCTGTAGGAATGAATAGAGCCAGTTGAATGGTCCCTGTGACACAGCACAATAGTCTATTGTCTTGGTGTCGATAAATCAGCCTCTCAGCCTGTGCTTTGAGAGCCAGATGTTCATTATTAAACACTGTTCTCTGCTCCCTCTTGTGTTTCCTCGCCAGCCTTGTTCCATGCTGTGCACAGGAGAACACTGCCCCTCCTACCCGGATAAAGCTGTGGTGGGGACTGATCCTGGAAGGGCACTTTAGGTACCACTGTCCCACCGTGGTTGTTTCAGCTTCACACAACACTACATTGCTCTGCATTAAAGTCTGGCTCCCACCAGTGCCCATCACAGTGCACCAAACCCTCTCAGTGCTCACATGTGCTGCCAGGACCGAGCTCTGCTTCCCCCATTTGCCTGGTGGAGTAGGTTTATGAGCAAGGTGTTGATAGTGGGGAGGCTACAGGGGTGGCTTTTGTGAGAAGCTGCCAGAAGCTTCTCCCATGTCTGACAGAGCCAATACCAGCCACCTCCAAGCTGGATGGAGGAGACAGGGAAAATAGGGAGTGAAGTTAAACCCAGCAAGAAGGGCGGGATGGGAGGAAGGGGTCTTAAGATGTAGTTTTTATTTCTTATTATGCTACTCTGATCTAATTGATTATGTAATAATTCTTCCCAAGCTGAGTCTGGTTTTCCCTTGACACCAAGGGGTGAGTGAGCCTTTCTATCCTATCTTGACCCACAAATTTTTTGTTAGGATTTCTCTCCACCATCCAGTTGAGGAGGGGGAGTGATGAAGTGACTTTGGTGGGAACTTGGCATCTAGTTAGGGTCAACCCACAATGTCTTACCAGACAAGTCTGCACACCGAGGAGATCTCAGTTCTTGCCTCAGTGAATAGGATCTCCTCCTTCTAGACAGCAGCAAGATCACCTTGATTTGCACGTTTCTCTTTAGGGGAAGCCTTTGTTGAGAGTCATACTCTGATGAGCACAGGAAGGTTATGAATTTCTTTACAAGAAGTTTTAAAATTTTAAGCACTTTCCTGCTTGAGAGCTGTGCAACATCATAAAGACATAAACAGCTTTGTGTTCTACCAAACATGCAAAATGACTTAGAGCCATCAAGAGCTTTTCCCCAAATGCAGGCTTTGCTCTCCACTACCTGCCTTCAAAACAGCTGCAGCATATAAGGTGGGTAAAGGTACCTTTATCTGCACCTGGGCCCGGTAGGCAGAGGTTGGACCTCAACTTCCCAGAGGCCACTGTTGGCTGAAGCAGATGTAGTGCTGTTTGAGAAGCTGGGCTGTTGATCATGGACAGCTTTTAAGATTTCCCTTCCCCTGAGAAGGATGTTAGGCATGACGATCCTTCTCCCTTTAGGTTGCCAAGGTTAAAAATGTCCCTAAGAATCCTCCACTGAACCAAGCTAACCTGGGATATAAAAACAGTAAATCCAAGCAGTTTTAGGCACACAATTGTTTATTTTCAGTATTTTACTCAGCTTGGGCAGCGAGCAGAGAACATTTCATTTGTCTTGGCTCCAAGTCAGTTTCTTCCTCTGTTGGTGGTGTGTGGATTATAAGACAAAATGTAAAACTCTGGTTAGAAGAGCCATGCTGATAACCAAGAGGACAGCAATGACTTTTTGAGTAAGTACCAGGCCCAGGTACTGGCTACCTGCCCCTATAGAGGGCAAATATTTTGTCAGTGCCCTCTGTGGGAAAATTGCTGGTGGGTGACAAGAAAATACAAGAAAGCCCTTGAAAGATCTTGCAGTCATACCTGTGCACAGGTACTGTATGGCAGTACCTTCAACTGCTCCTAATAGATGGCTTTTGGTCCAGATATCCTGTGCTGGGGAGGAGGCAGCCTCCCCAAGCAATCTGCTGCAGTGTTCCTCAAGCCTTGTGTTGAAAAGTCAGGTGTGGATGTCAGACATGCATTATCCCATCCCCAGAGACTGGCTTTTCCTCCTCCCCTTTGCAGTCCACTCTCTGGCATAGTTCGAGTTGCTCAGTAGCTTGCTGGACTTGAAAGTTTGTTGTTCAGTGATCTATCTCTTGCTAAGAGAGAAATTACTCTTTTCCTCTGGCCCCTTGATTTTTTCCTTCCCTCTGTCTTGGGCAGCAGAACTGGATTCTGGTGGGATCACTTGTGTGGGAGAAACTCAGTCTGTGCTCCCAGATATTCAAGCACATTGCAGACCCGCCAGGCTCTTACTAAATTATGCTTTACAAAAAAAAAAAAAA
>VWZU01012995.1:1773285-1984671 GCA_013397095.1 Sterrhoptilus dennistouni
AAAAAAAAAGAGTGTACAGAGGAAAATTTAAAGCTCCAAAAGAGGGGGCATGAGCCAGTGGCAGGCATACGCCTCATCCCCTTGCTAAGTCCCCATAACAAATAAGAGCCAAAATTCTCATGCAAGCAGTGCTTGGCTGAAGGCAGAAATTAAGAGAATGAAGTCTGGCCATGCAGAGCATCTGTGGCAGCATATGAAAAAATGTGATTTACCAAGCAGAAGAAATAGAAGACAAAATTCATGCTGCAGATAAGGACAGACTGAAACAAAATACTATCTGGGTGCAGAGATTAGAAGCTCTGAAAATCTGACATTATTAAAGGGAGATGTTGCATTTGGGAGCAACAGTCTCATTTAAACATTAATAATAAAAAAATCATTGCTTATAAATATGGCAGGGAATACATCCATCTTCCTAATGATAACAAGACAGATGATTTTCCTAAAACTCATGCCACTTTTGGCTGTAACTGACGAGGAACTGGGGATTGCTCCAGAGCATATGGACCAAGGATTTGCTCCAATGCACATCCTCTTGTGAACATGCCACAGGCTATGATTAAGTGTCTAAAAGCATTTGTGAACAGAAAAATGATATGTGTCTGATGTGGCTGTGTCCTATTGCTTCTGCTTTGAAAAAGGATTTGCAAAGTAATCTCAGTGTTTCTAATGCTTCCCACTGTCTGCATGCAGCACATCCCTTACATTTCCATCTCTTTGGAGTCCTCATTTGTTCAAAGGCAAATGTGTGGATCTGTGGGGGTTTCCTTCCTTGTGTTTAATGGCATTTTTCACGGTACAGCATAACACCTGGATTCATTTGAAAGCAGTCACAGAGAGACATTCCAAAGATCCCAGGCAGAAAAGTCTCTATACCTAGAACAAACTGTAAAGTGGCTGTCCCTGCTCTGGGCTCACATCCCACCTGACAGGTCTCCTGCCTAGCATACACTCCTAGATGTGAGAACAAAGCCTAGCCACTACCACAGGGCTGAGAAGGAAAAGAGAGGAAAAACAATAAATCAGCCAAATGAAACAGGAAAGCATTTTTTAATGCTTTTAGGAGCAGCACCACAGAGCAAACACCAGCTCTGAACTGAACCTCTCACTCCTTCTGGAACTCAGAGCAGAACAGCGTGGCTGCCAAGCTACCAGGCCTCTCTCCAAGGCACTGCCAGGCTTTGGGCACCTCAAGCCCTCTCAGCAGCTCAATTTTCCCTGGACAGGCTGATCCTCCAGCTGCCCTAGTGCTGTGCTCCAAGCTCACTTCCATATTTTACAGACTAAGCTTACCTCTAATTCTTCTTTGGAAGCTGGTTTGCATATTTCCACTGTCCTCTCTGAATGTGAAACCTCTCCAAATCCTACACCTGGCAAGGTATTGCTGCCCCTCCCACCAAAGTTCATGAACTATGCTTCATACACTCCAGTCTTTTGGTATTTCATATAGAAATTGGACCCTTTGGGACTATTTTTGTCAGCACTTGCCTCTGTGCTTCTCACTTGCTGCTGAGCAGACACACGATGGGTTTAACAAGCCCTGAGAAAGCAAGGATTGACCATGTCCCCAGCTGTGCTGCTGAATGCCCTGGGCTTGAGGGGGTAGTCAGGGAATCATGGAATGGTTTGGGTTGGAAAGGACCTTATGGATCATCTAGTTCCAACCCTACTGCCATGGATAGGGATGACTTCCTCTAGATCAGGTTGTTCAGGGTTCCATCCAACTGGGTCTTGAAGATTTTCAGGGATGGGGAATGTTAGAAAGAAGCAGGAAGGTGGCTGTTCAGGTTTGCCATGGCAAGGGAAATCCCTTGCTGCTGTCATACCCAGCCCCATGCTTTTCCTTAGAGTTTGCCACAGGCACAGGGCTGGGACAGATGATGAGTTTCAGCCCTGGATGTATGAGGTTTTGCAGGTGGAGGGACTGGGAGAAGAGAGGCCACTCCTGGCTGGCCCAGGTTGGAGTGAGTAATTGGGAAAGGCCTGTCTGCTGTAGCAGGTGAAGTGTGGCACCTGAGAAATGTGAGTGCTCACCTGAGTATGAGGAGGTGGTTTTCCTGAGCAATGAGTGCGTCTGAGTGTGCCTCACAGCAATGCCTGCATATCCTGCTTTGCAGCACAGCAGGGAAAAAAAGGAGAAACTTGTGGTGAATCTTTTAAGAGCTGAGAAACACTGGTCAGTTTGCATTCAGTTAGCAAACGGTCAAGAGAAATTCTCAGAGGAAAGCAATTTTTCCCTGCTTTCTTGTCTTTCACTCCCCTGACTGCCTTTGCCTGTGTCCTGGAGATTGAGAAGCCCATTGGATGTTGTTCAGGAGTATAAATTACTCTTATCCTCAAGAAGTGACTTTTCACAACTGTCTTTAGACCTGTACCTGCCAGAAACAAAGCCAGAGACATCTCCCAGCACTGGGTAAAAGAACTCCTTTCACATCTTGAAGGCAGCGTGGCTCCAGACAACACTACTTCAATAATGTAGAAAAACTGGGTCTCCAGAGACTGGCACATGCTAAAATGAGCTATATATGTGCAAGTAATTACAGACACAACCCACAGGCATAAAGATGGAAGGGAAACATCACTAAATACCTAAGCACAGACTTTGGGATTTCCCTTTTAGGCAATGAAAAGATAGTGAGAATTTTCCATCAGGCAGCCCAGAGGTTTTCTCCGTTTGAAACGTCTTTCAGGGTGCTACAAGAGGAAACACTTTACTGGAACAAGGTATGATAGAGACATTTCACATGAAAAGGTCTATTGTAAAATAAACATCCCCAGTTTGGAAGTGGTAAGGAACTTTTTTGAGAGTCCTCACAAGTGTACTTCTGCCTTCCAGCCCTCTTAAAAATATTGCTGTTGCACTGGAGGCAGACTAAGGCAAATTCAGAACCTAAAAGCTCGGGAAAGAAATTTGAAAGCAAACCTGGGTTTTGTAATGACACCTCTTTATTGAACTGTACTGGTAACAGTATGGACAATCTATACCATAGCCCATGCCCATGGTTGGCTACTGGAGCACTGACACGAGCTCTTCTTGTAGCCTGAGACCATTTGAGAAGATGACTATGCAAAGGAAGCACAGGTCCAAGGGCAGAGTCCTGAGGGCCCAGAGTCTTCAGGCACAGTTCCAGGTGCTGGCACAGAGCAGTTACCTGGGACAAATCAGGCTCTGCCATCTGCCACAGAGAGCTGCAATCTGAGCTGGAGGACAACGGAGGAAGAAACCAGAATGAATTTCTTCTGCAGGCCCCAGGGAGCTCATATAAGCTGCAGAAACCATTTGAAGCTTTTTTTTTTTCTCCAGGTGTTTGAAAAGCAGACAAAGTATTTTTGAGGGTCACAGAAAAACCAGGAAAAAGCATTGGAAAAAGCCCCTTGAAGTTACACTCCTCAGAAACAGCTCATCAAGGGGATGATACATTCATTAGGGTCCATGCCCCCTAGAAAGAGGATGACTGCACCCACTTGTCTCAGAACAAACATTTCAGGGCAGCTGCAGATTTAGACTTGTGCTCTGTTGTAAAGATGTACTTACTGCTCTCACAGCCACCCTTTACAGGGAAAACTCAGTTTCTACAGACATAATGATCCTTCTTTTGCTGAAAGGTTAGAACAGTTCCCAAGCACAGTGAGCTCTGCCAGCAAGATGACTTGCCTGCAACCCGAGGTATGTCTGCTTGCAGACTTCTGTTATTAAAAAGGAAAAGCAAAGCTCTAACAATGCTGTGATATTGTCAGACATTTCTGTAACTTATCCCTTCTGATATGAGCACAGCAGCCTTGCTCAGAGCAAGGTCACAGCTGGGTTTTGCGTTGATGTAATTGCTGTGCAAGAGGAGGCTCTGTATGAACCAAGTGCTGAGTGGCTGTGGCATTTCTGCATCAGGTACAGGAGCTGCATCACTTGGGCTAAATTAGGTTGTTCCTGATTGCCAACATGGGCCAAAATGCCTCCTTTAGTATGCTTGGTCCTCTACTAGGATAGAAGTGTCTGAGAGCTGTGCCCATATGTTTCCCTGCCATATGGGATTAGCTACACTGGTATAAAATAACTTTATACCAGGCTAATGCCTTCCATTCCGCCTTTTAAAGTGGTTAAAGCAATCAGCTTCCATGCACAGGCAAGACTTGAGTTTCTTTTCACGCTTGGAAGGTTTTATTCAGAGCTATGAAGGCCAGGCATTTTATCTTTTTTTTTTTTTTTTTTCCTTTGTTTATTGAAAGTCTGAGTCTCAGAAAAGAACCTCAGCTGCTATAGAACTGTTCTTTGGATGGGGACCTAAGAAACAGAAACATTTCATGTTATGCATCAGCTAGGAATTATATGAGAGGAATCTTTTCCTCATTAAAACTGGTTTGTCTTGTCCCCACAGCTTCCAGTGGCTGGCAGTTGACTGTGCATGGCTTTTTTTTATTCATGAGCTAATAGCAGAAACCGCCTCTGAGTGAGATCTAACATTGGGTACAGCCTCAAGACACCACAGTGTTCTTCCTCCCACTCTGATTTTCCTGGTGTAGCCATCACTCATGCATCCAGATTTGCAGCCAAAACTAAGACAGACACAAATCTGGTTAGAATAAATCCAGCTGAGGGCTAGACCTAGTGGAGGGAATGCGGATGGCCAGCTGCAGCTTGTGAGGTTGTGGTATTTTTTTGTCACTATCGATTGTTATGCCCATCAGCTTGGATCAACTCCCTCCCCTTCCCTTTTGATTTTTGACAATCTGCAGTGTCCACATTGGCTGTCATATCTTCGCTCTGAAACCTCATCAGGCTGAAAGATGCGGCAAGAAACAGTCTTTTCAGCTGATTGGACTTCAACTACATTTCTGCTTTTCTGGGACAAGAAAAATGAATTTTCTTCTGCTGGCCTTTCAGAGAGTTGGGGCTGCCTGAAATCAGAGGGACATCTTGGATGAGGAAGGTTAGAAAGAGCACTGCTGGAGCTGCCAGCACAAGCAAGCATGGCAGAGGGGACATGGTCCCATGGGGTGCAAGGTGGAGTTGAAATCACTAAATCACAGAATCAAAGAATCACAGAATGAGAAAGGTTGGAAGGGAGCACAGATGGATCATCTGGTCTAACTGCCTTGCTCTGGCAAGGTCATCCCAGGGCACATGGCACAGGATTGTGTCCAGATGGTTCTTGACAAGTTCCAGTGAGGGAGACCCCACACCCTCTCTGTGCAGTCTGTCCCAGTGCTCAGAACAGTAAAGTTCTTCCTCATATTCATGTGAAACTTCTTGTGAATCAGTTTCTGCCTCCTGCCTCTTGTCCTATTGCTCCTAGAAGAGCCTGGCTCCACTGTCTTGGCATCCTCTCTTCAGATACTTAGATATAAACGATGACAAGTACGAGCAGCCAGCAGTGGAAAGGGAAAGCCAGAGGGAGCAGCAAGAAAAGGTCCAGCAGACCTGGCTAGGGAAGGAGTGACCCCTGAACGGGTGGCTCTAGGAAAGGCCAGTGGGATTGGTAAGGCATCTCTGTCCCATAGCCAGCCCTGGGATATGTGGGGAAGCCTGGAAAGCCTCAGTTCTTTTGAGGCAAAAAAGTCAATTCACTGCTTGTCCTCTCCAGTGAGGGGCTGCTGTGTTGGAGCCAAAACTTTGTGTGAAGGAGCCTTAGGAGCAGGACTGAGGAACGTGCAGCTGAAGGCAGCCCAGGTATTTCTGATCTGGTAACTTTCAAAGGCATCATCCTTGTTGATTTGTTCCTAATTTGGTGAGAGGTTACATGGTGAGCCCAGGATACTGTGATGGGTGAATGTGTTCACAAGTTTGTGCCTTTTGAATGATTATAGTTGCTTCCTAAAACAAAGTAGAATTAAGTAACAAATGCAGAAGATCAGCTATTTCAGACACTGTTAAAACCTGCTCCGTGTTTATGTGTGGAGCCAATGGAGTTATTTGTACTCAGGCCAGATTTGAAATGACGTACCAAGTCTAAACTGGCCAGTATAAGTAGAAATTCTGACAGCTCCTTAAGAAAATTTAACCACACAACGATACCACAAACTCACAGAAGCCGATTCAAAAGGGATGACTGCTGAAGACCAACAACAGGAAGAACACAGCACTCACAAAATATGCTGTCAGTCTCTCACAGAACTAGCCAGCAGAACTTTATAAAAGCCTGCTAATGTATAAGATGAAAGGAGAAACAGAAGAAAGTTCAGACAACTTTAGTGGACATGCTAAATATAGAGGGGAAAAAAAAGAAAAAAGAAAAAGAAAGAAAAGATGTTCCTAAGCCACACTAGGTAGCTAAGCAACTAACATACAAAATGCCAAGCTCAATTCCCCCCAAATTTCTCCAAGAACTGAAATGAACTCTTACAGCTGATACAAATCCTGAGTTACTGAGCAAAATCTCTGATAAAAAGAAGAGATGGAAAGAGAAAATATCCATTAGCAAATCTTACATAAGGAACTCAAACCCATACCCTATAATGCATCAGGGAAGGAGGAAAATCCATTCAAGCATGCAGAGATGAACTCTAAAACAAATTGTGTCAAAGCCCAGGTGAATAAACTTTCAATTCATATAACCATGCTCCAGAGAAGACAGGAAAAGGACCATAAAAACCCTTTTGGAAAAGCAGATCATTACCTCAGGAGATTACTTAAAACAGTCTGTTTGTTTTGTTGTAGGAAGAGAGAAAAAGTTATGAGAAATAATTGCAAGTTTTCCTTATTTCTTCAGACTCTGGAGTATCTTCTTCAAATGGCAGGTCTTAGCACATTTTTAGCATATTTTTCCCTGCCAGAGCTCCTCTTCCTCAGAGCAAGCACTGACTGCACCATTTCTCAGCATGTCTGGCACACACAGGTTGGGTGTGAATCCAGCTGTTTGCCCCAAGAAGTGGGAAGAGCAGGACATAAGAGCAAGGCTGACTTACCATTTTCAAGGCTAAAATTTGGCAGCCTCAGCTAGAGCACTGACAGCATCTCCTGTGCTGACTAAATGTGACACTGGCTGGAAATTTTTTCTTAAAAGATGCTGCTCTAGGCAGGTTTAAGCTATTACTTGCCATGCCATTGCACAGCTCTGCAGGAGGTTTTTGCAGGCAAACCAAGCTCATTTAAGGGGGTGTATGCATTACACTACAGAGCTAGAGGAAAAGTCTTGCCTCACCTTGAAGCAAGAAAAGTATTACATTCCTTGGGACCAGCAAATGCTCTGTTACATCCAAAGAGATACTTAAAATGTGGCGTTTTACTCAAAAGTACAGACATAGTGAAGGTGAAATTTCTAAAGCAAAGCTCTGTAATTTCTCATATATGTGATGACAACTTTGCATTTACTTAACATTTTATGAAGAAGCCAAATTCCAGATGTATGAATACTTTGGCCAAACCACAAAAGCACAAAGGAGGTCAAAGATCCATCATTAACCACATTAAATATTCCAGGCATAAGCTCCTGAATTTAATATTTCATCAACAGTTAGAAATCTATTTTATGAGGATCTGTAAAATACCTTCATTTCTATCCTGCTGCCAGTAGTGAATTGGTTAGCAAACTGTGTCTACTAACTTTGGTTAATGTAAATAAGAACATAGATATGCTGGAAGTCAGGAAAATAATAGGCTCACATTTATAGCTACTGCCAGCTGGTGTAGCTCTGATGCTTTGCTT
Organism: Sterrhoptilus dennistouni; assembly: GCA_013397095.1. Lineage (NCBI taxonomy): Eukaryota > Metazoa > Chordata > Aves > Passeriformes > Zosteropidae > Sterrhoptilus > Sterrhoptilus dennistouni. Next base: position 1,780,926 of record VWZU01012995.1, read on the forward strand.
CCACTGTTGACATTTAGCTCACAGAATGACACCCACATTTAGGCATCTACAGGTGCACATCAAATTCTCCATTTCAACCTGTGGGGACGTAATTTCCCTCTCAGCTGACAGATGGCTTGATTGGTGCTTTGAACTCCACTCACCACTGGAGCAGAGTTCCACTGATGTACCCCTGGATGCCTAAATCAAGCTATCTTCACAGACCCCACCTGGGGGTCTGATCCATAGTATGAGGAATACAAAAACAATCCAGGTGGGGCAGCTCTGTGCCTACTGCCCTCTCATTGTCATGGCCAGTGCCTCGCTATGGAAAGAAACGGGCATAACTGCTCCCAGTACAGGAAAGTGTTGTCCCTCTCTCTGGATCACAAATTTCCATCTCCGATCCTGTTCTCTTTCTCCAGATACTCCTATCAATTACTTAAACAGCCTCTCCTGCCAACTGTCACAGTCTTCTAGGTTTAGCATTATTTTAAACTTTTCTGTGCAGAGTTTACTGAAGGCTGAGTGCCTGGAAAGATGCTTTTTCTAAAAATGACTCAGTGAGCAAGGTAAGTCAGACCTTTTACTGGAGCTAGTACAGTATTATATAAAAAATCCCATGTGATTTGAAATCTCATGTTCAGTGATTACGATCAACTGCTGGACATGGCAGTAGCAAAGTGCTCCCAGAGTGACTTTCTGCCTCTTTGTGGAAACCCGAAGAGAGATATTTTCTTCTTCCACAGAAATGCAGCACTTACTAAAGGTTTATACTGCTCTGAGTTTCATTTTTCTCACTTTGCTTATTTATCTTCTTGCCCTTACCTGGTCTGATGCTCCTTGAAAGTGCCTGTTAGATTCATCCCTTTCTTTTACAGGTTATTCCCCTTCTAAGTGGTTTTTGAAGATGAGCCTTTTCCTCTAAAGGAGTGGGGTTTGTGCCACTTTTTTTTTTTTTCTTTTGATGGCACAATGACAGCTTTGCTCCCAGGTTCCTGGTCTGTTCTCAGTCCCTGCATGCTCAGTGAGCAGGATTACTGCTACTTCTTACCATCATCAAAGCTGCTTTTCTAGCTGTGATGGGCATGGACTTGAGTAAGCAACAGAGGGGACAGACAAGCAGAGGTAGTTACCAGTGGGGCACCTGCTCTTTCAATTAAAGTCACCTTTTCCTTCAGACTTCTGGGTTGGCAGAACAAAGAAAGGGAAGAACTTGTGCAGTGAAACTCTAATCTCAGAGCACAGTGTAGTTCTACAACAAAATATGTGAGAACAGATTTCTGGGAAAAAAAAAAAGAAAATACATAAGATCCACACATTTTTCCATTTCTAAATTTTTTTCCATTTCTAATTTTTTCATTTCTACCCTTATAGCTGTAAACAGAAATAAGGTACACATCCCCAGGTAACTGCTCTATCCTCTGCTACTCTGAGGCACAAACCCATGTCATTTATGGAAGTGTCCAGATACTCGCTCAGACTGTACAGTTGCTGGAAAAGAAGATTCTTCAAAATTTGTCATGTGAAATATTCATCAGACTGGTGGCATTACTAAGATGAAATTATTTGCATTTTACCTAAGGTATGTGAATCTGCACCAGCTGGACCTGAGACCAGACTATTTTGATTCAAGCAGAAAATAATCCCAATATTAGGTGGCACTGAGTTAGTTTTGGAACACATTCATTTAAAGGGAAAAAATGGGAGGAACTACTAAACTAGCAGTACTAGTAAACAAGGAAGTCCCTGAATAAATCTTTTGAGGCACGGGGCTTTAGGCTGACAAAAGTTCAGCTGCAAACATAATATCTCATTTCCACTAAAGTATTCTGCATTTAAGACTTTTGGCTTATCCAAGGTGCACTGAAGCCAGCAAAAACACTCCCACCTTTTTCCATGTGTTTTAGGTCAGGAACTTTCTGAGGAAGATGTGTAACAAATCCAGCACATCGAAAGCAACAGACACGTTTCCGGCTTTGCAGAAAATCTAGCTGGGGAGGGAAAACAGGCAAGAAAGTAGATGATTTTTGTCTTTTTTTTTTGCAACAATATCTGACTATGGATTAATCCTTTTTCCCACTTAATAGTCCCTTGTACCCTTACCTTGCCACTGTGTGTAATAGGCATTTGTTGTCTCTCGTCTCACTGTGAGCTCCTTTGGAGCAAGGACTGTCTTTCTATTCTGATTTTGTATGGCTCCTGGCCTAAGGGTTCCTGTCCAAGATGCTGCTGCAACATAAAAAAAACAATCTATAAATAATGACAATATGTCTTGTAAAGACAGCAAGCAAAAGTGCCAGACTTTGCACAGATTTTGGCTGGGTTGAACTGTCCTCATAGTCCTCTTCTGTGCCCTTCTGGGCTGCACAGTGCCAAAGGACTCCATGACTTTGTCTCAGCCCTTGCTAAAACGCTGGTGGGAAGTGCTGAGCCTTTTTGTCTACTCTCAATGACAAGGGTAGAGCCAAAGGCACTCAGCATGTTTCAAAAGATACTCAGTCCCTTGCAGGATGTGGCCCTGATGGATTGCAACTGTATCATAATAAAGGTGGATGAGATCTGTTACCAAGGCATGGGTACTAAATTGCCCCTGTAGTTAAAAAAAAATGGGAAATTATACATACCATCCCATGAAGCAGCTAATTTTGGGAGGGCTTGTTCTGACAGCTTGCGGTTCTCCTGAATGCTTTGCACAGATTTTGTGGACAGTGAAAACAACTGTCCTTCTGGCATGATCTGGAGCTAATTCATCAAAAAGTAACAAGTTTTCCATTACTGGCTCCCTGTCCTCTTTCTGTAGGCATCCTGCCATTCTAGTTAGATATCCTGGCATCTTGTGCTGGAGCATCCAGCAGGTCTCTTCCCAAGAATTGTCCATAGGCTCCATCTCACCGTTGCCTGGACAACACGTTACAGCCCTCAGCACAGGCATCAACATCCACGTCCACAGAGAAATGAGACTGTGCCACCGAGATCACCTTCTGTGGCTCTAACAGCAGAGGCCCCAAACTGCTAATTAAAAATAGATCAGAAGAGAAGAGAAGCCAGCAGGCTTCGAGCCTCATCTGAAATGTATGAAGCGAAGACTTTGGATGACACCAGGAAGCGCTGACTAAGTGATCCGGTCCCCAGGACTCTCACTAATGCGACAGCCACAGCCTGGAGATGAGACTGACTGTTAGGACTAATTAAGCTGACTCGCCGCAAAACGGCCATGAGATCAAAAATTCCACGTAAGGTCGATAACTGAAGCCCGGCAAGTCTTTGTGGAGGGGATGCCCTTGCAGGGGGCAATTGAGGCCCGCGTCAGAAGAGAAACGCCGTGTAAGAGCGAGAAGAAATGCCCTCAGGACCGTGAGGGGAGGCGGATAACGCGCGGCGGGCTCGGCGGGNGGCGGCAGGGGGCGGGAGCGACAGGGACCCCCGGGCCCGCAGGGAACCCCGGCCGTGCAGGGAACCCCGGGCCTGCGGAGACTCCCGGCCATTCAGGGTCCCCCCGGCCTTGTAGTGACCCCCGGCCTTACAGGGACTCCTTTGCCATGCAGGGACTCCCAGGCCTGCAGGGGCCCCGCCTGCCCCCAACCCATACCTGTGGCCACCGAAAACACTTCCCAGCCCAGGTTTTCTACAGCCCCATTTAAATATCCAAACACTTAATGAAGGCAGATGTTTCCATTCTGGTTTGATTTTTTTTTCCTCTTCATTTAAAGAATAAAAATCAATGAGTCAGGTCCACTTTTGATTCTCACTCATCTCACTTTCAGGCCCTCAAGACCGCATCCCAGCAGTGCNACCCCGGCCGTGCAGGGAACCCCGGGCCTACAGAGACCCCCGGGCCTGCGGAGACTCCCGGCCATTCAGGGTCCCCCCGGCCATTCAGGGACCCCCGGCCATTCAGGGACTCCCAGCCGTGCAGGGACTCTTCGGCCTTGCAGGGACCCCCGGCCATTCAGGGTCCCCCCGGCCTTGTAGTGACCCCCGGCCTTACAGGGACTCCTTTGCCATGCAGGGACTCCCAGGCCTGCAGGGGCCCCGCCTGCCCCCAACCCATACCTGTGGCCACCGAAAACACTTCCCAGCCCAGGTTTTCTACAGCCCCATTTAAATATCCAAACACTTAATGAAGGCAGATGTTTCCATTCTGGTTTGATTTTTTTTTCCTCTTCATTTAAAGAATAAAAATCAATGAGTCAGGTCCACTTTTGATTCTCACTCATCTCACTTTCAGGCCCTCAAGACCGCATCCCAGCAGTGCCCGAGAGCGTTGATTTGAAAACAAGAATTTCCCTGCTTTACTGTTAGCTGTTGAAATCATTGTGGTTATGAAATACTTTTCCGTTTCAACAACACTGGCCTTTAAGAGGCAAGCAGCAGTGCTGAAACACTGAAAATGGTTTCCCTTATCGAGGGTGGCAAAGAGGAGAGGGAAGTGACAAGCGAGGATTGCAGGCTGACTGTGCTAAGTAAAAAGTATGTCAAAAGAGAAGGTAGTTTAAAATGAGTATTGATGCATAAACTACAAGGTGTCCTTGAACCTCAGAGCTGTAAGAGGCAGTGGAAAGAGCAAAACCCCACTCAGAAAAGGCTTGGATTTAATTGTCTTTGTATTACAGAGACTCCATGATACTTTCTCAGGGATGAGAAAGGAATGGGAACCTTCATGTCTAGGGAAGAGGGATGCTCAGAAGAGAAAATACTGTTCTTGATGTTGCTCCATGTACAGAATATTTCTTTCGTAACTACAGGTAAAGCACTCAGAGCTCCAGCCACAGAAAAAAAAAATCAGACCTCTCAGTCACTTTGTGGATTTAAACTCTGAGGTCTTTTTGCTTTGATTTTTTTACTGCAAAAAGAGACAAACAATGCAATTTGCCTACTGGAAGCAGAAAAATGTTGACAGATAACACAGGGGCAGGGGCCATACCTGCAAAGAAAGTCCACAGATTAGGTTTATCACCAGGGGGTTGATTTATCTGTCATCAGTCAGATAAGTAAAAGTGTTCTCAGCCTGACAAAATCCATCTTGTTCAGCAGGTGAGTGTTAACAGACAGGCTGCTCTTTAGTTTTCCTGGATGGCATCAAAATCTCTTGTTTTCCTTAGTGAAAAGACTGAATTTCACTCTAGAAGCTACTTGTCACCTGTGACCAGCTGTGTCCACCACAGCACTCAGCAGTGAAAATGACAAATACCCTGACACAAAGACAGAAATCCACTCAAACCCAAGTATCTCTTTCTTCCTATAATCAGAGCACCTCTTTTCTCAGGGTAGTGGCAGTTGGATCAGGTCTTGCCACCAAGTTTCTATTGCTTCTGCAAAACAGCCAGAGAATATTTTGGATGGAGTTGTCAGCAATAACCCTGGAAAACAATCTCTCATATTTGTAAGTCAGGAGTAAACTTTCTGTGTAAAAACCCTGTGGGGTCAGAGGATGCCAACCTGTGCCATATGAGGGGGATAGCAAGTTTTATTCAGTATGAAACACTGGAGATACTTTTTCCTCCCACACCACAGCTTCACTTGCTTGCTGCAGCTCACTCAGCAAGCTGTAATGTAAAAATCAAACCAACCCTGCTTCAATTTTGCACTGAAAAGCATCTGAGTACCTTTGTGAAGGGAAGGGCCCTAAGCATCAACTGAGAAGTTCAACATCATTAACTGTCTCAGTTTTCCTCATATACAACAGAGCAGGAGAGAAAAGAAAAACACCTCAGCTACGTCCCAGCCATGAGAATGCAGAGTCTCAGTGGATGCAGGGATCTAAAGAGGGGTTTGAGTGCAAGCAACTGGCAGCACGCACAAGTCGAGTTGTTTAAGGAAATAAAAAAGCGGGATGTGCTAAAAGCCAACCATTGTCTCCTCCTGGAGAGCTGCCCACTCTGCAGGCACTTACTGCTTCTGTCAGCTTTTAGGCTGAATTTAATATTCACACAGCTCTGGAGATGACCCTATCTGGATTTGTGTGACAAACAGCATGAATATAAAATCCTCTTTCTCCAGAGGCACCTGGTTGGAGTTCTATTTTCCTTGCCAAAACATCATCTTCTGCCTAATCTAAAGGAACTTGGCCCATCAGTGCAGCCCAACATTCTTTGGAGCATCATCAGAGATTTTGAGACCTACATTAGCTGAGTATCCGGCAAGCTTCCAGTCCCCCTAAATATTTCCTAAGCACTCAGCTCCCTGAGGGAAGAGATTTAAGAAGAAATTGGCATGCAGTAAAACTACTTGTATTTGTTCTGCCACTGTCAGAGAAATGGCTGTGGGCTTCTTTTGGAAAGCTGCAGGTTTCCATTAAGATTTTGACATTTGTGCTGTTTTGTTTGTAGCTGACAGGGCCCAAAATGATGAAAAATCAATTCACCTGGTCCCCAACTGGGTGCTGTAGAGAGTGAGCATCTCTGTACACTGCTATTTTATCCTTGCCTCGTGGCAGTCTGTGCCCTTGGGAACTGAAATGCCTGCCCAATCCCTCCCTCCTTGCAGTGTATTCTGTAGTGCACAGCTCATCCCCACTGCCATGAAAATGAGATCTTCTGGCATCCTCCTTTTTGGTATAGTAGGCAGAGAATTTGCAGCAGATCCTTTAGTTGAACTTACAACACTGATAAAACTGCCTGGTTCTACAAAAGATATCCAGATGGGGTCATGTAGACTGTAGTGAAAATCCCATGGAGAGGAAAGATGGCCAGAAGGGCAAACTTACCTCCAGGGTAGGCAGCCCCAGACCCAGTAGAAGTAAGAGATTGTTTGGTTCCATTTCCCTGCCATCTCTTTTGATCGATGCCCACCACAAATTCTACCAAGGAGGATGAAGCACTGCTGGAGATGCTGTGGTTCAGTGTTCTGTCCTGCACATGGCATCTCCAAAAAGGTAGAAACTGCAAGTTCTCTTCTGTTGGATCTGTAGTTACAGAATTTTCCTACATTTATTAGAACAGCTGAAGTTCAGTAACACCACAGTGCAAACCCAGTGCAAACAGCCTGACCCAGACTTGTCCCTGCATCAGCCAATTCCCCTCTCATGGATGCTGCTCCCAGTTTTAGCTGTTGTAAGACATAAATCCATAGGACTCACCCCAATTGCCCCAGTCTCTCTCTATGGGGAAGATTTTAGCCCAGTGGTTACAGGCAGAACACCCAGCCCCACAGAAGTGCAAGTGCACTTTAGACAATTCACCTGTGGAGAATTTAGATGCTGGCATCGTTGGGAATTCTTGACACACATTGAAGCAAACAGAAGTAAAACAAATACAGACTGAATACATGTGAGGCTGTCTTGAAGACAGCTCCTATGACTCAACATGACACTCTATCAAGCCATGTTTGCTCTGAGGTTACCAGCACAATACCAAAACCAGTATTACTGTGGCTGGATGATAAAACACAGAAAAGCTAAAAAAAAAAAAAAAAAAAAAAAAAAAAAAAAAAAAAATCAGATCTTTTCATTTCCATCCAAGTTTTCTAATATCTGTAGAGGGACTCCTGCTGAGGCAGATGTGAGTATCTCCTGCTGCACAGATGTAACATAGAGAAGAATTGGATTTTCAAAGGCTGTGAAAAAGTGCTGACCAAGTGCCATGGTTAACAGTCCTTACAGGCTTGTACCTCATTAAAAATGTGGCAGCCTTGTCAAGTATCTTATCTTAGCATAGGTTTTCCCCAAAGGATTTTGCTCTAACTATTTAGGATTGATTCTCTAACACACAAAGAATAGAGATTGACCCTCCTCTTCAGAAGGGTCAATGCAAAACATGCTCTGGGGCTGTTTAAGTGACCAGTGTTGGGATTTAGTGTTGGGCAAATTCTTACCGATATTCCTCCATCCCCCACCCCTCTTCCTGTGCAGGGCATGACTGGAGAGAGCATGTTCTAGTTTCTCAATGTGGGTTTTAGGTTTAACACTGAATTACAAGAAGGTAAAACTGCCAACAGCCCACACCTCTGTTCATTGACTGATAATAGAAACAAAGAAAGAGAAATATTATGAACAAACCTTTTTCATGAAGTGCTTGTGTAACTTGTCTTGCAAAACTGTTTTGTATGTTTCAATGCATGTTCAAGATTTACACTGCCACAGTTTGGCTGTGTTAATCTTTAACTAGCCTACACAGCACATGGGTTGATCAGACAGGCAGCTCTTAGAGGGAAGAAGACAGAAAATACAGCCATAAGGAAGGAAAAATGTGTAGGAGTTCAGTTTACAAACCAGTGAAACCAACCCATGGGCTATAAATCAGGATGAAGTTAATGTGTCTTACTTCAAGAAGACCCCATGCATTGAAAAAATGAAGTCTGATTAAATTAATGAGACTGATTCAAACATAATGGAAAAGATATTTGGTGCTGGTGTGACAGCAGAGCATCGCCAGGAGCAGTCTTTGTTAGATTTGTTTTATTGCAGACATGCTGGTTTGATTCTTGGCATCACTGAGCCAGGGATGTTCACACTAGGAAGCTGAACCCAAATCATCTTACATTTCTGGAGCTGTCTAAAGCTGGATACTTGGAGCCACCTCTGAAGTAAAGCAGCTGGTTTTTGTTTTTGCTTTGAATTACAGAAAGAAGAGAGAATGTCTGTGCTGCACTGAGCCCTGTGCATGGGTGTACTAGCTTGGCAGTCATGATAATTTTCTGCCACCAGGAGAAAGTGATACCTAATATTGTGTGGGCATGGCAGCTCAGAGGGGTCCTGGTGATCACAAGTGCCCTGTGGCATTCTGTTTGAGATTTTAGGCTTTCAAGGAAGATGGCATGAAAATACATGTAATACTCAGACTGCTCAGAGATCACTCATTATTGTAGGAAGGATACTGCTCTACCATCAGAAGATTGTCAAGATTCAGTGAGTGCCAAATTGTGGCACTGTGTCATGCCCTCTGGACACTGTTTTATTATATCTCTGTAAAGACATGCAAAGAGACAGAAAAGTAAGATCTGCCCTACATTCAAAAGAGAGCTTGTAATTCAAGTAACGTATAGCAAGTCCTCAATATCAAATAGAATTTGTGAGTAGTACAGACAGATTTAGACACTACCAGGCTGGTTTATTTGTGTACCACAGCTGTCAATAATGATGTGCAGTTGCTGCTGAACAGCACACACACTGTAGGGTCAGTTCCAGAACTGTGGGGCAGGAGGTTTCAAAGTCAACCTGCTGGCTCTGCTACCCTGACTTGGAGAGTGTGTACAGAATTAGGACAATGTGGGGTAAATAAAATTAGATTTCCATCCTTTCATCACCAAACCTGACCTCCAGGGACTCTTTATCTTTGCACAGGAGCATCAGGCTTTTCCTCTACAGGGACTGGTGTCTGCTTCTGTTCTTGGACCTTATCTGAGCAGGTCACAGAGACTCCTAACACCCAGGAGCTTGCTCTAGGCTTGCTTAGCCATATCTCTGCTGCCACATGTGTATCCAGTGCTCCTTTAGACACCAGAGTGAATGGACACATCTCTAGGAGCTCAGACAAGATATTGCTACAAGAGCTGCAATATCAGAAGCTGCAGGACTTCAGGCACTCTAGAAAACCCAAACCTTTTCTGGGGGCTTTCCTGATCCAAGCCTGTTTTGATAACCTGGGCATCTTTGGCTGCAGCATCATTTAAGGTTATATATTTCAAGCAAATATCTAGTTTTCATTCAGAAAAAGAGCTCTAAGGACCCTGAACTCAGGCTTTAAAACACTGTGAGCTGGGATGTTTTCAGAACTCTCATACCATTACAAGTGAGAATCATTTTAAGGCTCCCCTGAACACAAAAGTTTGGCAGACATAAGGAAGTGGGCTTTGCTTCTAGGTCATCATATGTGAAATAGCAGGGTGAAGTTTATTGAAACAAATACAAGATACAAGATACATATGGAGATACAAATACATCCAAATACAGCATTTGGATGCTGCTGACTTTTTTTTTCTAAAGGTCCTCTTTTATTTCACACTATTATTAGGTACTGTCTCTGCCAATTTTATCTTACTGCTATCCTTTGTCCTTGAGGCAGATCAATTTTCATTCTATCAAAGACCTGGAGAAGGAGGGAAATGTTTTGTATGTCCTTTGTTCCTTTTATTTTCTTTCTTAGTTTTATGGAATTTCTCCACATCAAAAATACAGTGACATTTTGTCTGTCTTTGTGATTGAAATTACACAATGATAAGAACTGTATATTCACTTAAGTTTTAATTTTCAAATAAGCAGTTTCTTCAAGTGACAGGAGTTTAGATGTAACTCTGTCCTTACTATATATCTGATGTTCCAGTCCCCAAAGAATGTTGAATTAATAGGCTTTGTTCCTTATATAATGAAAGCCAGAAGAAAATAAATACATGTAAAGATGTTTACTATTTGATATACTGAGCTTTCTGAAGCTCTGAGTTTTTAAAATTCCCAGTGAATTCAGTGGAAATTGCAAATGTAATAAACCAGATCATTAATGACTAAGGATGAGTTTATGGCTATTAAATAAATTTGCTTTTGGCTGATGATAAAATTAATGGGGTTTTGGATGTATTAATAAAGAGATTAAAAACTCACTTGAAAAGATGATTTATAATGCTATGACATTCCATTTCTATCTTATTCCTAAAATGTCTTTGTCCCATGAGCACTACAGACAAGTAAATATTGTATAATTGTGTTTACGTTCTGGATTAATTTTAAAGGTCTACAAGGATGAACTTGATGATGAAGACAGAAAGTTGGGACTATGATCACTTTTCAGTTCTCCTGTCAACCACTTTTGATGAATCTCCTCACATAAGTGCCAGCACTTCCCCCACTGTCCATGTTTTAGGAGGAAAATCAGCAGGTGGCTCAGAGAGCTGTGTGATGGGGATGACAAGGGCCATGCTAGTACTTAGGTACATATTGAAAACCATCAGCTGATCACCTTAAGCTACCCCCAAGACGTTATTTTGTCCAAATGGCACATGAGGTTGCAGGGGGTCACATTTTCTGCTTCTCAGGGGAGCACTGCTGTCCTTCCTTGTCCTGGCTGTCCCTGACATGTGTGGGTACCGTCATTCGTTCTGGTGACAGTGCAGAGAAGCGACAGCCCTGCTAACCCTTGGGAGGTGCTGGCTGCAGGGGGAGCTGCCTGGCTGGACACAATTCACTCCAAGTTTCCCAGCTCCTCTGATGCACTGGGCTTCTCCTGAGGGCTGAGGTGCTGGTCTGAGGAGTCGTGCAGAGAGTGGTAATGAATCAGTTTGGATGATAATGAACCACGGAATGGATCTGACACTGCAAGGTAGAGTGCAGTTAAAACCCTGAGGTAGTACAATTTTACTTGTCTCCCTAAACATCAGCACATCTGACATTAATAAGGAGCAAAGCCACTGAATAAGGAAATGCCTTACGTTTTTCAGGGTAAAACTGCCCTTTATCTCACCCAAACAAAAGCGTGTGTGGTGTTTTTCACAGTCCTCAAATGAGCATAATAGCTGCTGGCAGTGACTCTACTTTCATCATTATCAAGGGCCCTGTGATTATGTGTGTTATTGGTTCCTGTTGAGATTGTTACAGTGAAAACCATTTGTGGAAAATTAATTTGAATAAAAGCTTAAAAATCTGGTATCATGTTTCACTGTTGTCTTCTAAGGAGTGAAATTAAACTACCTATGTAGGGGAGAAAGCCAAGAGCCCTTGTAAGCAGGAACATCTATTTGCATGGAGTGTTTACATCTAACAAATGTGCTTTATCCTTGATAATTTACCCTGTTTGGGTCCAGAAGAGGTCAGACATTGTTTAAGCATGGAGTGAGGAACAAACACTTCCACTGTGCTGGATTGAAGTGCGTGCAGAGGTACAAGCCTGCCTGCAGAGTATACTCACCCTTTGGCAGGCTTTGGCACAGGTTAGAAAAGTGCCAGCTGAACTAGAAAAAAAAAATCATAGCAGTGTCATTAGATGGGGGATTAGTTGTCTGGACCAGCTTTCCTGACTTTGGCCTTAACTAGTGTGAGCTGGTATGGAGATAAGTGAGATGAAGGACCAGCCTTGATCAGAGCAGCTCCAACCTGAATCATGGGGCCTGGAAAAGGCTCATGTCCTCAGAACATGCAATGCCACTGAAATTCCTGTTAGTGCTAAAATTCCACAAGGGAGTACTGAAATCAAGAAGGTCTTTACATTTTCTTCCTGTTCATGATAAATCAGAAAATGGCTTATGGGATGGCAGGACATTTAAAGAGGGTCTTTCTAGAAGTAAACTAGAGGAGGCCGCAAAGTTAGAGAGACATTATTTTTATTTCTTCTAATTTTGACATCACTTATCTCATGGAGGATGATGCCAGCTACATGTTCTTTTTCTTTGAACCCTTGCATTTCTGGTTCTAGCACTGTTAGAAGATTCTCCTGTGCTAAGCACACTTCTGAGGTATTTTCGAGGAGACATTTCTCAAAGTGGAGACATTTCTCACAGTTTTACCTCTCCATTTTCTCTGGCCTCCCTTGCTTGGCACTTTAGGTTATTCAGGACAGCAGAGCCTGATCAGAGAAGGCATGGTGGCTGAGATGGCACTTGATAACACTGTAATGGTGCTGACTGGCTAGGAAAAGCATCCAGAAGGTCCGTTTAGGGTGATTTTTAGCTCAGCCTTTTGTTGATGGAGTTTGCTGTCTGAGGGCACAATTCCACAGCCCTGGCAGTGCCAGCAGGAAGTCTGAGGCCCTGCTCTGAGTGCAGGATGTGCACAGTAAGGTTCCATACCACCACAAGCCTATCTTCTCTGTGCCTAACCTCTCCAGAAGGAGTTTAGCTGCTGGCTTGTTCTGTAATGTGTCAACTTTGGTTATGCATCACAAGGTGTGCAGTGGTCACCACACCTGCTTCTGCTCTGCAGCTTCTATTCCTCTCTCCACATCCTGGCACTGGGGAGAATTTGTTCTATCTGTCTTGTTGGGAAGTTGGCAGTCTTGGTATGTGGTGACTGACACATCAGTTTATTTAGGCATTTTTAAATAAAATACATAATTATCATAACTGTTAAAAATACAAGGCCAGCTACATGAGAGGGGCCATTTCTTAGTAAATCCAGCTCTCATTTGTGCTTATAGTTCAAAAATTTCTTCATGCAAGTCTCAAGACAGAAGTTATCAGTAGATAAAAGGAGGCTTATCTGCAGATTTAATTGCAGATAACAAAGTATGGGTAAAGTGAGTATTTTGGTACACAAACCCCAGTTAATATCTTGGAGAGATACCTCCAGCAGGATATGGCAAAACAGTATGAAGAATTGTGAAACTTCTGCTTTACCAGAACTTTGGTTAACAGTGGCCAAAATTAAGAATAAGAAAGGAAAAAAAAAAAGGGCACAGCCAAATCAGGTGACAGAGAGATGACTCTACAGAGCTACAGATCAAAAGAAGGGTGCATAAGTATACAACGCTAACATCCACTTTCTACAGCAGGCAGGATGGTGCAGGGCTCTGCTGGTAGCTGTGAGAGCTGCTGGTAGCCCTTGTACTCTGTTCTGCTGGGTGTGAGCACTTCTCCTGGCATTTAGGCAGAGGAAACTGGTCTATACTGGGTTTTGCAGCAGGGTGATTTTTAGTATTAGTACCGAAAAACACAAGTTTCAGCTACCACCTGAAGTTTGCTGCCCTCTTCCTACAGGTCACTGCAAATTGAGAGGGCAGCTATTAACCCAAATTGCTTCCAAGAGAAACCAGGCAGGCATTAGAAAAAGGGAATCTGAGTTTCAGTCAACTGATTGGGAAGTGGGGCACATGGGGATTACAGGTGTTGCCAAAACTGCTCTGGAGACTGAGTTGGCTTCTGATGAGCTCAGAAGCTGTATCTGTGAGCCGTACATAAGTAAAGAGCACCACATTGTGTTCCCCAGTGAACTATAATGGTGTTTTTAATGTAGAGAGAAAATTCCTCTTCCCTGACAATTGCTACAGAAGAACAGGTAGTTTTTGGCCTTTTTCTCTCTGTTGCTTTTATGCAAGAACTAGCTTCAACTCTAATTTTTCCTTGAATAGATTTTGTGAGGCTGCAGGCTGACCCAAAAGCCCTCAGCAAGCAGAAGAAAAATGTTAGTGCCAACAGCTCTGCAATAGCCTGCGGCAGCTCAGCAGTGCACTGAGCAGCCCGAGTATCAGAAGGGCAGTTTGGGAGCCCATGGCTGCTCATCTCCACTGCCTAATTGGCAGAAAACCCTGTAATTGCTACAAGTCAACAACACCAAGAGTTCAACACAGAAATCAAACAGGGGGGCGAATTAAATGGACTGTGCATAGCAGGTACATGCTTCTAGGAGAGCCAGAGGCTGTGCATCTCACAGCAAGTGTGCTGAGAAGCAAGTCCCTAACAACACATGCACAGAATCTCCAGCAAGAAAGGGACTGACCCCAGTGAAAATGCTGATGTGCAGGGAGTTTGGCAGGTGTTGAACTCATGGCACAGAAAGTGAGCCTTACATAGTTGGGTTAAGAAGTGAGAAGCCTTTGCCTTCTTGTGTAAAGAATTTATGGACACACCTATCCCATGAGACCAGGCATAGCTCCTTCCTGCTTAACGAGAAATGTACCTCTCCAACTCTGCTGTATTTCCATGTGTGGGGTCCAGGTTTTTACCTAACCTCAGATAAACCTTGAGAAATGGCAGTCAGAGAAATGCACAGGAAACATCCAGGGTTTATTCCTTTTGATTAATGTAACCCATCTAAATGGCCTTCTGCCCAGACTCTCACACGTCCCCTCTGCTGCATCATCTTGTCTCCCACTTCTCTGCAGACTTACAGAAGAGCAGCCAAAACATGAGGGCAGAGTGATTTCAAAGAAGCAGTGCCAGCCTGCCCTATAAATAATGCATACAGATCTTTTGTAGTGGTGAATTTTGCTTCTGAATCATCAACTGTGTTATCTTTCCCATTCCTGTCTTCTGCTGCAGCCTTCCTGTAACCCTCCTAGAATTAAAGTAATGTAAACAGCAGATTTGAAGTGTGGTTTTACTATGGGTTCAGCAACCCATCCATCGAATGGCTCTTTCTACTCAATGATTCACAGATGAGCAGAACTCCTTATCCAGGGAACAGGAAGATGTGGAGCTGGTGCTCAGAGATGGCAGTAGAGAAAAGGCCTTGAATTATAACAGCACTGCAGTGCTTGGTGAGAAAGGACATTAAATACAGATCATGAGAAAGGACATTAAATACAGTAAAGCAAACAGGAGTGTGTCCAAGACAAACCTGACCTTGACCATCCATTTTACCACTTCAGGGGGAAAAAACTCCAAAGGTTTCAGATACTGGTGAGCCAGAAGTAGAAGTTCAAAGATCAAATCAGACATTTTCCTGTAAGCCAAAATCTACTTACAACTGATGGCTGACTTCAAGATAGCACACTATATCAGTACAGTGGTGTGTGAGCAATTGGCTGAGATACATGTTTGTGCAGCTTTCTTTCTTAAAACAAATGCAAAAGTTTGAGGTTTGCAAACGGAAGAGCTATTGACCCAATAATCTGTTTGTTTTGCTTGAAGAGACACAGATCCTGCTGCAAGTGTCATTCCAGCCAGAAAAAGAAAAGTGATCACTTCAGAAGTTCAGATGTGGGGCTGAATATTGTACTTCCATGTCTGAAAAGTTGCCAGAGGGAAAGAAATAAACGTCATAAGGTCTGAACTGTGGCTCAGTGCATTTATAATTATACCAAGTGCTAATGCCTCTGAAGCAGGGTCTAAATGTATGACATAGCCCCCCTGTCTTCTGCAGGAAATCAAACAGATCCTAAAACCAAAGCAGATAATACCATCAAAAATAATGCCCTGCAAACCTCCACCAGCTGAATGATATTTATATAAAGATGCCTGCAGATCCTAAAGCACACAGACGTACTTACTGTCATTCCCTCCTGTACATCAGTTTGGTCTTGCTGGCTCTCTGAGGCTGAGCACTGAAGTCAAACAATGCACTTGGCTTTCTAAATGTCCACAGAGGTCGCTGCTGGCCAAAGGGATACACTTTTTTCTCTTCCAACCACTTATTCTTCTTTGAGAAGCTGAACCTGATTGTTGACCATACTTGGCTCAGAGGAACTGACACAACAAGATCTGAACTGAGCCCTGCAGTTGTGCCTTAGGTGTCTGTAAGGCCCCGTATTTTTGGATGCCAGTGTTATAAAATTAGTTCAATTCTCAGAGAGCAATAAATGGAGTAGCTCTTAAAAGATGTGCATCTTCTGCAATGGTTATAAGTAGTGGGGAAGCACTGTAACAACCCAACCTATTAGCACATAAAATGCTGTCCTTCCCTACCATCAGTAGGGACAACTCCCTCTTCTAAAACTATATAGGCTGGTCCCTTCTTTTTCTCAAGATATTTCAAAGCTCAGGGACGAGATGCACAGGATTGCTGAGCTCTTCCTTTTCCTTTCTTCAGCTTTTGTACAGTCAGTGTTGGTCGTTCAGAGGACAGGATGGAGAGGCCAGAATGGCACTGACTGACTGCTTCCACCCTGGTGGAAGCCTGACAGAACTTGGAGTATCCCCTTGCCTCCTCAACCTCCTGGTGCTGGGAGCACTGGCAGCGTGGGGACAATGCACTGGTGGTCTCTGTATCCTTTCTTTTCTACCTCCATCCCCCTGGGTTTTAACATGTTCCAGGCTGCCCCTCTTGTGTGGGTACCCCAATTTAGCTGAAGCTTCTAAGACAGCACCATTCATACCCAAACAATGTGGTTGATGAGTCATGCCCACTTAATGTCTTGAAGGACAGGACTCCACTTGTCCCACTGCTGTTGTTCTGTTCCTCAGCAACGGCACAGGTTCTCAAGAATTTCAATCACTTCCACTGCCTCCTGGTATTTTGTTCCCTGAACACTGAGTTCTCCCCATCTATTCCAGGAGCAGGTGGGTACCTGGGTTACTTGGATGCAATTGCTTGCAGCACATTCCTCCACTGGCATTTCTATTCCCCCTTAACCCCAATGGATCATTAATGATCTGTAACTTGGATCATTAACTATTATTTATGCAGAAACTCAATATAACATTGTCAATTTGAAAAATCATGTTTTTCAATGAAAATATAAGTTGTTGCTAAAGCTGAAAATATTGACCAAATCTTCTTTTTCAACTTCTTGATACCCTTGCCAGCAAGCTGAGCAAACCTATGCCATTTCCTTTCTGCACTTCCATTTGTATTTTCCAGTTCAGTCCTTACCACCACTGTTAGACTCTTCTTGGGCAAAAGCAACAAAACCCAATAAAACCTAATTATTAGAACACTGTTTAAGATAAGCTTCCCTTTCTAATGACATAAACCTTCCTTATCACATATAGCTGTGCTTTCCTCAGGCATTTTCTAGCAGTGACTCTTTCAGCACAAAAGAATAAAGCTCCAAAGCAGTGTGATTGAAAGTATGCCAACTTTTATTGACAAGGAAGCGCCAAGGCTTTGGAGAACTGTGAAACAGAAGCCTACGGAGAAAGAGATACATTATGTATAAGAAGATATTCTAGAAAATACCCAAAGGGAAAAATGAGCCAGCCTTGAACAACTGTGACAGACTCCCAGCCTCAGCACTTGCATTTCTGTTGAAATCTGGTGATGAGAGCTGATCAAGAAGCTGAAATCAATGAAAGACAAAGATTCACAGGTTCCACACAGCGATGAGCCTCTGTATAAAGTTAGGAGACTTGGAAAAGAAAAGGCAGGTAAAAGATTTGGTTGCCTATTTTCCATTAGTAATCTGTAAAACTGAGGGTTTCAAACTCTGAGAGAAGCAAATTCAAACTTAAATATAGTAAAAACTCAGGAGGCAATGTGAAGTTGCACCAAGCTACCAAATGCATGGAAACAAAATAATTGTCAGCAAGTGTTTCAGCCTGGTTGTCTACACAAATGTGGCAGCCAAAGAGCCAACAGGCACAGGAAGGACTCAGAGGTCCAAATGTACTTAAGACACTGACAAAACAAATCACTCTAAAACAAAAAGAAACAAGACTATGACTGACAACCAGATTTATACATTGACAGCCTTAAGCCCCTCTCACACAGTTCAAATTTTGATCTTGCACGTGCTTCATTGTGGGGCAGTCACATGTATCTATGCCTTGTCTGGAAGCTCCTAATGTTTCAGATATCTGGTTCCAGTAAGGAGCTTATTCCTTTATAGTTATCATAAAAGCATGATAAAGGAATTGTTTCATAGTAGAGGTTAATCCACTGCAGAAGACCACTCTGAGCATCCCAAAACAGAGCCTAAAATGGCAATAGCCTAGTCATGCTTTTCCAGAAAATAAAGAAAATAAATTGTTTATATTCTAGCTAATCTGTGCAAATGCCAACATTTTCACTTACAATGATACAAAGAGCATTTGTTTTTCCAGAAAATGTATCAGCTTAACACAGCTTAAATCCCATTGTGATCTGCCTAGACCCTTTTTGTCTCATCCACAATATTTTCAGTCCCTAGAAGAAGACTTTTTAAAGGACACCCTAAGGAATGCCCTCTCTGTCTATGAAATCTGCAGGCTGAGGACACTTGGTTTGTTCAACCCCTCTCCACAACTTTCCCAGCTCCAGTGTCCAGCACTTCATGCAGGTTTGACAGGAGTCATCCTGAAGCCTTGCCCCTTCCCACTTCCTCAGAGATTCCTGATGGACAGACCTGGGCTGCTGAGTATAGCAGCACCTGCTTATATCTTCATTTATTAAAATTCATCTTTGAATGTTCCGCGCCCCCCCTTGCTTTTCTAAATATCTTTTTGAAGTATTTGTCCTCAAGGAATGGGCTGGAGCCCTTCTGTTTCCATCAACCTTTCCCAGCCAGAGTGTCACTTTTTCGTCAGGGCCTATTGTGAAGTCCCAAACAATTGTTCTGCAAATGCTCTTTCCAAAAATAGCATTTGAGTAGTTTGCACACTACATTTCCATCTGGAGGAGATCTTTTCTCAGCAGTTCCAAACACATGGATACATAATGGAAAATACTGTCATGGCTTGAATAATGGCTCCATTTAACAGAGAGCAAAACTCACTAAGCAATGAATCTCAAAGCATGCTGAGCCCTCAAGGTCCAATTTTCCAAAGCTGTTAAGCATGGATGTATGTTGTTTTAAGCAAGCTGCTATTGTAGCACCTTGCAAGATTTATTGTTTGTACTTTGGTGGCACGTATTGATTCCTGGGATGTGCAGAGCTGAAACAGTTGTTACAGAAAGAACCTCTAGAGCATTAGATCTGGAGTATTGTATCTTGACTCACAGCTCCAGCCAGTTCATCCACTCAGTCTCTCTCCCTCTGCTCATCTGTAGCTATCCTTGCACATATCTTCTGCCTTGCTTTCCAAGCAAAATTTCAGAAAACATCTCAATATTGATTTGATTCTGAGATCACACCTTGGGCCCTTGAGCTCCACAGTCACTTCCTTAGGAAGCATTTGAGAAGCCATCTGTGTGTGAGAGCCCAGTATCTGATTTGCTTAATGAGGCACATCAAACTCACCCAAATCTACATCAAAATGTAATGAATGGCATGATGTAGAAGCAACCTTTGATTCACCAGAGTAAATTAATCAGTAGCTGAACTCTGCGGAAGTTGGTGGAGTTCTCTGACTACAGGCTGCTGAGGTCTTTGCAGTAGGGCTCTCCACATCTTATCTACTGAAACAATGAAAGGCAGCTCATTAAAAACCTCAGCTCTCTGGAATTATCAGTTTTTCAGATTTAATACAATTTCTGCGCTATTTCCTGCTGTAATTTCCAGCTAGCATGACTTGAAGCATGAAAATCAGCACAAAATTAAGAGAACCAATTTGGATATATTAATTTCATCTTATGCTTCTTGTGCAAATCCCATGATTTCTTCTTCTGGACTGCTGGATTTGTCAGCACAAATAACCTGGAAGATTCTGTGACTGACCTTTCACACCTTGGTTTCTATGTAATTTCATCACAGTGGTATTAAGGTAACACAGTAGCAAACTGCATTTTAGATCTGCTCCTTCCTTGCAAGCAAACAAAACGCCAGGATTATGCTGGGATCATCCCAAATCCTGCAGTATGGCTGTCTCAAGGTGAAGAGGTAGCTGTGAGCAATGAATGTCAGACAGTACAAGGCTGGGATTTTATTAAAGGCTGCAGAGAGACAGTTCAGGGC
This sequence comes from Sterrhoptilus dennistouni, assembly GCA_013397095.1. Taxonomy (NCBI): domain Eukaryota; kingdom Metazoa; phylum Chordata; class Aves; order Passeriformes; family Zosteropidae; genus Sterrhoptilus; species Sterrhoptilus dennistouni. The sequence continues at coordinate 1,801,016 of VWZU01012995.1, forward strand.
AGGGGAACACCCTTCCTAAGGGGCCGAGCCCAAATGCCTCAGGCAAAACTAAATTTGGGGTCTCCATTCCTACAGAATATGAGCCTTTCTTCCCATTATCACTTGGCTCACAGACCCAGCAGAAAGGCAGAGGTGTTTCTGTACCTTTCTCTTAAGAAAGGATGGGCCCAAGGGCAGTTTTAATGCTGAACACCCCAGGGAAGTGACTAGTCCAGGGAAGTGGCTCACCCTCCCAGGCTCCATGTGCCAGAACACTTTGCCAGGAGTTCCCCATAGAGCCAGTCAGTGACCCAGGCAGAAGGGCCTGGATGCTTTCTCCAGGCTGTCAGTGACTGGCAGGAGTTATGGGCATCCAGACAACCAGCTGTGTGCCAGTCTCAGCCAGAAAACCTCACACTGGCTAACTGCAGACTGAATTTGATGATAAAGTCCCTGTCCTGATGTACAAGAACCACCAGGTTCTTCTTCATCAGGTGACCTTAAATGAATAAACTGTGGGTCTAAATGGCAACTGATTATAGCAGGTTGCTTTGACTACGTGGGGTTAAGACAGCTGGAAGATTGTCCTATTTGTAAAGTTATCAGTGGTGGATAGAGAATGAAGGGACACTGAACTGCTTTTGGGGTGGAAGGATGCCAGGACCCGCCTGACTCGTCAATCCCAAAGTTAAACATTCTGAGGATGTAAAGAACAAGGTTTCCTCAGAAACTGGCACCAGTGAGGATGTAGCAGGCAAATTACTGATAAAGGAACAAACGAGTGATACTACTGGTAATTTATCTAAAGCTGCTGAGCTAAAGGCTGCTGAGCTGACACAGCTGGCACAGAAACCCAGAGTCAATAATTTTATACTATAAAATCCCACTTTTTAATGTCAGGAACTTCTAACAAACCTTTTCTAAGAGCATTCATGAGATTCTCTCATGAGTGGGGATGCTCCTCAAGGCCAAGTGAAAGAGATTTGCCCACAGTCGTTGGTATGGGATAGTAATATCCAGTGTCTACTTAATAATTATTTTATTGTCTTCAATATCATTGCTTCAATATTGCTTCAGAAAATAGTGCACTATGCTAGTAACTGTAACAATCTATACTGTGCAGTAAATAATTCTGATTAGGGTCTTTCATTCTAATGAGTAAAAGAATCAAATAATAAAGAATAAAGTAATAAGAACCATCAATAAATAAATAATTAATCTTATTAATATAAGTATATCTGGGTTGCCATCCTTAATCTTCCAGAGCAAAGTCGTAAAAAGATTCAATTGCATCTATAAAACCCTTTGACTAAGTCTGGGACTAGGATTGGGCCCAGCCACATCCATACTCCTCTCTGAGAAGGAGTTTAGGGCAGGGAGTCCTTTCTGCACCTCATGACTCGACAGGAGAGCTTCTCTAATAAACTCAGTGCAAAGCTTCTTTCTGCTTGCAGCATTGATCTTGAGGAGGCAACACAAAAAACTTGCTCACCTCCCATGTGCAATTAAAATTTTAAATGGACGTGGTGGAAATCCGTCCTCATGTCAAATGGAAAGCAGTTAAATGTATTTTCCCAAGTTTATCATATTTGTCTTCCCAACTTTTGCTCTGACTTCGTTTGAGATTTTTTTTCCCCTCATGTGTTGCATCTTTGCACTTGCTGTTAGAGAACTGACCAAGGTCCAACACTTATTGAATCTAATGAGGGAATTCATTTACATCCAGATTCAACTCAAACTACATCACAATGAAGTTGTTTGCTTCTGTTATATAACTGTACATATGGGAAATAGTTGCTTATTTACAATGAAGAGAGTTTTAAATTTTGCCACTTCTCCTTGGCTTTTGTTGCATGTTTTTTTTTTTTTGCACAACAATTAAGTGTTCAGCAGTCCTTACAATCCATTCTTCAGAACGGCTTCACAAATTTAAAATCACAATTATTAAATGCATTATTTGGAATGGACTACTTTTCTTTTGCAGGCAATATACAGCAGTCTATTTAAAGAGAGAAGGTCATGTTATGATGGGTGGGCCTTGCACATCACATCTTACCTCGAGTCTCTGAACAGAAATTTATAACTTTTTCTTTTGTCCTCCTTCGTGAATGCTCACAAAATAGCCTTGGTATTTTCTTGCTGTTGCACATCTTGGTATTGAAACTTACTGATGTGATTGTTCGGAGGAAAGAAATATAAAAAGCACAGCCCAGGAAGAGACATTAGAAATGTGGACCAGAGTTTGAAATAAAGTTTTTCATTAGTTTCTAAGTAGGAAAACTGGTGATTTGATAAATGGCTTAGATGTATTACACTTATCTCTATATTGTCTGTATATATTACCCAAATGTTAGCTAAACAGCCAATAGTTAGACAATAATTTTTTATATATTTAATGCCAGAAGTCAGACAGAGTTATGAAGTCTACTGATTTCACCTTAAAACAGTTGTAACTTGAAGAATTTGCTGTTCTCATACACAACAATATTTGCCTTTAATATATCCACATTTGAGGCACAGTGTCTTGCATTCTTCTTAGGGAAATAATATTTCTCCTTTGATGAATTTGAAGGCAAGAGATGGCAAAAGAAACATGGGCAGTACCTGAAAACACTCAAGTGGTAAAGCTGTATCACTGCTCAAGAATTCCTGGCTTCCAAATTCCTCTTCAGGCTTGTATTGGACTGCTACTGATGAGCTTTACATGCTTTATAGCTTGCTTTACATTCAACTCCCACACATACCTTGAGTAGTGAGCTATAGGCACACTTTCTTAAGCAATTAAAAAGAAAAGGAATTAAACATGAGGGAAGATGGACTTATTATCATTATTGTATTTCTGTGGGGGAAAAAAATGTAAATCCATAGTTTTACCTCTCCTTTTTCATTTATTATGGAATGAAATCTGATGTAAAGAGAATCTGTCCCCTTGAGATGCGTCATTCTGCCCCCATCTATAATGTACAAAGTGGTAAAAGCAGGTTGGTGTACCAACAGTTAGAAAAACCAGATATATTCAGTAATCCATGCTGCAGGCACCATCTATCTTTAGTATCTTAATGCTTTTAAGATGATGAAATACCTTCTGCACCACTATAAAAAAGCTGGGCTTCTGTTTGCTATTTCACATGGTCAGTACTTGAATCATGGATAATATTTACCCCCGAGCTCATGATCTGCTTGAGAAACACAATTTACAGGATCAAATTCCTTTAGCCCTCAGCACCCTGTTCTGTATTTCTAGGGATGGGGCAAAGGAGTTTTGCTCTGTCCAGGAAAACCTTTTACAGCACTGTAAGGGGACTGTAGGAGACCCAAAAGGCAGCTGTTTTAGGCACACAGAGGAAACAAAGCACTGTGTTCTGTGAAAAAGGCCTGGGTCACCTCGTGTGGTTTTCAGTGAGGTCATGGAGATTCCATATGGGCATGTAAGGGTGGACTTCGGGCCACTGTGCTGAGAAAACAGCTCTGATGATTTCAGCATAAACAGAACCATGATATGGAGTCCAAAGAATGTATTGAGACAAGCCAGGATGAACAAATGGTCCATCATTTACTGGAGACTTCTCTGAAAGAAGCTATTGCATGGGAAAGATAATGATGGATGCAGTGAACTGGAGATTTAATAATGGGCATTTATGAATGCCATCAATGTTAATTCTTTTTTGTCTGCTAGGGACAGGGCTTTTTTATCTGCTAGAAACACAGACAGGGCAAGCAGATACCTGGGATTCCTCAGTGTATAAACTTCCATCATGGGTGGCTGCTCTGTGCTGCCACTGGGCCTTTTGCTTTTCCTCTCCAACACCTTTGAGCTCAGTCACCAACTGGAATTACATGATTCAAGGATCCAGTTGCCTCCCTTTTGCCACTCAGCTCAGTGATGGAGGGAATGCCACAGGTCTGAGGCAAATGGACTCCTGCAAAGTCTACCATGTGCTTCAGTCTCCTCAAGAATCATGAGCTTGATTAAGCGACTTTTTTAAAGCCTCCTGGTGTTTTTAATTCCTCCCCTCTGGAATTCAGCAAGTTAATAACTTCAACTTGTTTCTAGCCACATACATAGAAAACACAGCAAGAGCACAGAAGCTTGTACACATTGGACCAAAGGCCCCTCTATTGTGGGATCCTTCTTTACCAGTCTACAAATTATGATGAGCATATGGGGTAAAATTAATTCCTTCCTTTGCCTGTGTGGAGGTGCATGTTCTGAACAGAACCAACCCCAAGGCTGGTTCAAGGCAGAAACAGAATCAGACATTGGAAAATCATGGTGACTTTTCATAAGTTTAGCATACCTATCTGCTTCATCACTGCAGCCAGGATTTATTTATTCAAAATGTATAATAGAGCAAAAGCAAGGCTAAATATTTTATACATATTGTACACACACAGAGACACATATATATTTGCAATTGATATTAATTTTCCACTTCTATTTAATGTTTGCTGCAAAGAATACTCTTTAAGTGAGTGTTGCCTTTCTCCTTAGATGGTAAAAGCACCTGCAAATTAATTTCTTCTTATTCTTTAAATCAGCAAGTACCAGTTTGCAAAAGATGCTTCTGTCTCTTCCATATCTTCTTTAGGAACAAACACAGCACACAGCCTCCCTGAGACCTCCCATGTTCTGCACAGCTTCAGCTGAGGAACACAGGGATTATTCACAACCATCTCTTCCATCTGCATTTCATTGCACAGCTCTCAAAAGCAGGTTTTGGAAAGTTTGGAAATTTCACATGCTGTGCTTGAAGAGAGTGTGTTGAGAATGATCCCTTCTTTTGCACCAGTGCACACATCTCTGGGCTCCCCTTTTCAAATCCTGCTCTGACACTGCTGTGACACTTTGTCTGCAGCCCTGTCCTCAAGCCAGAGTGATTGCAGCCCCTGCTTACCACACTCAGCACATAAATCCCTGGGAGGCTGCAGCTCTGGTTTCTCCATCAGGAGCCCTGTTTTGCCAGGAACTGAGCCAGGCTGCAGGGGGCAGGTGTCTTTTCCCCTCCACACTTGCTCCCCTCTTCTCTCATGCACTGAGTCCTAGCCAGGGAAGGACTGAGCAGAACATTGTTTTAGGTAAGGGGGTCTCCATCTGTAGGCCAAGAGGGTCAAGGGCAAATTTCCTGCTTTGTGCCAGTTCCAAAGAGAAAACATCCTTTATGCTTTTCTGCCTCACAAAAGGTTCAACAGCCTCAGAGCCTTTCTACTTTTAAATTACCTTTGAACTAAACTTTGAACTGAGCTGGGATTTCTGTTAACCTCCTTCAGCTCAGCAAGTACTTTGTGCTCACCTCATCAGGGTGAGATCTGTGTGCAAACCATGAGCCCCACTGCTACAGGAGGAGCTCTCTTCTTTGGGTTCCAGCCTGGGGCAGGTGCAGAGGACGGCACAGAAACCACATGGTCACTCTTAAAGAAAATACTTCCACACTTTATTACTATTTCTCTGAAAAAGGGGAATGTATATCAGGTACTCAGATCACCCAGGAGTTACCTACAGGCTAGTTCTGGGTAAAGAGACATAACTGGTTTCTAAATATGAGGTTTCCATGTGGAGAGGGTATTCCACAGGATTTTCAGAGTATTCCAGAGAGTCCATTCATCAGCTAGATGCAGCTAGCTGAATTTGAAATTTGAGCTTTGATGTTACCTAATAGGATTCTACATTACAAGCAAGGTAAACTGTGTTTCCATTTCCGCAATGAAATCCAGACATGTCTTCAGAGAGTTGTTCTGAGACTCAGTTGAAAACTACTGACTCAGAATATATACAGAATTACACCCAAAGAAGGCACTGGCTCTGTATGAGGTATGAGAAGCTCTGGGGTTGTGGGGATCATTACCAGGATTTCTTTGTCACCTTGCCTGCCCAGAGACAGCACCACACTAACGTGATTATACCATTTCTCTTCCAGGGAGGACTTGGCTGTGAATTTCATTTGCTACCATCTGCATTCCACCCTGTGTACAAATGCCATGTGCCCAGGGCTATCAGCAGCAGCACTGCACCAAGAGAAGAGAAGACACAGCTTTGCTTCAAAAGGTCACAAGAACTGCCTTGGCTCTGCAGCAAAAAAAGTCCTAGAAGTGTTGGGTGGGAGGAAAAAACTTTCTGCTTTAAGCACTCCAGCAATTAAATCCTGCTGCAAAATACATAGTTTCTTCTAGTAAAGTGGAGACTCCAGGGGTTCTGAACTTAAATTAACTTCCTTAGCAAAAATAAATTAAAATTATCTAGCTAAATTTTTTCTTCATGCTATCCTTCAATTATAAGGAACTTCATCACCACCAAGTATAGAGAAAGGGGTCCTTAAAGAAGCTCACAAAATCATTGCTGTAACTTTATTTCAAATAAGAGTGAGTTGGATTTTCTACTTCCGCAAATAAGAATATATTAATACATTTAGCTCAAATGCAAGGTATTTTTATTTTTGTATTAAAAATAGCTTTTTTTCTCTGTGCATTTTCCACCTAATTAAAGAACAGACATTAATTAATGCATAAGCACCATCAATTTGTCAAATCAGAAACAAAGCACACCAAATACTATAATGCATCTTGCCCTTTTATTGTGTTGCATTCTAGACAAAGAGAAGTACAGAATAATCACTCTGTTACAGCCATAAAGTTGCAGTGTCACTCTGATCCCTTTGGGAGTCAGACAACATCCACTTGTCATTCATTCCACCTTTCTATCGTAACAAGCTGCGTATATCAAAACTCAGCTATGAGCAATCATTTTTTTTTTAAATGAAAACATGAACAGAAACCCCCAGTTCTTGCAACAGGACTTTGCAAGAATCTTTAGGGTACCAGCAGAATAAGCATGCACAATAGCAATACCAAACCATAGACATGCTGCCCCCTGAAAAGGGGTGCTGTGCTGGAAAATTCACAGGTTTGTGCTGGGACTCCATCTCCTGCAAAAAGCTGGCTCAAAAGCTATGCATTACTTTGGTCCAAATATAAGTGGGACTAAAGGAGCCAAAGGCTGATATTTTGCAAGGAAGTTGTGTTAATCCTACTGTTTTCTTTGTACAATAAAATTTGGTATGTGTGGAAAACCTCTCTTGCTCTATTGACCAGTGCCACAGTGCAGTGTGATGCTATCACAAGGGAGCTGTTGCTGTGTCATGCTGCTTCTCTTGTACACAAAACAGGTCCCAAGGACCTATAAAGGGGTTTGCTGGAATACCAGAAAGGACAAAGTGGATTTTCTTATTTGAAATGCCGGTACCACACACTTTTCAAACAACTTTGGCAAAATATATGGCAACGCACTTCTTTGTGTTACTGAGTATGACTGCACATGAAATAATAAGTTGGCAGTGGGTCAAAGTTCTCTATTTCCCTGTGTTTGATGTAGACAAAATGGGAGAGAAGCAGTTTCGAAACATACAGATAGCTTCCATCCTAATTTATTGACCAGGCTGAGAACAAAGTATCAAAACTACTAGCCATTTATGGAAAGTCAGACATACTGATAAGAATTAGTAAAATTACTTTGAAAATCTCTTTTTTGTTGATCCTGCTCCAATATTCTTGTTTGTATAAAAGTTTCTAGCCTGTAGATACTTAGATAGATGCTTGAGCTGATACACAAATCTCTACTTTGGGGATGATGTTTTAAGCTAAATGAAAAATCTATTATTATCAACAGGAACTTTCCACTGGGCTGTTTTCTGTTCTCCTTCCCAAAATACAGGAAAAAATGCAAACAATGAGAAAGGATTTGCTCTTCTCTTTTAAAGAGTAACAAGGCACAATCTTGTTGTCTACACTGCTTAAAATGTTTCTCTTTTTGTCTCACACTGCAGCGGGCATACAAATAACATCAGCACTGTAACCCACCCTGACAGAGTGCAGAGCTCATGCAAGAGCTAAGGACAATTTTGGTAGAATTTAAGTATTTCCCAAATACAACTTATGAGAGACTCCTGGGCAGGCAGGCATTGTGTAGGCTTTCTGCCAAAGCTGTCTGTAGAGGCCAGTTTGAGTGGTTCATTCCAGCATGTGATTTGCTTAATGAAAGACACTTCTCCAGAAGATTTTGGCAAACGCAATCAGTTCAACTGCCAGGCAGTATTCATGTGATTACAAATGTTACTGATCACGTTAGATACTTAATAAATCTCTCCAAAAAGATCACAGCTACTGTGTGGCTCTGAAGAAATTAGAATTGTGAGACAGATTACTGTGTTTGCTTTGCACTGGACTATTGATACAACTGGGGAACAAATCCCTTCCTTGGACTGCCAAGCAGTCAGTGATAACTATTAATTTCTATATAATGCCAAGTCTGCTTGTTTGTAAATGTTTATTTATGCATCGTGGCAAAGTTGCTTCCTTCTCATGTTATTCTTCTATAAATACATTAAAAATTTTGACTTCACTGACTTTCACAGATCTATGGCATTTCACACAAGCCAAGAGGTTGTCCTGAGAGTCCAAGGACAATTTTTGGTGTTATCCTTGCATAAAACCCATAAGCACGACTTTGGCACTGTTTCTTCTCTTGACATTTCAGCAGATGCAATATCACATAGAGTAATGATAAACCACAACAAAGCAAAAATAATCTAACTGAGCTATACCTGTTTTGATAAAAATCCTTTTCCTTATGGTGGAGCACAGCTTGCACTCTGTATCTTCCTGTAATTTACTAAACGGCATTTTAAAAATGAGTAAATGTCCATTGGCCAAATCCCAGTTCTTATTTCAGTGTATTGCATGAAAGCAATCACACAGGCCTCTTTTTTCTGCTCTCAGGAGGAGGGCTTCTGTCTGAAAAAAAACCAAAAAACAAACAAAACCCCATGAAATCAAAGAACTGAATGTATTGCTTTAAAAGAGTATATAATTGATTAGACTAATCCCTCTGCACAGCTGTAGCCAAGGTGCTCTGCTGAGTGAAAAATCATAGTTATTATTGCTGGTTTTCATCCAGAAGAAGTGATGAAATGAGTATATTCAGAACTGTGATGCAGGAAGAGTATTTTTACAGTTTGAATGTTTTCATTTTCACAGTTAACTTCTATGGAGTAGGCTGTCAAAATTATTAAAGTGTCCTTTATAAGCGCTGCGACAAATTCCACTTTCAACTGCACTGCTCTTAATTCCTTTGTGGTGATTGATGGCTTCCTGTTGACAACGTCTTCAGTCCTGTATAATTTAATTGCACTGGATAGCAAGTGCTGAAGAGCCAGTTGTGCTCTCAGTTACACTGCTGTTTCTCTAGACAACCCTGAGTTGAATCCAGCTGTCAGTCTAACCCTGTTGTCTGAAACTCATAATCTTTCAGGGCAGATCTAGGTCTGAGTGTGTGGTTCCTATTTCAATCTGAGTTAAATTACTGACAATTGCTTTATTACCAGTACTCGAGCAAAAGCTTAAAAACCATTCCCAATATACATAATTTAAAATTTCTTGCTGTTGTATTTGGAGCTCCTTAGTGGAGCAGGATTTCCAAGCTTTTTTCCTCCGTATACAGGGGGAAAAAATAATTTTAGATCTTTAAAGATATTCAAGTATTATTGATTTAATTATGATCAAATAACTTAAATATTTTGTAGATTCTTGTCATGCTTTTGGAGAAACAAAGGCTGAATCTTTTGCATGGCACCATCGTTTCAGAAGCCAATTTCTCATGAGACTCAAAATTGTTGGTGCAAGGAAGTCACATCAGCAAGTACAATTGTGACTGAAGAGAAACTTCTTCCTGAGCTTGTGTATCTTGTGGTTTTCACCCTGTGGTCTGCGGTCCCTCAAGCAGTTTGTAGATTGGCCTTGAAGAGTTTCTTGAGGGGAGAACAAAATAACCTAGTGGGCTTAAATTCACTGTGAATGAGTTTCCCATCTGCACTGCAAAAGGTGAAGTTTGAAACCCACTTGTTATGAAATTGTCTCAAAGCTCTGTGAAACAACGTCTTCAGTCTGCTGGTGTTCCTCTGACCTGGTACCTCCTGACACATTAGACACAGCAAAGGGCTGATTAACAAAGGCAGTGCCCAAAGGAGTAGCTGGGCACTCCTGGGTGGGTCCTGCTCCCCTCCTGCCTTGCTTGGGCAGCAGTACCTCTGTCCCCCAGCAGTGCCCACTCTGTTATTTATTTCTTGTTCTCAGACTGCAAGCTTGTGCAGGGCAGGCTGCTTCAGAACGGCTTTCCCTCCCCTCCCCAGCCCTATATCCTCCTCAGCTCAAACTTTTGACATCCACCTTTGCATTAAAGAGGGCTTGTTCACATTCCTTGCCTGCTTTCACTTATCAGCTTAGTGCAATGGCAGGCGCTGTTAAACACTGCTCCCTGCTTGCACAATGAAATCTTGGATGAGTGAATGCTCCCATTGTTGGGAGCCCAGGAGAAATCATAGAATCATCTTAACATCAAGCAGGCTTATTGGATTTCACAGTAATGCCAACAAGCTGTCACTGCTACCACAAACTCTGCCTGGGCATCACTCAGGACTATTTACAGGCAGAGGAAGAGCAGCTCTGGGAGCACTCAATTGCAAACTGAAAGACTGTGAAAGAGAGGTATCAATTACAAAAATTAATTGTGGCCTCGATGGCATTGGCTTAGAAAGTCCCTGATATTCAGGAGCAATCCTGCATGAGGCTTGTCCTTGTAGCAACAATTGCCAAGACTGAGGAGTTATTCAATGAGGTTATTTGTGTGTCAAACTAGAGAAATTATAGCTGGTCACCATGAGCCAAGCATCAGCAGTGGAGTAAGGATATGGAAGCTCTACCTTTCAGAGTATAGAAGGCCACAGTGTGCCATTTGTAGGGCCTTGGCTGATGTGTTTCACTTTAGTATCTCTGCATCACTCAATAATTTGTGTTTAACCAAACTGTCTCTGATAGAAAGCCCTTTGGAGTATCAATCCAAAGGCTGGGAAAGGTGCAATACAGCCTTTGTTTACTAGTAGTATTAAGCCCAGATGTCTAAAGATGGGTGATCTTCCAAACAACTGGTTTTTTGGTGTTGTGATGCACTGTTCCTATGCCCCTTGCCCTGTAACACTGGGAGCTGTCTCAGTCAGTGCCTTGGCATGTCAGGCCTGTCCAGGTCCTCACAGAAACAGAAATTCATTCTGTGGCACTCTGGGACCAGGTTCTCCCTTTATATTCTGCCTCACCTCTTCCAAGACAGCACTGCTCTCTGGTGGGCTGCATCCTCAGTCCACTCTCCGGAGAGAACAGACATCACAGACACATCTGAATATCTCTCTGGGTGGGATTAAGGAATTGTGCTGCCTCCCTTGCATTCAAAAAAATCCTTAACTTCCAGCGTAAAGCCTGTTGACAGTAGAAGAACCAGCACAGCTGCAATTGCACCTGGTCTTGATATGTCATGTGTAGGTACAAAACATTTCAGCTGACTCTAATCCAAACAGGTGGAACTCTGCTATGCACCAGAAGAGCCCAGCACAGCTGCTGGAGGTAAGCCCCTCTACTGACACTTTACCACTTAAGAGTTATTTATTAGTACTCCAGTGCATGGGAAACTTTTGGAATGTAACCCATGCTCAGAACTTTGTCCTAATCACTTTGCTATTGATAGCTCAAGGAAGCTGAAGTCACTCCAACTTTATTGTATAGGGCCTGACATGGCTGACCAAGGTCACAAGAAACCAAAGGCAAAGCTACAAAATTGTCTTATGGTTTGAGACACATAATTGATTTATGTCCCTTTGGTTGGCTTTGCTGGGAATGACAATTTGAGCTGAGTGTGACTGTAAAGGAGCAAGGAACCCTTCTCACCTGCCAAGAGACATGGCTCTGCTCAAAGGGAGGAGAGAGACCTTGCATGGAGGGGCTTTATCAGAGGAGAGAGACCTGCCTCTTGCAAACTTCAGACAGCAGCAGAACCACCGTGGTAAATCCTACCCTGGCCAGTGTGCACATATTTACAAACCCACACATGTATGAATTATTAAAATTGGGGCATTTAACACACCCTCATTTTGTTCACTGAGACCTCTGGAGAATGGCGTGTGAAGTGGCAGAATCCCCCGTGTACTGTGACAAATGCATGAAAAAACGTGCTTCTCCCTTTTTCGCCAAGTATCAATCCATGAGCAAAGGGGGTGTGTGCCTCCCTTTCCTCTGCCAGCCCTGCCCGCCACCTTCTCCCTCTCCTGCTCATTTCTGCTCCTGCCCAGTGAATAGCCAGTCCACAGCTTGGAAGCAATGTTGTGAGGCAGAGAGTAAATAATCTGTCTTGTTTTCCTCTCCTTTGTACATCTTCTTTCCTCCTCCGTTTGGTGCAGGGACTGTCTGAGGTAATCCCTTAGCCTGTTATGCAAGAAGTCAGACTAGATGATCATTAATGAACCTCTGCAGACTGTGAAAAAATAATCTGTGCTTGGGATAAACCTATTTGCTGGGATGGGAGTGAGTCAGCAGAGATGTCATGTCTGCTGTAGCCAGACAGGCAAACCTGGCGGCTGTGAGATAAAGGCTGAGGGGAAGCATTCCTGCAGAAACACCTACCCGCGTGTCGAGGTTGTACGCCGTCTTCTTTAGATCCTGCAACGCCCTCTGCATGAACTCGAACGCATGGCAGTCAACGCAGGGACGGCCTGCCGAGAGAGGCAGAACACACCACTGTCACAGCAGGACATTTGGAGTTCCGCAGTACAGAGGAGGAATACTCCGACACCTTGCCAGGAGAAACTCCATCTTACCAGGCACCCACACCTGTATGTGGGCAAAATTAGGGCTGCTGTATCTATCTTTGTGCAAATGTAAGAAGATCAGCAAAACCTGCAAAGAGTACTTTGCTGTGTGTGCTTTTCTGAACATGGCCCAGACTTGACTCTGCCTGCTGCTTCAGCTCCCAGCCTCTCCCCTTAAAACTGAAATCCTTACCCCTTCTCAGACATGGGTTAATTCTCACCAGATACACTGAAAATAGCAGTTTGCAGTGGTTCAGGGACCAGACAGGCAGGTCTGTTTTTACAGGAGCTCTTACAGAGCAGCTTGGCAAGGGACAGTGCCAGATCTGTATTTGCTTCCTTTCACCTGCTGCTGTATTTTTTCTCTGCCAGGAATGCAAAGCATCACACTGGCTCTGCAGCTGCTGCCAGTGGGTGTGCACAGAGGGGCAGGGCAGGGAAAAGGCAGAGAGCAGAGGAGGAGGGGACCTGACAACAACTAAAACGGCTCACTTCTGAACCTGGGCATTTCTGTTCTGCCAGGATTCACCCTGCACTGATCTCTGACTGTTTGAAGTCAATGATGTGTGAGTTTTCAGAAGAAGAAAATGCAGACACTGGAGGAGATGCAGGGGGAATGGGGAAAGACAATATTTCACACTGATCACAGAGCCCCCGTGTTGGGGGGAGTGCTGAAATCCTTGCCCTGTGCTGCTCTACCAAAGCAAAGAGGGTGCAAAGCTGCTGTCTGGAGCCAGGGACCTGCTGAGCAGCACTGCAGCACCCATCTGTGCCTGGCACCCTGCTGCCAGCACTGCCTTCTGAGTGGTACCTGAAGGAAGGGAGCAGCCAGAGTGCTCGTCACTCCTCAGCAAGTCTCTTAGGGGCTTTGACCTATTCAGAAGGAGTTTCTTTCCCACCTGTCCTTCTCCATCTCCCTGCCATGCAAGTGACATCTCAGGGAGACCTGGGGATCAAACTAGGGGTTTAATTCCCAAGCTGTGAGGAGATGCAAAGTCCCCACCCCATTGCTCACAAAGACTCTGCCTCTCCAGGCACAGGAGTAGTGACAGGATGGTTTTGAGCACACTTTAAAGACACTCAACCCCCTCCTGCTTTCAGTATTTCAGTAATTTAATTGTTTCCACTTCAGATCATGAAACAGAGCCCTTAGAAAGAACCTGCATGCTCAGGCTGCTGTCAGCAAATCCATCATTCGCTTGGTGTCATGACCTGCCCCCTCCCCTTGCTCTGGTCTGCTCAGAAACACCCTGCCCTGGCTCCACCTCGGGGAGCTGCTGCATGCCCTGAAGTGCTGACAGGCACCAAAGTGTTCTCAAAATCAGAACCTGTAGGGAAAAAAACCCCAAAACATTCAGGTGATAAATTAATGTCTCCTTCTTCTGCAGTGGGGAGAAAGCACGTTTGAGGAGAGCCATGAATTCCATTATCTGTCACTGCTTATCATGCAGGAAGTCTTCCCAGGTCCTTGTGAAAGCTGTGATGGGATGGTTGTGTGGGATCATTTATTTATGACAATCAAGTGCTTCTGTGTGGACAGGGAGGTACCAATGGAATGGTACAACCTTGCCAAGTGGTTATTTCAGTTCTGCCAGCCCTGGGAAAGCAGCTGCCTTGGTATCAAAGCATCTTCTGCAGAAGCGTGGTGGCACAAAGGACACCTGCCTGTGCAGCTCTGGGTGTCCTGAATCAGCACCTGCAAAGCTCCTAACACAGCACTGCCCTCCAAAGTCAGAGTGCACATGCAGCCAGTTTCACCATTTAAGAGGGTATTCACTCTTTAATGTTGTTTCTTGGGCTGTGCACCATGGTGGAGGGTCCTTCTCCAGGCAATGCTGTCTCTGGGTCAGGTCAGCATCCCTGCCTGCTGGGAGCCAGTAGCCAATGGCAGATAGTTGAGGAAGATCTAAGAATAAGTGTCTAGCAATGTTCTTCTAGCCTACCAGGAGGCTGGAGGATATCCTGCGTCTGACTGGTGTTTCTACATCTGATAAGCCCTCCACAAATTTTTCTCACATTAATTTGCACTGTTGCTTCCTGAGTCCATGTAAACTTTTGTCTTCTGCAACATCCTGTGGCAATGAGTTCCACAGCTCAGCTATTCACTGAGTGAACAAAATACCATTCCTATCTGCTTTGAAGTTGACATCTGCTGCTTTCATTTCCTGCCTCTAATTTTTGCAGTGGAAGACATGGTTATTAAACAATCACCAACTTTGTCCCACTTCTAACTTTGATGTTCTCCATCACTCTCTGTCTTGGTCTGCTTTCCAGAATGAGGAGTTGAGCTGCTAAGCTGGCCTGTCTAGGGGGATTTGATCTCTCTTCATGCCCATAATATTTTCAGCAAGGTGTCCATGGACATTTCCCCACAGAAATATGTCTAAGCATGTGTTTTGCCAAACAAATCTAAATATGTGCTGTTGCCAATAGAAGCAATCCCACTGTGCTTTCTGTCCTTGGCTATGGCATCTCACGCTTCTACTTGCTCACAGCAGGAGTGACAATGCAGCTCCTCCATCAGCTGCATCACTGATTTTTCCCCAGAGCAGATCCTGACTGCCCAAGTTCAGGGGCCAGAACAAGAAACAGTGCAAGGAGAGGAAGCCAGGTTATGGAAAGCAGAAGGGCAGAGTCAGCACAGGCTTACATCAGCTTAAAGCAGTCATGAAACCAAATCTTAAGTCACATCATAGCAAAGTGTAGCAGAGTGCTATTAATTCCTTGCTGACAGCTGGAAACAGACTATCATTCATAGGGAGACTTAACAGGTCTGTAGATTAACATAATGAGAATTATCAAGAGTCAGCTATAACTCTTTAAATGGGTCCTGTCAGCACAAGGACTGTATGTGTCTTTGTGTGTTTTGGGAGAAGTAGGGGAAGAGAAAAAAATATGTTTCCTGGCTTCTTCTTGGTGAAGAACTGGAACTGAAAGCACTGTGTAAGTCTAATTTACTTTCCCTTACATACTCTTGGTATTTATTCTTTGTATTTCATGCACCTTGGCTAATGAAAACAGACTGACCAGCTTCTGGTCTTCAGATTCCATATTTTAGCTTTCACAGTAGGTGATCTGGGCTATAAATGCAATGGGAGGCTGGGGAAATAGATTTTTTTTTTTTCCTAGTGGATTGCCGAGAACTTTAAAGAAAATAATCTGTGATTATTAGTAGCACCACTTCAAACTTGAACAGTGTTTTGCATATTCTAAGTTCTGTGAATAAAGTATAAGGGCACAATTAAGAATTGCTAATTGGAATTATGCATAAAAAGCTGTGTCTGGCTGTGTGACTTGGCAGAGAACAGGGGATGGTGCCCCAAGCTGAGATCTCAGTGCCACACACAGGACAGGATCTCTCTGCAACGCTAAAGAGATCCGTGACTCACTCTCATGCTCCTCTCCTGTGACTCCTGCACCTCCCACACTTGTACGGAGCATTGCTGTCCCTGTCCTGCTCATGATGCTGCAGGAGGGACATATTCCTCCCACCAGGTGAGAGAGAGAGAGAGACACTGTGTGGTCCATGCGGGAATGTTCCTGCTAAGGGCATGCTGCCAGTGCCGTGTCACACACTTTGGAGCAGAGAAAAGCATCGAGCACCACGCTGCTCTGTCCTGCAGAAGGACACAAAATATGGTCCATGACCGTCCTATATCGCTGGTAAGAAGGTGCACTAGAGACCCCTCTCCCCTCTGGGTGATCCAGAGTCCCACAAACCAGCAGTTTTCCTGTGCTGGCAGTAAGGACTTAGTGCAGCAATAGGGAAAGTGTGTGCTTGTGCTGCAGAGGCAGTGCCCCCTAAATGGGTCAGTGCCCACAGGAATCAGCTCCTTCATGAGACGTACCCAGGGGAGCATCAAGAAGGAAAAGATGCAGGAGTGTCTGTACTAGATCACATCAAAGGAGTGCCTGACCCAGTGTCCAGTCGCCCACGATCTACATGTCTTGAGGAATACTGAAAGTCTGGGAGCATTCCCAAGCCTCGAGAGCATGGGATAGCTCCACTCTGGAATGGTCAGGTCTGTCTTCCTGATAGACAACTGGCCTCCTGTCATGGACACAGGTGTGCCAGGGTCCATCCTAGCAGGTTACTAGCATGTCCCCATGCCACAATGCATCCCTGGGCACTGTTATAGATGAGACCTTTGTGGCCAGCAACTGGCTGCCTTGGAAGAGCATGAGAACAGGGCAAGTCTGGAGGGATGCATTCCCAAAGACCTTCCCAGGTCCCAGGAGTATGCTAAGGCAGCTCCTGAGCCAGAAAAAATGCCCTATCTAACAGCCCTTTCTAGGATTTTATTTTTCCCCCTTGAATTTAACCAATGGGCTCTGCAATCTTGTGCAAACATTTAGCATCCACAATGTCCTAAGGGAAGAGTTTCACAGGTTAACCATCAGGAAGAGCTCTAGCAGGCAAAGGAAAGTGTCCAGAGCACTTAGCAGCTATGCAGCACTCTCTCAACAAGTGGCTAATGAGCTGCATCAGGAGTTGCTTGTGGCTTTAAAACTCTGTCCCTGCAGCAGCCCAAAACAATTTACAATTCACAATCAGCTGACAGCCTTGCTCCTGGCCTGGTCACAGACAGAAATAGCATTATGCTTTTGTAGCAATGCTCACAGCCTCTGTTCCTTGGGATGGGGCGGTGTGTCTGCAGGAGCACTGCCACAGAAACACTCCGACCTGCCCTTCATTCCACACTCTCACATTCAGGAGTAAAACAAGACAAGGAGTCTTTCCTAAAGGCTGTTCAAGGGATTCCACAGCCTGGCTAGAGGATGGTAATAAGATGGTAAAAAGACTCCTTGATACTGTAAGAAGGATGGGACAGACTTTTTTGTGGGGCCTGTTGTGATAGGTCAAGGGGTAATGGTTTTGAAAAAAAAGAGGGTGAATTTAAATTAGTAAAGGAGGAAGTTTTTTACTATGAGAGTGGTGAGGCACTGGCACAGGTTGCCCAGAGACGTGATAGATGCCCCATCCCAGGAAATGTTCAAGGTCAGGTTGAACTTGACTCTGAGCAACCTGATCAAGTTGAAGATGTCCCTGCCCATGGCAGGGGGTTGGACTAGATGAGCTCTAAAGGGCCCTTCCCACCTTTCTATGGTTTTATAATTCTGTGAGACTTGGGTCAGAAACCTTGGCCTAGAGTTTTGTTCTACAGTTCATTTGGGAGTTTTCACTACACAAGTAGAAAAAGAAACCACTGTACACATTTTCTCAAATGTGTTGACTTGCCTCTGCTAACACTGACACACAAAGAGTACATACAATTTACTTTCCAAGCCTGATTTTCTCTTTGAGGAGATAAAATGGACTACTCATCACAAAACTAATTAGAATTAATGGATTCCTAGGAATCAGACACACAAAATACTAGTGAGGTCTGGTTTAGAATAGACCAAAACTCAGCCCTAATTTAAAAAAATCAGAGAATGGAAGAAGAGGGAAATTCAACATCTAAGTTCTATTAGTTCCATCTAATAGAATTAACTGAGAATAAAATGTAGTGACAAAATCAGACGTTGTATTAAATATTCTGATAGTCATGGAAAAAGATAGCTGTGATACAAAGTAAGCATGACTAAGAACTAGAGATCTGTTTTTATGCAATTATCTTCCTTTGCTTTTTGAGTTTTTTTCCAGAGGACATTTTATGTTTCTAATGAGTAGCTACTTCCCAGTTGCTGTCACCAAAACACCCTGAGAACATTGACTCTGTCCCCTAATAAGTTTGAACTATTGCCTCATTTTGGAGCTGAGAAAGTTTGGAGACTTACTCAAATGACAGAGGAAACTCATATAGAGCTGTGATCCAAATTCAAAAGCTCCCAGCTGCGTGGTGTGCTCAAGCCAGTCTGTCATATTTATTTATTTTTTAGGTTTGCAAGATTTCAGAAATTTATATCTGCTTTACAAATGCATTGTTTGGGTAAACGTTCCCTGTGTTGATTTGTAGAAGCTACAAGAAAGTTGAACTTGACCTATTTTTCCAACCAAATACTGAAATAAGCAAGATGCAATGCCCCAGCAGAACTGCACAGAAATTTTCTTCTAACAATACTCAGACTAGTAAGGACATCAGATGCATTGTGGCAAATCTGTGTATATCAATTAAAACTATCTCGTGAAACGAAACTCTCAAGAAGCAGATCTTAAAGACCTATGAACAAAAAGCTTGAGTACCAGTTCAAATGAAAATTATGCAGTTAGCATTTTTTTTTCTGCATAACTAATCCTTTGCTTGCTTGCTGTTTCTATGACAGTTTTTTTCATGTGCTTTGCTGACATGGCACAAACTCATCATTACTCGCTCGTTAATCAGGCAACACCAAGTTCCCGTGGAGCTGAGTGCCCGTGTGGCTGCTGTGGGTGCAGTGGAGGAAGGCAGGCAGGACAGGGTGCAGCAGGTACCTACTTTCTGCAGGAATGACATTCCCGGGGTCCTGGCCAGCCCCCACGAGCCTGGCGCTGAGCAGGCTGAGCACCGAGAGGAGCAGGATTCCCACACGCATCTCGCTCCAGACGGACGGCAGCGCCATTGCTCTCATCAATAATTCAAGCTGTCTTCCCTGCCTGGAACGAGGAGAAGCAGTGAAAAATCAGCAGTTTGCTCCGTGCACGCTCCTCACAAAGAAGGGGATGAGACATGATAAGCACAGACCCCGTGCATACACAAACCCACTCGCACACACCACTGCCGTGACACGCCATGGGCTCCAGATGCACCCCAAGGACCAGCTTGCCCAGTACCTGATCTTTGTCCTTGCCTGTGTGCCAGACCCTTGGAGCAGCTGTGGTGAGCAGGCAAGGCTCCAGCAGCCACTCTGAGCATGCGCCCCTTCTGCATCCCCCCTTCCCTGATTAGGGTCATTGCCATGGAGATTTGCTATAGCAACACTGAAATATTGGAGCTGCCAAGTGGAGAAGAAGATTTAAAGGGACCACAATGTGATGGATGGTCACTGCTGCACTCCTCCTCTGCTCCCAAAAGCCATGCCCTCTCCTTGGCAGACACTGGCTTCTGCCACCCATATAAGAGAGTCTTGGGAAATTTTCGTGTTTGTTGCTGTAATATCTGAAGGGGCTGTGCTGAAATACACAGCTCCCATCCCTTGCTTTAGCTGTAACTAACTTAAAGTGAGATTTCATTCTGTGAGGTATCAAATGAGAGGAAAACTCATAAGTTTGCTTGGCTAAATGAAGTTGCAGGCCTGCTGGCCTGTATTTGGGGGAAGAATCCATTATGGTCTTTCTTTAACTACACTGAAAATGAGGCCTTGTGGACAACAGCACCCCTGGCATCATGTGGTGCCAGGATGAAAACAGATCCTGCACAGCATCACATTAGAGTTACCATGATAATAGCCCAAACCAAAATGTTTAAGGATGCTCTCTTCAAGCTCAACCTTTGATCTGGGATTGGCCCATCTGCTAACAGGTTGTGTCCTGACAAAGTTAAAGCAGGAAGCTTCCTGGACAGGGAATCTGTGTAAGCACCTGTCTGAAACCAAGCATTCAGAGAGGGGAGGTGATACCTTTTGGAAAAGAGATAAAAGAGCAGGCACCTACCTGCTTGCCCTGGACCATCATTAAAGGTTCATTTTGCAACTGTTCAATTCATGGTTTTATTGTTCTCTCACAGAAGGACACACCATCTCCTCTCACCGAGGAGAGGCTCCAGCCTTCCTGGTCTATACAGAATAACCACCCTGCCAGAATGTGGAGGTATCAGTGTTCCCAGACATAGACATAGTTTATCCTTGCCTTTCTTCAGCTCTAGAGACTCTCATCAGCACTGCACTCTGCTTCTATTTCACTTGTTGCTGTGGCCTCTTCAGAATTACCTCTTACAGCCCTCCCTTCAATGCTTGTGCTTTTGGATCAGGTTAGTTTAAAAGTCCTCTCACAGGACTTTCTGGTGAAATGGACGTGCCTCTCTTGCAAAAGAGGATTTTGCAGGAGGCAGCCCAGAGTTACCAAAGCAATTCCTACAAGAATGACACACTGCTAAATGTTTAGCCCATGATGCAGCTGAAACTCAAATTCCCTTGTGTGGAAAGTCCAGCTGAAGGTCTCAGCCACTGAGATCTTCATGAGGTGAGTCTGGGCGTACATATGCACCAAAATGTCTCCACTGGCTTTATGAGATGCTGAGACTCCTAATCCAAGCTTTAATGCTGGATGCCTGAAGTGAAGTTGTGTGAGATGGACAAGTTTTACATTATTTGTCTCATCACAGGCCTCAGATAACAGGCCTCACAGGCCTCCTGTTAAAGGAGCAGCTCTATAAGAGGCAGGATATAAACAAACATAGTATAGCTTGACTCTACACTCATCTAGAGCTGGTCACACACTCTAGTCCTGATCTTCAGTTTTAAATAACATGAAAGGGAAATTCTGGCCCAAAATCCAAAATCTCACACTTCCATCCATCCTGGCATATGAGTTTCTTGCCTGTACCCTCATTATGGTCCCATAGCTATAACCTGCTTTTCATACATGAGTTTCAGGAAAGGGACAGGAAGGAATTACCTACACGTGCAATAACCTTTGATAAGGTAGAAAGCACTGTTTGTTCTAATATTTTTTCAAGGTATCAATGTAGTCTTTTCTAAAATTATAACTGTTGTGATATCTGTAGTAGGGCATTCTGTATCTACCACCTAAGGGGGTACAAGGTGTTATTTCAGTGTCACTTATACTACTAAGCTTAAAATAATGTCCTTTTTGGTTTTGTTTTTTTTTAGTGCCAACATAGAACAACCAGACATTGCACTTACAGGGTCTGGCCAGTTTTTGTGTCAAGTGCCAGGATCTTTAAGAAACAGGAGAAAAGTTTCCAACTCCTCCTGCTAATATAACCATGTGGTCCAAGACGTGGTTCTCAATTCACAGAGAACAGGAGCCAGTCTGCATGGAAAAGTTGCAGAAATCTGTGCTATTTTCTCACCTCCAACAAAGCTGAAGAGGAGAGACACATGAAAATATTTGCATTACTTGCTTAGCTATTACATTACTATTGGTTATCACCATAGCTAAGGGATACCAGTACTAAATTAACTTTGGAAGATGAGAAAATTCCAAGAGATTCACCAAAGTCCATTCAGTGTCTGAAATATATCATAGTGAATACCAGAGGGCCATCAGAAATATTTTATTTAATTTTCTTTTTCTACAGAGAATACACACCTAATAATTGTTTGCTAGAAGAGAAAATTAGTTTCCCCCAAAGCAATCAGAATGATCAGGCATTTAAGGGGAAGATGATTAGTGAGGATAGACATCTGGTAGCCTCCTTGGAAAATTTCTTGTTGATTCCTAAGTGTTACAGGTATTGAAAGTTACATCTTTGAAGTTCATGAAGAAAATTTACATATCCTGTTAAAATGGCTTACATTAAAGGCCTGAGTTGAATATTTGTGCATAAAAGGAAGATGCAGGCAAAGGTTCTGGTTTTGGAACTAACTCCATTGTTGCAGTCATGGGCACACATGGCAAATGGGGCAGTTAATCCCCTAATAGGCTAATATGAAGTGCCACATCATTGCCTACTCACATGGCCATCAGCCCTTTGTTGGACTCAGAAGAAAAAAACACAGGCACAGAAGAATCTGTGTCTGGTCACTGTTACCTGAACAACAGAATGGCAGAAGAATAACTGTGGCACTGCACGACATGAAAGAACGACACTCACTGGTCGGTTTGAGAAGTGAGGAGTGAAAGAGAAAGTTTATTATGATTTGGAATGTGATCAAGGACTGGGAGATGAGGGGAACACTCCTCTGACCCCTGTGGTCAACCTAGCAGTCCATCACAGAGAGGAATGAAAACAATCTACTTTCTTTTATGTTACATGTGTGAGAAACTCCAGTAGAAAATATGTGAACAACAATCAGAAGGCTGAAATTTAAATCAACAAATAACCCCAGGCATAACCCAAAAGAGAGGCTAAGATGCCAAACCAGATACAAGCAGTATGAAACATGAAGAACAGCAAGAAGGCATCCTTTAAACACAAGGGGAGTAAAATAAGGAAGACAAAACCCAAGGGAAGAGTTTATTCTCTGTTCAGCAGAAAGGGAAAGTTAATCAAGTTGATGCCTTGAAAAGTGATACAGAACTAAGCATCTCTATTATCTACCAATGAAAATAAGGTAAGCGAGTGAGCAGAAGGCTCACATAAATAATACCAGTGAACATATTTTAGGTAAAAACATTTAGCAGAAATTTACTTTGGTGACTGATGCTTGTAGGTTTGTGATAGGTCCATTTTCTATGTTTTGATCTGCCTGGAGCTCTCTTTGTACTCAGGGCTATCATTAGACGTACAGAGATTGAAAGAAGAACCTAAAACAACCACCATCAAAAATTACTGCTGAGAGCTCACGGAAGATGTGACTTATGCCAGTCTTGGAAAAGGGTAAGTGCAGTGGTTGTCTTTAAAATGAAGAAGAGAACTGGAAAACAACACACAAGCCAATTTACCATTCATCCCTGAGAATGTTTTTGAAGCAATAATCCCACCAACATTTTGTAAGTGTTTGAAAAACAAGAACTGGAATTGCAAATAAGAGCTATTTGTCAAGAATCAAGTCAAACTAGTTTGGTATCCTTCTGTGACAGGGTAACAGGCCTTGCATATAAGGAAAGCCATATTTAATCAATTTCAGGGTGATCTCTACTGCCATGTCACACAGCATTGTCAGAAGCAAACTAAGGAAACCTCTCTGAGGCCAGCAAAACTGTCTGTGTCACTGCCGAGGGTTAGCAGTGGGTCACTGTCCCTATGGGAAGATGTATCACATCAGGACTGCAAAGACTCAGTTCAGGAGTTATTCAGCATTTCATTAGACAACTGGATAATTTCTCTCTCCTGCCCTCCTCCCGGAGGCTCAGCTAGCTCAGTTATTAGGAGGATTTGGAGAGAATTATATCAAAGACAAGGCAAGATATCTCAGAAGAGGCCCTTTCCCCAAGACATTTGTCCCAGGCGTTTATTCTTCAAGTTTCCAGAAAAGAAAGAGAGCGTACAAAGGGAGGGGAGACAATTTATAGCCTCCCAACTCAAAAGAGAGATAGCTGGACTACGGCCAATGAAGTCAAAGAAAGAAGTAAGGGTCATTCTAAGTGGTCAGAGAATCCAGGGGGTCAGGAGGGAGAAACCATTTCCCTAGAGAATTACGACAGATAATGAATAAGCAAAGTGGTTATTTAAGGTGTAACATCATCCTGGATGTTATAAGCAATGCTGGGGAAAGGACTAGAATTCTAAATCAGGCAGACAAGCTAGAAAAAGGGTCCTAAAAATAAGAACAAGGTGCTACACTTCATTAGGATTAATCAACAGCTCATATTTGGAATGGGGAACAGCCCCTTAAGTGGCACTTCTGTGGTGAAGCTAGGAAGTCATAAGCTGAAATTGGTTTATAATATTCTGTCATTTTCCCCAACAATACAATTATACTGGGACATACAAAAAAGAAGTGCAAGAGTTTAAGCTGCCTTCAGCACAAGGCCTGAGCTGCAGTGCTGTGTCTGGTTTGGCCACTGCAGTACTAGGAGCTATCAGAGACACCAACAGCAGCACAAATAACAACAGGTTTAAATGGCATCCAGGAGGCACAACCAAAGCCCCTAGAAACCTTAATAATAAGGATGGCACTGGGATGAATTTCCTGCAGAAGACAGGGGCATATTTAAGCCTGCAGGTATAAATTAGACATCATTTGGGAATGGCATTGGGGTAGTGGCCCTGCATAAAGACAAGGGAAGAAGTGATTTCTTATTGATACCTTTCCCTTCCTGTCTCTCCTAATTCTGTGATTAAGAATAATTTTGTTCTCCAGGTAGTCACTCCAGGTCTCTGTGCTGTAGTTCCAGCACAAACACAGATACCCCTGGGAGAAATTCATTGCCCTTGTGCAGCATATGAAATTCAGACTAATTATTTCTCCTCCCTCAGTTATCAGGGCAAAAGAAATGTTTTTTCTAGTTTAAGCAAGTATGATGTCAGAACATTCCCCATCTGGGATGGGTCACTGATAAGGCAATTCAGAGACTTTTGGCTGCAGGGCAGTTGGCAGGGGCCACAGTTTCTTAATCTGCCTTTAAACAAGTAAACCACAACCTTGCCAATGAATTGAGAGGTGAGGGGCTGGTGCACTATTTGACATTTTAGCTCACAAACAGAATAAATTTTATTGTCTTTTTTTTCTGACAGCCATTTCAGGCCTGAGAATGACTGAAAATAAAATCACCTTGTCCCTCATCCTATGAGAGAATGATTCACCTTTGCTTGATGGCTCAGGATTTTCTTTAAGCACTAAGTCAGTGAGGGGAAGTTTGGTGAGGGGAAAAATCTCCCTCGTGAAATGACCAATTTGTTCTTGGCATTACTGTTTGACAAGTTCCTTATCTTAGAGCTTCCTGGAAAACTCTTCAAGAGTCTGACCACAGGCTGAACCTTGGTCAGACTGCAAGGCTTCAAGACATTGAAGCTGTCCCAACAAAGTCCACATGACACTGCAAAACAGGGATGTGGCTGCAAACAGGGAGCATGATAGAAATTTAGCACCAAGATCCTTTAGTGTAGAAACAAATCGACTCCAAGAGGAGTTCACCACAGTGTAAGATGTGGGAAAGCACCCAAGCTTGATCAGTTCTTCAAAAATCAACTGAAGCCAAGTGTGACAAGTATCTTTAAACACTTTCAAAAGCTTGGAACGCTTTCAGCTATGCAGGAGGGGCTATGTCAAGCTGTTGTGAAATGAAGGTCAGTTCAGACTTTTGGTTCCAAGAAAAAGTAAGAACCACTGGCAAGATACCAGTTTTCCTAGTTTATTTATGAGGCTTGAACTCGACTGCTGGAAATCCAGCAGGCATCACTGTGCTGGACATGGGGTCAATTTACAGTACAGGCAAGGGTTGTGTGCTGTTTGTGCGCTCTGAATGCCACTGGGGACAAAGATACTGCCAATCTTATCCCTGTCTAGGAAGACAGAGGCATGTCATTATTTACTTGCCTGACGTGTGTAAAAATCCTTTCTTGAATTTATGCGTTTGGGAAGAAACTGTTGGCAAATATTTTAAGTGCTGGGATTTGGGCAGGTTATTCCATAGCTACCAAAAGCAGAGTGACAAAAGACACAGGCAGTTCTCTGCACAGCCTGTCTGTGCTTACAGAAAGGGCAGGTGGGGAGATCTCATTCTAGTTTAGGAAAACTATTGACTTCCAGGATGTGGTTTGACCTTCCATGTGTAAAACTGTATATAAAACAAATGGGCAACATACCAGCTGTCAAAAGGCATTTAAACATTGTTCAGGTCCTGCTTCAGTGCAAGCCCAAATTTTGGGTTAGTTAAATTTAGTGCTGTTGGCTGAAACCAGACACGGTTCACAGGCTGGATGCTGTGTTACAGTGTATATATAGTCCAGGACAAATGCAAGAGCTGCTTAAGCAAGAAGCCTTGTGTAACAAATTTAGTGCATGGATGAAGTTCTGCTCTTTAACCAAGGAAAAAAAAATAGCCCACAATGCCCAGAACTTTAAGAGACAAATTTTAGCACTGCAGGTGGCCTCCATAAAAGCCTGGACTTTAGGCAGTCATGGACATTGGTAACTCTGGGCTTTGTCCTGAAGTTTGTGTCTCTCCCCAGACCCCATATTAAACTGAAAAGTTGCCAGGTGAAACTGCATGGTCATCTTTATAGGTTGCAGTCAAAAGATTAATAGATACAACCTCACTAAACCTGTGGACTTTAAAGCCTGTTGGGATTTATGCAAAGGAAGATGCTAAGTTTCATCTGCAGAAGCCACACAAAACAACAGATTTTGTCAGCATTGGCTGCCTAAATTAACTGAACAAAAGTTAGTGCAGCTTTAGTATTAAAAGGTACTTTCTGTTAGCAGATCTGTCCATTAATTTGGACAAGATGAAACTCTCTTATAAAGAAAAGCTCCTACGCTTTCTATTTTGTAGAAAACTCCCATAGATGAATATCCTTATACACATCAAAATGTCATGTTATAAACACTTATAGCACTTAAAGCTAAATAGAAGCTGTGTTTTTCTCTTTCTCTAGCGACTCACATGGGTCTCTAACTGCACAAAAATCCCAGTGATGGGACTCCATTTTTCTCTCCATGTTGCCAACTTCTTCCGCCTATGTTGCTTTTGCATAGCAAAATACTTTATGGACTTTAGGAATAAAATAAAAGAATTGGGTAAAAATTAAGTTTTAAAAGAAAAGCATCAACTCTTAGAAAATATCTAACAATTAGATGTAGGTTTGGGCTGAGGCTACCATTCTATTTTCCTGAGCATGAACATTAAGTGCAGCTATTAATGTATACACAGAGAATATTCAGATCCCTCCACATCTAAACAAGAAATTGAACATTGTTCTGCCTTGAAATCTGCATCCTGCTTACTCCGTGGAAGGGTCTAACTTGCATCACCAGTCAGCACTCTTTCCAGCTGATTTGGACTCTCAAAGAAAAGTGAAGATATAAAGAATAATGGGAGGGTTGCCAGTCCTGCCCCATTTTCAGACTCTCTTGAGAAAGAGAACAATCTATAGTTTTGTCACTTGAATAACCAGAAAAGTGCAGTGTCACTTACTTTGATTTAAACAGCAAAAGGTGCTCAAGGCTAATGAAGACAAGCTGATGTGTTAGCAGATTGACAGAAAGTTCAGGGTTCAGAGCAGGAATCAAATGATGACAGCCCTGGCAGTGAGAAAGAAAAAGTGTAGGCAGACCAATGTAAAAATAGAATATCTGCAGATATTTCCATTTCCTTTCTCACGGCATCCATGCCTGGAACTCTTCTTCTTATGCTTTAAGTTACTTTTTAAACTTCAGATGTTTAGAAGTCTTGAAAATATAATCACTGCCACTTCCCAAGTCTGCAAAGTCACAGCTGGAGCAGCAAGATGGAGTTGGAAGGTTAAGGAATATCTACATGGAGATTAAACTGCAAACCAATATAAATCAATTGCATTCTTGAAACTGGAGCAACAGACCAAAATATTTTACATGGTGATTTTTATTTAATAAGTTGACAATACCTAAAGGTGTGATGGCCACCTGACAGTGCAATTGACATGATAATTCCTCTGGCCCAGACAGCTTTCAGTGCAGTCACGAAGCAATAAAACAGGAATAAAACAGGAATAAAACAGGACAAGGTAGACAGTGAGAAGGATGCATGAGTGTTCTGATGACCCCATCGTATTTGTGTGTAACAACAGTTTGGATTTAATAGGGACCTTTGGATTTTGAGGAGAAAAATGCACAGCTTGAAGGAGGCACAGCAGCAGATTTCCAACACCTGGAACACACGGCAGACCAAGAGCATCATCCTCATGTTTGCTCTGGCCCTGCCTCCAGCAGGTTTGGTTCAGTGTGTCCCACTGTTTGCAAAGGGACAACAAACAGCCATTCTCTGGTCACTTACGGTTTCATAAACTTCTGGCATCCTCTTCAGCCATCTCTAGTCTAGACTGAAAGTTCCCAGTCTGTGCATTGCTTCTCTTTGTCCTAGCTCCTTTGTCAGCACTTTAGATGGTTCTGCTGTATTCTTGTTCTCTATGAAAATGGTCTTGAGTCTTGTCCCTCTGTCATACTAAACCTGATTTTACATATTCAAATTCTTCAAAAGTTTCTTTTCACTTGCCCAGGAACAGGTATTCTAGTTGCTGGGTGCAATTCCCACACCTCCCTGCCAAGCCTTTTTCAGAAATGGTGGTATATTAGCTGCTCTCCTGTCATTTGGATGGTTTTGAACAATAATTAATACAAAACAGTAATTGAATGAAAAGAGAATAGGTAAGGTGGACTTTAAAAGAGCATGCAAAAATCTCTCTAGGAAAATCCTGCTTATATTGGGGCTTTTGCAGAGTGAAAGGAATCTTGGATTTTTCAGATTCTGAGGAAGAGAATGAGCAAGTTATTTCCCTTTCCCCATCTATCCCCCTCCTGGCTGCTTTCTCTCCCTCTAGAGCCCAATTCTATCCCACGTTTCACTTCCCCAGTTCTAACAAAGTGAATCATAATGCAGAGGTGCAGCAAGATGACTGAAGGAATTCCAAATGGTCAGATTTTCTTTTGTTCAAGCCAGTGTCTGTGCAATCACCAAGGGAAAAATTCATGAAGACCTGTTTCCATCTGGCAAACATGGCTGGGTTCCTGTCCACACCTGTAACAAGCCAGTGAGATTACACCAGCCTGGGGGACAGTCCACAGCATAATTCAGTTTCAGCAGCAGAGCTTTCATCTGAAAATGAGCCATTCTGGGATTCCCTCCAAGTTCTGCAATAGGAATGTTCATTTTTAGGTAAAAAGAGGTCCTCACACACATTGTCTTTCCTGGACAGGTGAATTCCTCTTCCCTGAGAATAAGATGCTGATGTTTCTCACTCCATAGCCAGTCACTCCATGGTAAATTGGTGTGTCACTCATTGCTCTGGCAGTGCTGGAAGCTGGACTAAAGGAGCTGCTGACCTGAGGAGTATCAGCCCCACCACCCACACCTGCAGCAACTACAGTGTCACCAGATTGAGGGGCCTGGAGTGCACTGAGAAATCCCTGGGACTAGAGAGAGGACAGTGCCAGAATGAAAGAGGGAATGGAGGTTGAAATGGAGAGGAGAGGGAAGACAGGTTCAGAGCAAAGCAGGGGAACAAAGCCAAGCTAGAACAAGATGGGGACAAGCCAAGTGCAGCAAAAGCCAAGGAGCTTTGAGAAGGCATTGTACTGCAGCCAGGACCAGCTGCAGCCCTCCAAAGGAGGCTTTGCTCCCAGAAATCCTGAGAGGGCTCTGCCATGGACAAGGACTGCTGCCCCTTGCCACTCTCTTGGAGGGGAGCCGCAGGTGAGGCTTGCACTGACTGACTTTGCCAAGCAACCCAAAATGAACAGTGCCAGGGCACCCATGCTGTGTGAATGGACTTAGTGAAAAACACACAGCACAGCTGCTCCTTGAGGGAATTTGGATAAATAACATCAGAACCCTCTCTCCTATTCACACTGGACTTCTGTGCTGGCCTGTTGTCCTGCTCACACACGGACGGGACTGCACTTCTCAGCGTACAGGAATTGGTTTTCCCAGCTCTGGACAGGTTTGGGAAGCCACTCAGGCTCCCTTTGGAGTTCCCCTGCTCCCCAGCTGTTGTTACCATATCTACAGCTGCAGTGGCAGAGCAGTAGTTGTGTTTCCTCTCTCATCCATTTCCAGCAAAGTCACACCAATTTATTTACTGAAGCAAGGCCGCAGGCAGGAACTTTCTTCCAAATTCAGCTGAAGAGATTTTTACCTTCAGATGTCCCATCCACTTCCCAAGCCAGGTCTCAATGTTGGAATCATTTGAGACAGTTCTAAATTACATCAGACAAACTCCAAGCACCTACTCACAGTGCTCAGCCTATTTCAGACTTGTGAGTGGACACAGTACCCTACAATAAAGAGGAAGAGGTGAGGATGAAACAATCTCAGCTTTCAGGTACAAAGGTATTTCTTCATGCCTGAAACAAAAGGAACAGTTTTCAAAGGCAACTATGAGGGAAAACCAAGACATTTGGAGTTCAGTCCCTCACAGGAGGGACCAAATATGTGTGACCTAATCACTGTGTTCCACTTGAAGCAAAATAAGGCACAGTCTCGCAAAGAAACTTCTTGACACTGCAAGGAGCTGTCCTTTAGTGTGATGCTGAGCAGCTGCTGGTGGCAGCCTTTGGTACAGCTGGAACTGGCCAGGCTGCCTAGTCCTACCCTGATTCTCCTCTTTACTCCATCCATTTGCTAAAGCAAAGCTACTCAGAAATTCACTAGGTTAAGAATGGAGCATCCAGGGAAGGAGGGGAAGAAACCAAACATTTTAATTAAAGAAAATAATAATCTTCTGCAAGATAACAGAAGGCTCGGCAGTGAGATATAAACTGTTTTGGTCCAAAAACAGCAGACATGTAACTCCTCATGACACACACCCCATTACAGCTGACAGAACTACAAGATGCCTGAAGGTGGTCACAGCACGGACAACAAACAGAAAGGACTTCATCATCTTTAATACACAGGCAAAGCCTACAGAGACCACAATGTCATGTCTCAATGTAACTGGTTAAGTTCCTAGGGCACCGTTCTCCAAAATTATCTTGGGGGTTACACTTGGCAAATTCTGATTTAAAAATCAAAGCAGGTACATTTTCTCCCCCACCCTAATATCAAGAAACAGATTTACTGAATTGAGCCCTGACTGGCAATCCAGCAGATGGGAAAAGAGGGTACTTTTTAAAAAAGATACAGAACAGACAAATACATCAGACACAAGCTCCCAATCTCATCAGTGCATTGGGGCATACATGCTTGCAACATGAACTCCATAAAGCTGTATTTTATACAGCTGCATTTTAAAAACCGCTGGACCGGTGACTCTCCTCAGGTGTCGCCAGGATTCAGTTCAGTAGATTGGCAGCTACACAGTCACACAGATTTCTCTTTTCCACCTGAAGAAGCAGAGTTTCTGTCTATAAGAGGGAGGAACAACATCATCAAAAAACAAGTGTCAGCACTGTAAAACTAATTAGCTGCCAAAGAAAAGTCCATTTTATTTTTATTCTACAAACTGGAACTAGGGGTATGAGGTGAATTTGGGGGTAAAAATCAGAATTACTGTTTACAGCTCTGCAAAATTATTTCACTTTTGTGGGATTAATTGGCACCCCAATATAGCATTACTTCCTGTGGCATGGAGAAAGTTATTTTGCTTTCTTATGATCTTATTTCAACAGCACAAAGTGGAACATAAGATCAGAAGTTCATTAGAGAGTTAACCCCCCACGCCACCCAAATCATGTCAGAAATTTTATTTTACTTAAAAACAGACTCAGAATTTAAATTTAGACTATTACAGCCTGAACCCACCCTCAGTGAAAAAATTAACATTTCCTGTTTCACTAATACGAAAATTCAGTAGTTACTGAATGTATGCTTTGGGGCCTAAAACAGATGAGAGGTGCTGAGCTGGCATGGAGCCATCATAATTCAAATACGTGATGGGATTCTGGTTTCTCTAAGGAAAAGGGTCCCAAACTGGTGAAAGCAGAGGTCTCTGGGTTGAACAGAGGTTCATCAGTATCAGGAGGTTCCTGTTGCCCACAGATCTCTGTTTCTGAAGCAATGAGGGTGGATTGGGAACTTCTGAGAGCTGGAGCTGGGCATGATCAGAAAGGCCTGCACCCTTCTGATCTTCTTAAGTTTTAGCTTTCATGTTTTTCAGATTCTGTGCTGCCTAGGGGTGTAGTTCTGAGTCTCATATTAAAGGCCAGTAAGCCCTCTTCACAGGTAGAAAAAACAAATCCTTTCCTGCTGAAGACCAAAGAAAATGAGTAAAAGTTTTCAGGCCCAAAAGCATAAAAAACAGTGGACTGAAGAGAGACAACAAGAAGGATGGAACTGCATAATTTGAAAATTTAATTGGACAATTAAACCCCAATATACAAAAGGACCAAAACTTATTAAAGTGTGAGACCTCTTGACCGATCATCCATTTTGTGACCATTTTGGGTCCACCCTGGGTGTAGCCCTGGCCAAGCTCTTGTACTGCCCAAGGTGTACCCATAAAGGCCTTTTAATAAATACCTACTTTATTCTTTTCGCTCTGCCTAGTCTCTGTTCCAGGTCAGCCTTCCCATGGCATCACTCTCAGCCTACCTGTGTGAGAAAGGATTGAGGAGCCGGGAGGGGACAGCACAGCTACGTAAGGAAATTCAGGAATCTTCCTCTCTAGCACACACACACACACACACACACACACACACTCCTGGGTTTTCCTGGCTGTATGGAACATTTGTTGCTTCAGTAGATGCGTGATGCAGCAGAGATGTTTGACATCAACATCGTGTCTTCACCTCAGTTTGTCTATCAGGAGCTGAAGCTGTACCTCAAAACCAGCCTGATCCAAGAGAGAACTCCCCTCTATTGTCATAGGAGCAGTAGCTGTGGAAAATCCACTCACCAAATTAATCCCTACTGGTGCAACCAGCTATACATAAAAAAGGCATTATGAAGACTACCAGCTCTAAATGCCAATCAAACCCATCCTGCATCTGCCTGACTTGTGATTTTTGTATGAGTTGGAGTTGCCATGGGATTAAAGGCTGTGTTTTAAAAGCTGTATTATCCATTGACCCACGTCAGCTAAAGGCACTTAGAGCAGAGCTGGGCTGAAGTATCCTGCTCTCCACTTGCCTTCTTAGAGCAGGAAAAGCCATCTGCTGCTCAGGCTTTTTTCCCCAGATGATAAATCTCAAGAAAAACCACAGCCCTGTGGTTTTATATTAAATCAGGTATCACTTTTGATTGTTTCAGCTGCCCTGCAAAACTGAAAAGATCTAATCAGGCTTTGCTAATCACTGAAAGGACACTCAATCACCACCTTCTCACCACCTCACTGACATCATCTGCAATGGTTTGAATAAGGGAGGTTGACAGCATGCCAACATCTTTAGAGCTGAGCCCCAAGGCTGCTTACCATCTTGTATGTCTTTAATAACATTTTCAAGCCTTTCTTTTTATTTTCAGGGACACATCTAACCTACTGTGCTTTAAATATTCTAAATAACCACTGACAGTTTATAAAGCAATAAAGAACAAAATGAATGTCAGTAAATAGAGCTTTGCTGACTGTTCTGTGAGCATGATCACAAAACTATTTGCACATAGATTTGTCATTACTGCCTGGTAGGTTAAAACCTGTTTTTACGAAAAGAAAACAAAACAAAACCAAAACAGCAACAACCAACCAACCAAACCAAAACCAGGGAAAAAAAGACCCGAAATAACAAACCCAAACAAAAAACATGAAAATAAATCAGATTTTGAACCTACAAAAAAGATGTTAAGTTCCAGCTAAAAATGCAGTTACTGATCTCTTTAAAGTTGCAATGCAACATCCACTGGTTAACTCTGAAAAACAGGCTGGAGTTCTGAAAACAAGCGGAGACTTAGAGTGAGCTGTGTAGCCCCTGGACTGGATTTCTTTTCCAGGATTTGTTTTATAGTTGACTCCCTACTGGACTCTGTTTTGGGGGGCTTTTAGATGCCCCAGGGAGCTGGCTGAGAACTGACTCAGTGGTTGTGGTGGGAACAGCTCCCTCCCACAACACAAGACCCCTCTCCCCAGTTTATGATCACATATGGCACTTTGGCTGAGTGATGAACCACAGATATTCCCAGAAGATATTGCCCAGGGTTAGCTCTCTCTAAAACAACTACTCCAGCCTGCTCTGAGGGGCCAGCAGCAACAAAAAAACAGTACAGAGAGGGGTAAACAGATCTGATATGTGTAGAAATCAGCCTGTCAGAAGTGGTCTGTGACCCTTCTCACGCAGCCAGCCTGACAATTAGTGAGGGATCATCACACCAGTGGAGGCTACAAACACCAGCGTTGGAAAAGGAAGGAGATCCAGTCTATGGCCTTCATAAAAGGGTCTGTGACCTATGCTAGAGTGAGTTTACTTTGACACAGCATGTAGATCAATCCAGGGCCAAATGAAGTGTGAAAGCTCTTGAGCAATATTCTTGTGCAATAAAATGATATACAAGCTTCCCCTGAACAGAACTGCAGGGTAAGATGTGCAGGAGGAATTAAATGAGAATTTCCTCTCTAAGCTTTTGGGAATCCCTCCCCCTCCAACACAGTTAGAAGCTGCTTAGTCATCATCCAACAATCTTGCCTGCAAACAAAGGGGAGTTTTTCAAGGAAATTAATGTCTCCAGTGGGAATATTAACAAAGGGAATTGTATTTTCAGGGACAGGAATATTTACCCCACAAAGCAACAAAACAGACTAAAATAGTCAAATGTGAAATATATATGTGGCTGAAAGCAGTGGTCCTAAACCCCTCAGTTTGCATTAAATTGTGCCACAGCTGAATAATAAAAGTAAGAATGAAAATATCCTAGAAGGCAGTTCCAAGAAGCCCTCAACTATTAAATATTTCCATATCTTGTGAGGATGTAGGCAGAATTCCTAGCTTAATGACTGGAATAGGCCTGTTCTAGTCATGGGGAACTGAAGGATTACAACATGAATTTAATTATTTAGATTTTAAAGTGATAAGGAAGTGATAGGTTTGTTTTCATGGGAATATATCACATTTTCAGTCTTGCTATCAAATCTACAAGTGTGAAAGCCAATAATAGTACATTCATCTCAACTGACTCTTTTCTATCCTCATTTTATTTCTTTGGCTGTCTTTTATTTTTATGTTTTTTAAGTATTATAACACAGTTGCTATCTTGGGGTTCTTATTGCTGCTTCTGCTTTGGATTTCTGTGTTTCATTAAGTTTTTCTCCTGGTCTGCAAGCTGAAGGTTTCATGAAGGTCACTGCCATAGCCAGGCACCCAGAGAAAAGTTTAAGAGATTTTGCATCAAGGTGTAGAAAATCTGATGAAAAGTTCAAAGCTTTGTAGAAGGAAGAGGTGTGCTAGAACCACTTTACAGCACAATCTGATCATCTTGTTTGGGCTGTATAAAGTCCTCAGCAGATTCATTAGCAAGATTTCTTCATGAAGCCCAAAACATATTTGACCTGTAATTATTGAACAGATTTTGTTTAGCTGTAAATGTGCTACATACCAATCTGGTTCTGCTGGAATGTTTATTTTTTTTTTTTTTTGTAGTATGTCACAATTCAAGGCATCTTTGTTCATGCACTTGTATTTTCACACCTAAACATCAAGGACCCTGCTTGAAGTAACCTCAAACCATTCCTCAAAGACAATAGTTCACAGGCTTTGAGCTGCTAACAGCCTTGACCATAGAAAAGCAGAGAATTTTCAGTGCCTTCTGCTGAACAATCTGTGCAAGAGTGTATCTACAGCACTTCAGCTAAAGGGGACACAGGAGGTGGGGACAAAGCCACCCTCCTGGGACACCACCATCTGACAGCAGCTGGGACACAGGTAGGCACAGATTGCAGGTTGCAGCAGCAAGAGACAGATTCAACATCCCCCACAGAAGGAAGGTACCAACCCTGGCAGATTCTGCACTCTGACTGCAAGCCAAACAAGTCTCATTCCCTATGCTGTTCTACTTAATGGCATTTTTCATCATTATGAAATCAGAGAAATGTAAAAACTCTCTGTGGATGATGTTTTCTCCCTTAGCTTCTCTCCCAGGAGAAAAGCATATGCAGGGGAGTATTTTATTTGAGTAGGCTTTTTGTTTGAGCTGGCTCTTTCCTTTTGGGTAATAAAAATAAATTATACTCTCACCTTACTCCCCCTGACATAAAAACCAAGTTGTAGGCTCAGCATTTGGAGTGAGAAGAGCAGCACCAATGGCTATAATTTGGTAAGAGAAGGATAGTCAGTTCACACTTTCCTATACTTTCTATTGTCCCTGATAACCCAAAGCAGAAGAATTCCACATATCATTGCATAGAGACGTGAAATGTAATTAACCAGCCTCACCTTAGGACAGTACAGTTCACTGCATGTGCAAAACCCATCCATCTTATCTACCTTTATCCACAGAATTTTCTCTTATATTGGAAAAAAAGAAAAAGACATTTAATGTTTCCTTACCCTTGTGTCTAGATTATATGCAGTCTTCTTTAAATCCTGCAGAGCTCTCTGCATGAACTCAAAGGCATGGCAATCAACACAGGGGCGGCCTGTGAGAGCATTTAGGAGAGAATCATGACTATATGGCATGAAGAATTAACTAGAAGGATTAAACAGTGATTTTGAGTATCAGAGAGAGCTACAGAAAAGAGTCCACAGAGTGAGCACTGATGTAGGTACTCCTGAACAACTGAGGTAACTGTAATTGGTTCACTATGACTGTCCATGCAATCTCTCAATTATAAAAGAATTACTTCAAATTTACATTAATATTTTTCTTCCTGATATATTGCTGTACCACTTTTCCTTGTTGTATGGAAACATTAAACCCTTGCCTCGAGCCTTTCATTTTGCTCCACTAACCCTGGGCACATTTTCATCTTTATCTTCAGATTATTCAGAAGTTATGTCCAAAAACATGAACCTGTTCCCTAGAAAAAAACTCATCTCCTAATTTAACAAATGTAAGCTTTAAATAGAAAACCAATGGGATAAAACTGACTACATAAGTCATATCATAATATCATAAAGACAGACCACTTCAGCCTCTAACTTTGAATATTATACAGCTTTGCCCAAACAAATGCCCTGTTATTAGCGGGTATTGCTGATAAGCAGGACTGCTGCAAACTGGATTTATCTGAGTGTTTAAGAGAGTGTTCCAGACTGAAGGCCACGAGTCTTGCTTTGCCCTGAACACCATGTAACACAGATCTGTGCCCTGACAGACAGCAGTACAGAGATAGAGCAAAACCAGACAGGACAAAACAGCTTTAACTCATCAGGGCCCTACATCTGCTCTCAATTTTGCCTCTCGGTGCCTGTGCCTGGCTAACAACTTCACCAGAAATACTGCACAAGTGAGAAATCCTGAGCCCAGGTTTAGTTTGCTCTTTGGGGTCTGAATGAACTCAAAGGATGAAATCTAGACTGATGTTGGAAAATCCTGCTGCATCTGTGGCTTGTCTGTGAGCCCATTTTGCAAACACTTGATGTTGGACTGCCTCTGACACACTGGAGACTGAGCTTCCAGCTCACAATCTGAGTGCTAACCAGCAACCAACAAATCTCCCTGCTGGAGAAGGGGAGCCTGCCAAATTCTTTAACTGACTAAGAAAAAAGAAGAGATAAACACCCCACATTAAACAGTATTAAAGACCTGCTCCATTGTTGTACCATCACCCAACTTCAGTGTTACTATATTTACACTGGACAACAGGAGAGGACAGCAGTTTTCCACATCAACAACTTGATGCAAGGACCTGTCATGCTTATAAACTAAAATAAACTCAACACAGATCAAAAAAGGAGAATTAGGTAGCTGAAGCCCCCAAGACTAGGGGTTGACAAAAAGTTTTCTTGGCATCTTCACTGTGAATTTTTTAAATAAAAATTAATTACTTTAAAACAGCAAACATTCTCAAGAACAAAATACAATGAACAGTCAATATCAGTTTAAAAAGAACAAGTCTCAGTAATGTCTCCGAAAAGCAAACACAATGATTGCTGGCATAGAAAGGGCTAATACAATGGACAAAACAAAAGGTGGCAGATTTCAGCTACAAGCAAGACAGCAACAGGGAAGAGACAAGGATAAGAAAGTGAAGCGCTTTGGATGCAGGAGCAAAACAGCACTGGTAGGTTATCAAGTTGTGGTTTTAAAACAACGTAGGCAAGACATATCCAAAATAGTTTGAATCATTTGGGCAAACTTCAGAGTCCTACAACATGAGAAATGCAGGGGGCTATAGGAGAGGACTGCAGGGTGGTACATACTTTCAGCTGGAATGGCTGTCCCTGCTTCTTGGTCAGCTCTAATAGGCCCCGTGATAAGCAGTGCAAGCACGAAAACTAAAGGAACTGTAAGGATGGCTCTTCTCGGAAGGCAAGGTGCCAGCATCTTGGGCATGGGTGCTTCTCTGCTAGTCAAGAGACAGAAACAAGTTAGTGAGGAACACTACAGGTACACAAGAGTTTTGTTACAAAGTTAATGTTCCTGCTGGCTAGAGCATTGTCAGTTGTCCTCTGAAAGAAAACAAAATACCAGAAGATCTAGAGCATGGACAAAAGTTCTCTGTGCCTTTCCAGAGTGTACTGTCAAACTCAACTGGGAGAGAACATCCCTACACAAGATAAGAGGTCCTTAGAGTGTTCTTGATTTCATTTGAAAGCCAGGATGCCAGCAGCTTTGCCTGATCTGTGACTTTTTTTTAACTACACAGTCACAGACATGAATCTGGAGACCTGGTTTTAGAGTTTGAGATCAAAACTGCAGGGATTACAGAGCTGGCTGAAACAGAAACTGGAAACAAGGTCTTTGGCCTCTGGCTTGCTCTACTGCATCACCTTTTCACAAGTATAATAAGTAAAGGTAACCACTAGCATTACACAGCATGCTAATTATAAAAACTCCTTTTTGAAAGTATTTGAAGGAAAATAATTTTGTTAGAACTCCACAAATTCACAGGTAGAATTTCTAATAGTAAATGCATCAAAACTCTTTGACCTTCTCTCTCCCCTCCTGATCTGGGCTTCAGGCCATTATTTGCAGCCATCCATTTGTTCCTGAACACCACAGCCAGGCCACACCATGCCCTGAGGTTGGTACAACCTGGTCCAGCAACAGTTTCCCTCCACACAGGCAATTTTTTTTCTAAGTTTCAAATTAAACATTTTCTTGACCCAACAGGTAAACTGTTCAGAGTGAAAGGGACTGGCTCAAGTTGGAACTGCCTGTTAGAGATCTCAATACAAGCCTCAAGGACTCTGCTAGGGAGGTCCTTAGCTCAGCCAAGTTTACCTTTCATTCCAGAAAGAAAAGAAAGAAAAGA
The DNA here is from genome assembly GCA_013397095.1 of Sterrhoptilus dennistouni. Classification (NCBI taxonomy): domain Eukaryota; kingdom Metazoa; phylum Chordata; class Aves; order Passeriformes; family Zosteropidae; genus Sterrhoptilus; species Sterrhoptilus dennistouni. Next base: position 1,840,143 of record VWZU01012995.1, read on the forward strand.
AAGAAAAGAAAGAAAAGAAAGAAAAGAAAGAAAAGAAAGAAAGACTTAAATAAGCCTAAGTTATGGCAAACAATAAAATCCACATTAAAAAACCCCATTCAGCTAACTGTGGGAAAGCAGGACAACATTCTGCCTCTCTGATTTTCAAGTTGGTGCTTAGTGAGCAAAAGATGTTGCATAAGAGCATTAGATCTGCACGTACTGAATGCAAGAGTACAGCACTCCCCAGAACAGATTGTATTTCACATTTAGAAAGGCAGTACAGGGAGGCAGGAGAGGGAAGGGTTTTCCCCATTTTGCCACAAACAGAACAGAACAAAACTGCTCTTCACTATGTGCAATCCACCTTTTCAGACACAGCTAAAGTGAAGCTGCAAATTCTGCATGAACACTTGCAGCATGTGCAAACCAGTAATTTGCCCAGGGAAGGAGCCGCATTATACACATCTCCTTCCTGTGCACCTCAACCTAAACACAAGAGCAGGGAATGGTTCAGAAGCAAGAGACAAACATCTACAAATAGAGTCACAGATATACTTGAGCCCATGGCAACAAAAAGAGAGGGTAATGTAATTTATATACTCTCATATATATGGTTTCCTGTCCCACCCACTATTTAGATCTGATGTGATCCTTTTTCTTATGTCTACAATCCCTAAAAAAAAGGGATTAAAATCACTAAAAGTAACTTAGGTTTTTTGTTTTAATTAATGGTGCTCTGCAATCAAAACAAGTACAATCAAAAATACCAGTCTTTGCAATAGGATGCAGCAGTGTCTCCAAGTAATACTAAATTAGGACAGCACCAGCCTCTTTTGGAAATAGCTGATGGAGAAGCCTCTTGGTCAGTAGGAGCAGAGGCTATTCTCATAGTTCACTATGAGTACTACAAATGTTCAACAAAACAAACCTGACACACTGTTAAACTTGCTTTGGGCACCTTACCCATCACCCACCCCAGAGTCAGCTCAGCTCTGTATGTGAGCCCCACTGCGAAACAGCAGCAATCATCTTAAATCACACCTAACTCCTGCCTCTTAGTTATTGCATGGGAATTTGCAAGGACTAATCATGACAGGCTTCAAGGGTGGTCTCTCTCTGCAATGCAAGTGGGAACAGAAACAGATCTGTGCATGGACTTCTATGAAAGAGCAAAGTCACCCCCTTTAACAAAGGAAAAAATATCAGTACCTGATCTTTCTCTTGTCTTTGTGATGGTTTCTTTGAAATGGCCGCTGCAAACTGCTAAGAGAACAAGTGCAGCATTTCTGAGCATGTGCACTGTCTCTTTTTAACCTTCTCTGAAAGAGGTTATTACTATGGGGAGATTTCTGCCATGGCAACAATGCAGAGCACTGCAGCACGCAGCGCAGATTTAAAGAGGCACAGGCTGTGTCTCTCAGGTCTGGGGAAGGATGTTTCTGCTCTGACATGTGAGATCCAGCAGTGACTCACCTGCTCTGGGTAAGGTTTTTAAAGCCAGGCCATTTGATTAATCTCTCTTGAAGTCTGCTAAATGCTTTTCCTGAAGTCTGAGCAGCTGGATGTGATGCCTGGTTGAAGCAACTTGCTTCCCTAGAGCCTGAAAATACCCATGACAAACTACAGCTGCTTTATGGGAAATGAGGACAGACCAGGGATTGCACTCAGGAGTTGTTCAGTGCACTGCCTGCCATTTGAATGGTACTGAGTTACAGGGGTCATAAGCACTTGTGCCTGCCTTCCCTGGTGTTTCTGTGATTCCAGCCCCAGGGCTCCCAGGAGCAGCTGCAGCCACTGAAACTCTGAGTGGGAGCTTGAGCCCAAACTCAGAACTCCTCTTTTCCAGCCTGCACTTCTATCCCCCTTTCAGTCCCCTATGAGCTGCACTCCAGGACAGCACTGACTGCACTTGTTCTGCATGCAATAACACAATGGAATGCAGGTGATAAAAGTGATTTTGTCAAATGAAAGCCAAGTTCAGAGATTACATCACCCCCTGAACCCCACCATTTCCCAACACAAATTGGACACTAGCAGTGCTTGTTTAAGAGAGAATGAGCCCAGCTGAGGGCAGGCACGGCACTGAGGAGTGTGCACAGACATTCAAAAGGACTGTGCACTGTGTTTGCTTTAGTTGGTTCAGAGGAGACTCAATCTTCAATGATTTCATGGTGAAAGTTGGGGGCATTCTGTGCCCAGGAAGGTCAGGAACACAAAGGGTTGTTTTTTTTTCATGAGCAGAAACTCCTCAGAATTATGACTGAATTACTAGCTAACATTTTTTCTTTTCAACTTGTTCTATAACCTATCTCTCCTGTACAGCCCTAGAGGAATGGTTTGCTCCCATTAATTCAGGTAAGTAAGTAAGAAGCTAAAATTTCAATGTGTTCAGTGTGTAACTATGCTGCTGTACGAAGTTACAGCATCCATGAGCAGAGTCAAGAGGGGATTAATTACAGTACTGCCATCCTTACACATCACAAAAACAGAAATCAGGGGAAAATAAATTTTGGGGACTGTTCTTTTGGGAAAACAAGATTTAGCTTCTCAGAGATAACCATTTGGTTTGATTCAGTATCTACCTCTACATAAATTACAAATTCAAAGCTTTATTCATGATCACTTTCTGTCCTGTAATCTCACACCTTGGCCTGTTTTCCTAATAAATAACATAGATATTCATATAGATGCATGCACACACCACCTGCCCCCCTCTCTCTATATATGCATTTTCTTAGCCTGATCATTCCCAGTAAATCTGTTCTCCTGAATCCTGTCCTTTCTCTATCACAATGGTAACACCAAGCAGCCAGTCCTGGTACCCTGGGTGTTATCACTGATTCATTCTTCTAGACCCATGCAATGGGCTTCCAATTCCACTAAATGAACTTCTAAAAATCTATTTCTGCCATTCAGATACTAAATTGCTTGCTCTAAGCATCCCATACCAAGTATTGCAATGTCTCTTCTTTAGCCTTGTCTTAGATCTATTTATCCTTCAAGGAACAACATCCATTTCAGTGTTTTAAAAACATTTCCTCTTTATTCACTTCTTTCCACTCTGCACTCCCTTAATCACCAGTTTTTCTCTTCACTGAAGCTAAAATTTTCTTAAGTGTAAAATATCAGTGCACCAAGGAGGAGGTCGTCCATAAAGGAGGTAGACATTCCATTTCAGGATATTTTTCATAGAATCATAGAATGTCCTGATTTGAAAGGATCATCAAAGTTGGACTCTTGTCCCTGCACAGAACCATCACCAAGAGTCACACCATGGCCCTGAGAGCATTGTCTAAACACTTCTTGAACTCTGTCAGGCTGGTGACCATTTCCACAGGGAGCCTGTTCCAGTGCCCACTCATCCTCTGGGTGAAAAACCTTTTCCTAATGTCCAACCTAGACCTCTCCTGACTCAGCTTCAGGCTGTTCTCTCAGGTCCTGTCCCTGTCACAACAGAGCAGAGATCAGTGTCTGCCTTCCTCTTCCCCTCAAGAGGAGGCTGTAGTTTCAATGAGACCTCCCCTCAGTCTCCTGCAGGACGAACAGACCAAGTGCCCTCACATGCTCCCTGTATGGCCCCTCCAGACCCTCAACATCCTCGTGGCCTCTCTTGGACACCCTCTAATAGTTTAATGTCTTTCTTACATTGTGGTGCCCAAAGCTGCCCCCAGTACTTGAGGTGAGGCCACTCCAGGGCAGGGCAGAGTGGGGCAATTCCCTCCCTTGCCTGGGCCTGATGCCCCCAGGCCATGCTTGGCTCTCCTGGCTGCCAGGACACACTGAAAAATTTTAAATTTTTAAAAGTTTGGAAATTTTTATTTGGAAAGTATTTTGAAAAATATTATTCTGACAATTTTCAAATTTTGATAATTTCTGGCTTTCTGGTTCAGAATAATTTGTTTTTTAAAATGAAGCTTAACATAATAAAAATACATTACACAGTCTGTTCATGGAATTGCAGAAGGGGAACAGTTCTCATTTAAAGATATTGAGGCACAACCCCAACAGAACATTGTAACTCCAACAAAAACTTTCCTTGTCTTATATCCCTCATGCACAAAGCACAGGTCACAGAGATGGGCAGCTCAAGGACACCTGAAAACTGGAATTACAGAGCAGGACTGGAACTATACAGCACCTGCACATCCTCAGTTATAATTTCTCTGGTGTGTCCAAAGTTGCAGTGGAGCTCATGAGGCACCATGGGCTGACTGTAAAGAGTGACATGTGCATGAAAGCTGGAATAACTTGACTCCCCAGCTGCCCTTGGGGATCATTTGTGAGGAAAGCAGAGAGAATTTATAGCTTCTTTTCTATAATGAAGACAAACACAATGGAATTTTTTTTCAAAATCCCCACCAGCTAAGAAACATCAAAGAACTGTTATGAGATTTCATTTTTTTCATCTTGATAGCACATGTCTTGATACTATAAATATTTCTGTGGAATTGGAAGAAAAGCTGGAGCCTTTACCTCTAAGCCTCTTCACTGCTTGGTCTCTCCTTGGCTCTTAAATCTAATATCCTGTCACTACAGAAAACTTTCTTCCCTCACTAAGGATAACAGATTCTGTCATTTCTCCTGGAGACATTTTTATGTTTTCTCATAGCCTGCTCTCTAAATCATGGTAAAAATCTCCCCACAAGGTACCATCTTGTCTTCTATCAACCACACTTTTATGCTTTACCTCTGCCACAAATCCCACAAAGCAGAGCCTGGGAATGAATCTGGCTGGGGCTGTGGATGCCATGCAAATGTGTTTGTCATACCAGTATGTCCCTGCCTCACACCTCTGGCTGTCACCCCTGTCACCCCTGTAATCCTGGGCTGTGATATCTCGAGGGCAGGGGCTGTGTTTGCTCTTGTTGGCACAGCACCACAAGGCTGGAGTGTTGATAGAGGGCTCCAGGCACATGTGGTGTATAATAAATCAAACTACCTAAAGCTGGTCTCATTCTCCCACACTCTGATAAATGAGCTATTCCTAGAGCAAGCCTCTTATTCTTTTCCCTCCAATGTGAAGCTCTTGAGATGTGTCAGAGTGACCAGATTAAGAAGAAAAGCCTGCCTTTGGTAGCAGCAAATAATTGCAATTGTTCCTCCTTCCATTTTCCCCACCAGTAATTTTAGGAACAATTTCCTTGTCACTAACTCTGACTCCCACTGTCCCTATCTGTCAGAGTATGGATCACCTGAAGTCATTCTAGGACCCAAAAATCTTGAGTTTCAGCACAATGCTAAGGCTGGGCTCACATCCAAGTCTGACTTTTCCACACAGATCTTAGGGAGACCTGCACTGTCATAACTACTTACTGCTTTTTGGATGAGATGCTAAATTGGGGCCATATCTTCCTGCATCTCCCTGGGAGCTGAGAAGCATCTAAAGATCCCATGGCGATATTCAGGAAGGGTTATCATTAACTGAGACATCCTTGGCTTGCACTCTCCCTGTGCACCCTCTTGCACACACATATCTGGGGAACAAGGCTGTGCTTGAGCTATTTCAGGCTACATAAGAGTTGCAACTTTGACTTGTTTGCAAATTCCACAGGGATGACTTGAGTACTCTGCAGCAATTAAATATGCAAGCACTTGAATGGGCTTTGAACTAGAGGGGAACAAACCTCTTACTTCCCAAGCTTTCCAGTCTGGAACCAGACTTCAGAGTCCAGGGGCCTCATCTAACACTGGAAAGATCTCTCAGCTGAAAAACAGTGCACTGTTAGCCAGTTTCCTTGCAAAGACTGCTTGGAGAAAGAGCAATTGAAGAAACTAAGGAAAGTGAGATTGCTAAAATTGGAAGTTTATTAATGATTTTTTTTTTTCTTTCAAAAAGATGGTTATTATCCAAAGTCTGGATTGGGACTCTCAAAGTATAGAAATCAGAAGACCCACATTCAGGAGGCTCCAGATCCATTCTCGCTTTATGAATCAGGCCCTTCACAGCCAAGAGACTAATCCAGGATGATTTTTATGACACCAATACTTGGATCTCACTGAGAATCAATAATTCTGACATTACAATCTCGATGATTTAATAGCTTAAGGGTGGATGTACATTCACACATTCATGTTTGAAAACTGCATCCCTAACTTGATTTTATGTTTACAAGGTATTTGCAAGCTGATGGATGTAGTTTCTCCTTCATGCAATTTTTTTCTCCTTTGTACAATGACAGTGCTACAAATTGCGAGCTGGATAGTGCAGTACTATCTTGATGTTGCACTAGCTGTGACTGCACAGTTTTCAGCTAAAAGCTTACTCATGTCTGCCTTTAAAACACCTTGTAAATTAATTCCTCATTCATCCTGGGATGTTTTTAGACTGAGGCCAAAGGCAAATAAGCAATTAAAATTTCATAAGTATCACTACAGTGACCATAATGTTGGCTGAAATCCAGGAAAACAGACCAGAACCACCACTGTTAAAAGCATGACTAGTTGGAGTCTAAGTAACTGAGTCAAGAATCAGTGATCAGAGCTGAGACAGATTCCCATCCTTAGGATGGGATCTCTAGGCAGGGATCAAGTTCTGACACACATTCACTAATAGATTGCAACCCCCAAATCCTCAAACTCATCTGGCTGTCACTCTAGAGGGATGCACATTAATCACCAGGGCAGGATGGGTTACTTGTTTCTTGAAGAACTTTATTTCTAACTTTCAGCAAAAAAGAGTGCAGGTCTACAGCCCTCAAAACTACAGATCATATTCAGATTATGAAGAATCCTATGTCAGTCTTCTTATTTACTAAGCTACAGTTTGTAGTAGCAACTACTATAGACCTGTGTTAGTACTCCCAATGCTGTCTAAATGGGGCATGTCCTATGCAGCAGGTGAATGCCTTCCTGTGCTCTGACATCCAGTCTCAGTTTCTAAGCAATGTGTCCTTTCATTCCTATCACCCAGGGAAATATCTCAGCTTTCTTCCACACCCATGCTCTTGGTTTTGTTATTATTGGGTTTCACTGCACATGGTTAATGTAGTAACCCACATGAGTGTATGCAGAAAGAGTGGCACTTAAATATCTCATGCCCCAGCAGTATCAAATTCATTTTATGGAACACAATCCTGAAGCTCTGAGATTATGCAAAATGTACTTTAAGAGAGCTGAGAACAAATCAATCCTCTTCAGGACATTTGTCAGCATGAGTAGCTTCAGAAGAAATATGGTGAATGCAGAGTCTGACCAGAATTAGAAAATGCTGCAAAACCTTCCTCTCAATAAAAGCCTTTCAATATTTGGCAACCTCCTGGGAGGTTGAAATGCTGAAATTTTCCCCTGAAATGCTTCTTTTTCTCTTGAATTTCTCATCTTCACATCTGCCTGCTTAAAAAGCAATGAAAGTCCCTACCATGGGGAAAAAAAAAAGTGTACCCTAAGGAGTTGAGGATATAGAAGGAAAGCAAACAAATATGTCATGGTGAGAGATGTATTTAAAAACTCTAAACCAGATGGCATTTCAGTACATAAAGGGGCTTATAAGAAAGAGGGGGACAAATTTTTTAGCAGGGCTGGTTGTGATAGGACAAGGAGTTATGGTTTAAAACCAAAAAAAGGTAGATTTCACTTAGATATAAGGAAGAAAATTTTCTATGTGGATGGTGAAACACTGTAAAAAATTATACAAGGAGGTGGTAGATGCCTCATCCCTGGAAACATTCAAGGACAGTTGGACAGAGCTCTGAGCAGAATGATCTAGTGGAAAATATCCCTGCTCATTGCAGGGGCGTTGAGCTAGATGGCCCTTAAAGGTACCTTTCAACTCTTTGATTCTATGATTCCATGAACTACAAAGTCTTGTTCACTTTGCCATGTCCCATTACCATGATTTCTGTGGATTACTGGTTTTAGAAATTTAGACCACAGCAAATCAAGAAAAAGGTGATTTTCACAGTTCTGGTGGAACCCAGAACTATCAGGACTCTGTTAGCAGGTCTGTCTGATAGGTGAATCTGCCTGTCAAAGCAGCCAAACACTTCTTCCAAAATTCAGCACTGCCTGCGTGGGAGTTGGACAGGAGCTTATACAATTTTAATAGCTTGAAACAGTGCTTATGCTTAAAATCAGGAATGGGTTATTTACAGTGCAGCTAAATTTTCAAGGTGAGGAGGAAGAGAACTCACAGAAGATATTTTACCAGGTGCTTAGAGATGTGCACAGGACAGTGTGGCAGTTGGGAGAAAAAATGTCTCAGCTAAGCACTTCCTTTTCTCACCTTAGCCTCTGCTCCTTTCATATACTGCCCTTGTCTATTAGCTAACTTCTGCTGTAATTACTAATTCTCTCTAGCTTTTAGTTCTTTATCCCCATTTGACATCTTTTGTCTCTCAGCCCCCAATATTCTCCAATGCTCAGCTGCAGTGTCTGAATGCTGAACCTTGTTTGGGCACTCAGCTCTCTGGGTGTATTTTATCAACCCTCCAAAGAAATAGTTGCTTCTGCACATCTCCCCTGCCTCATCCCTCTGCAAAATGCTACTCTTCTGTAGAAAGATGGCTGGAAGAAGCACATTAGCTCCTTATCCCCTTGTAGTTGATAGTTTGGTACAGTGGACTACAGAGTGCAATGTAAAGGGCACCACAGAGTGTCAGAGAATGACTCCTCCTTTGTCCCGTCTGCCAGAACCAGCACCATCAGCTTGGCGGCCTTGCTGCTCCTAACACAGCTACAAACAGACTGCAAGCAAGGACTGAGGTGAGGGTAGAACAAAGGGAGACTCCTGTTCTTAAAAGCCACATAACCACTCTGAGAATGCCAAACATACCTGGGAATCTCTCAAAAGACTGCGGAGCTAGGGAATGGCACAGGTTCCCTGAGATCAGTAATTCAGTATGGGTGCTGGGCCTGTGCTGAGTCAGTGTATATCAGCTATTTGGGTACAGCAAGACACAAACATGCATTTTTAAAAAGGAGAATGTTATAGGCAGAGGAGGGTTGAGAGAAAAACCTGCCCAATCCATCTCCCAAAAATAACAGCTGGCTCCAAGGTGAACAGGAGGCTGTACAAGTGCTGGAAAGGCCCTCTCTAGAGGTTCTCCATCTGTTTCACACTGAATCCCATCTTGCCTTTTCTAGAACTTTCAACTTAATTTTAGGGATATGGGAAAGACAAGGCAGTAACCACCTGGATATTTCTCTTCATTTCTTCTGGGTGAAGAGTCTGCAACAGGAAGACCATCATGTCCCCAGGAATGTGAGCAGCCCACAGTACCCTCCCATTATTTTAGGTGCTGTGTTTGAATTTGTGATAATGCACAAGCTACTTCTCATGTCCACATCCAAAAAATAGAAAGAACAAGGGAGAGCTCTTGGTTGCATAAATATTTTTCTCTTGCCAAGGAATCTTCTCTGGGCCAGCATCCTGCATTTTTATCCCTGAGAGCAGCATCCTCTCCTCAGAAAACAGGTATCTCTAACTTCATTTCCCACTACATTCTGGAAATTGCATCAAGAGGAAGAAAAAGGAGATTATGTGAGAGTCAAAAGACCAAATTTTTCAAAGCATAAATTCCTACAATGTCTGTGCTAACAGTGCACTTATGATAGGCTGTTTTTGCTAACATGGGCAGCCACCTCTCCAGAGTTACTGACCCTGAATCACTGTGGGGCAATGGGTCCACATCTAGCGAATGGGGCTCTCATATAAGGGGATTTTTTTTAACAAGCAATTTGAACTAAATTGTTTCTCAAGATTACAAAATAAAAAATTCTCACGGATTTGTATCATCTTTACAATACAGTTGAGGCAAAGAAAGGTTTTCTAGTAATGTTAGATGAAGTATCCTTTTGACAAAGAGGGACCAAGGCTTTCTAGAGTGTTTTAAAAAGTATGAACTATGCAGGCAGACAAGCGTGGCTGCAGTATCCTGGGCTGTTAAAGCTGAATTACAACTTTTATTGTGATCCTTACTTAACCTCTCCAATTGCTATCTTTTTCATACACTGTCCTGGAACAGAAATTAATTTAGAGAAAGCACTTGAAACAGAATTTATATACTGGTGTGAGAACAAAACAAGCCTACCATTCCCTCTTGGTTCCAGTGGGTTTTTTAAGCCTGAAATGCTCCCACTTAGCTCAGCTGCTTTTGTATTTAAATTTGAATGGTTTCAAGTCAAAACCAAAGAACATCTGTTTGGCAGTTTTAAAGCTAGAAGTATTTAACATTTTCCCCTTGATGTGCACAATTTGATTCACTGCCCTGTTGCACTGATGCTACTGGAGGGGCTTTCTGCCTGGTTTAGAAGACAGATTGGTGGTGTGGGACACCCGGGATGGCCCACGGCAGCCAAGAGTGCTGCTGGGCTGCGCCAGGGCCAGGAGCCACAGCCCCCTTGCAGAGGCATTTGTGAGAGGCTCTAGCTGTCAGCTCCTGGCTTAAATTGAGTTCTGAGCCCAACATGAGCTGCTGCCTTCCAGAGAGGCAAAGTACCTCCCACCAGCCAACCAGCTGCAGGACCTTGCTTCCTTGGGAGGCAGGATTGCCTGGTTCTAGACAGGTTTCCTTTCAGAACAGAGAAAAAATTATTCACTTTCAGACCAGCAGTATAGCCCTCCTTATCCTGAACCTCAGGAGTGCTTCTTCTCATTATTCTCCTCATTCCCCTCACTTAGACCTGGCAAGCTGCTTTTCTTCCCCAGGTATGCTAAAAAGAAGAAAAAAAAATTAAAGCATGTGCATATTCTGAAATTTAAAAATTCTGAGAGAGAAGAAAATATTTGCTGTTTTACTATCAATTATTTTATTAGTTGGACTGTTTCTACTTAGTCAACTGTTTTATTTAATGGAGGAAGTGTCAGATATATGTTTTTAAAGGCTGTAATTAAGCAAGTCAGGAGTCATTAGATTATTCAAAAAGCCTGCTGCTTCTCATTAACTAATAGCAACTACCAAAACAAGTGGATTTTTATAGACTAGGTTTAGATATAAGTGTAAAAGTATATTAGAAAGCAGAGGCACCTACAGTACTTAGACATCTCATCTTCATGCTATAGAATGCCCTAATTGGCAATTAATTTCTTCCAAGATGGAGTTGAAAGTTGCCACTTTCCAAGCACTGAAATTACCAGAGGAATAAACTGTCACCTTTTCAATAAAAATGGCCTTTGAAGATTGATTATGCCATGAGTCACCTTTTATCTTGAGATCAGCTATTTAAATTTGATGCAGGTTGCACTTTTTTTGCTAGCATTTTCTATCAAGGTGAAAAAGAGGCTGGATATTGTGGTAGAGGATGTTTCTGAACCCATGAATTATGGCTCTCCTAACCAGTGTTTAATTGCAAATGTCATTGGAGAAAAGGAGAAGGGTATAAAGGTAGCAGAAATGGTAACTTTGCAGAATAAAGAAAATACCATTTTAAGACCCCATCTTCTGAGACAGACAAATGTTAAAAAATGCCTTCTTAGCACCAGCAAAAATAAAAGCCATAAGAAAATGTCTGGACACTGTTCATGTCACACCATACTATGTTGGTATTTCATTTGACATGCAGACTTGTCAGTTTTGATCATAGATGTGAACTACAGATGTTTTAAAAATACAAGATAGAAGAAAATAGAACCTGTGCTGAATGTCTTCTCCAGGTCTGAAAAGGACTGAGATTTACAACCATACAGACAATTTTCCAGCTGTGCTAACGATGGAGAGAAAGAACATACTGAGATGCTCTGTTCTTTATCTTCCAAGCTGGTTTTGAAACCTCCAAACAGAAATAATTCCTCTGTTTCTAGAGACCAGTTGTTCAACAAGAGGTGGGAAATGAAGGGAGCAAAGGACAAGCAGCTTTGAAATCTGCTCATATTGGCATGGCTGAATTGTATTAACACATCACCTGGCTGACAGCATGTAAAATACAAGACAATTCACAGAAGATTTTCTCACCTGTGCATTTCTAAATACATACAAGAATATTATTTATACTATCCTTTTTCTGTCTCTCTGATGATAGACATAAAACCAAGTGTGACTGCTGGGAGGCATCCTTCATCTGAGTAACAGGCTTGCAGTGGCTGGGCCTCACCACAGAATCACAGAATGGGTTGGGTTGGAAGGACCTTGGAGATGATTTAGTTCCAACCTCCCTGCCATGGGCAGGTACAAAGTGTGCCACTTTTTGTTGGTTATCATCTCCTTCCAGAGTCAATGCTGACAACTGTGGAAAGGTGTCTGAACTGTGGATAGATTAAATAGGAAGGCAAGTTCCAGGCACTGTCCAGCCAGGAGCAGCCACTTACACAGGAGCCAACAAGAAAAATTACTGCACACCATACCACCCACCCAGTGCTGTGCTGCTGAGGAGCACCTGGATACAACCACCACATCAAAATCTACCAGCCTTCCTCAAAGGCATCTCTACCTATGACAGACCCAGACTACTGCCTGGAAAACCTCCCCCATATGTGCTTTCACAAGGCCTCATTGCTAAGTGTATTTTAGTACTTTGCATTCATGTGCTGGGGTAACATTACATAAAATTTTCTTATAAGCGTTGTTATTCCCCTTCTACTTTTGAGAGGGAGAATGTGACATTTGGAGAGCTTTTTTAGTTAAATGAATGATGTTTCTGTGTCAGAGACATCAGGCCAAAAAGTATGTTCCATTTGGAGGAATGAGTAATAATTTAAAATGACCCTTAACTTCTGCAAGAGTTGTGTCCTCATTCTGAGATCCTCCCCAAAATGCATCTACACTGGCAGTTATGACTGAGACAAAGAATCTCTTATTCTCAGCCACCTAAGCAACCCTCCCTGCATCTGTATCTGGCTTGTCAGCATCAGCTTCCACATCATTCTCCTCAAACCTCCCTCCCGCTCTGATCTCTAGCTGAGGACAGCAAAGACAGGAGGAACAATGCCATGTGGGATTGCTGCTTACCACAACCCATACTTGCCAGCTGCAGCAACCTGATGAACTAAGTGTATCATATAACTTCAGAAAAGCTTCTGGGCTCAGACTGAATGGCTGCTGAGGCTTGTACTTATGGGAGTTTTTTTTTATAGACATCTACAGATTTAGAGATTGAAAGTGACCCTAAAGTTTTCTGTAATTACCAGCTATTTTCTTATCCTTCCTGCACACTTGTTCTCCAGCTGGGGCTAACAGAAGCTCTAAATCCTCTCAAGCTGAAGGCCTTTGTTTACCCTTGTGGTAAAAAGCTCCCCAGTGCCTTAGGAACAGCACTATTAACTCCACCCAACACCCCAGAGAGTGTCACTTACAGTTCTCAGGCCAGGCCCCAGAGCAGCAGGGAAATAATGACTGAGACCTGGAGTCTGAGCATGGGAAACCAGTGCAGAGAGCAGGAATGAGTTTGACATGCATGTGAATGTTTGAGTTGTTAAGGACACACACTGCAGTGCTCTGTAGCAGTTGTGTTTCCTGAGGACTTGGGGCATTGTGCCAAGCACACAGCACCCGTGTAGATCTGAGAGCAGCCTGTATTTCAGAATGCTTTCCTCCACCTCCAGATCTCTTTACCAGCTAAATGGGAACTGAGTGTCTCTGAGCATCTTTCCAGAAGCCTCTGAACTGATGCCTTCATACAGCAAAACTGAACGGGTACATTCACCTTGTCCTTTCCACCTTGGTATTTGCACTACATGAAGTATTTGCCTCACCTTTGCTGCTCCTTTGGATGCCCCCTGGCCTTCTGTCTATTAAGCAAAGCAGGAAATACCTAAGTAGGAAGAAAGCCGAGTTGAAGTCTGACACAGCAATATTGGTATCTGTCTGATACCAATATCATCTGCCTCGGACTTTTTAACAATCATTAATGTTAACAAACGTGTTAAGCTCCATAGGTATATGTCCCTTCTGAAGTTACACCACTGAGCTGAAATGTAACTCTTCTTCGTATTTCCAAAAGTCAATCAGGCTGTCACTGAAACAATGGAATAAAATCACCAGACCTTGATCTAGTCCTGTTTCTATTTAAAGGTGATAAAGAGTTGATTTTACATAAGATCTCATCAGTGTTCCTGAGTCAGCATGATTGTTCTGGACTTCCTGGCATTCCGACAAACTGAGCAAGTAAGGTTATTCAGGATCTTAGAGCTGGCATGGATGGAAAGGGAAAGGAGACAATATGCTGCCACCTTTTGGTGGCAGAAATGAGAACAGATCTGGGCAGATCTCTCAAGTGGAAATTAAGACATCTATGCTTATCTTCTGTAATAAAACAGCCTGAAAGCCCAGATGCTGCAAGATGCATCCCTTCATGCTCTAAACTGTTGCTATAAGCTTAGCTCACCTATTTCACATTTTTCAGTCTTTCTTGAACTAATTAATAATTACCAAGCAATAATTAACAATTTATCTAATTTAAAACATAAAGGCTTGACTTCTCTCACCTAAAACTAACCGTCTGCATCACTAAACTGATTTGAGGAACACAGCTGCAAGAAATAGAAGATACAAGACCTCATGAATTAGTAGTGTGTAAAAGTAAGTGACTGCATGTCATGACTTCTGACACTTTCATTACTAGGTTTGTCATCAGTACTTCACAAATTCAGCTTTAACTGTTTGAATGAGATTTTCTATACTGGCTGACTGCTGAGAACCTGAAGGGTACTTTGCTTGCTTGTTTATTAAAAGATTGGTTCAGCTGTTTATGAGAATAAAAGATTGAAGAATGGCCATCTTAATGAAAGGAATGTAAGGCTTCTCTTTTAAAATGTTTGTGCACCTCCTAGTTTGATGCAGAGTCTCAAACTTTAACTCTGTATCAGGGATGTGCTTCTCATTGCTCCTATGAATCATTGTACAAATTTGGGCCAAGTGAAAGCCTCAGTTTAAAAATGTTCTGTAAAACCTTACAAGGGCTTGTGAGTTTAAGTCCATGAATGCTCTATTACTTTCTGCTCCCATGAGCCAGTCTCTTTATTTACTTTTACTGCACATATAGATTCACTGAGCATGCTGTATCCTCATGCACAAAAATCCATCAAATATTCGACTTCTTCTTTCTCAGTGCTGGCACTGAGTTCTCAATCTCTTCTCCTGACATAAGGGTAATGTAAAGGTGGATCCTGTCTGCCTGTACTGTAGGAGGAAGAGGAATTCTCTAAGCACTACCAAAGCTGTGCTGGTGGGCCTGTAATGCCTACCTGGAGCAGCTGCAGCCACTCGAGCAGAGCAGAGCAGAGCAGAGCAGAGCAGAGCAGAGCAGAGCTGTGCAGCAGACCTGAACCTGGCCCTGCTGCCACTTCAGGCCGTTGTTACTCTTCACACATGGGTGCTCATGCAAGATGTCCCTGTCTCAGGAGAGACCTGCAGGGCTGTAGTACACTAACGGTGCCACCCTACACTGTCTGCGGCACACACCTCACTGTTCTGATGCACCTTGAGGAGTTCCAGGTTCATCTTGAGGAGTTCTAGGCCCTCCTGCCATTTGGAAGAGTATCTAGAGAACTACAGACATGAGAAAACCACTAAGAATTATCTTGTCTATGCACTCATCACTCACTGACAGTGCCAGCAAAAGCATGCAACAGCTTCCAGAGACTGTCATATAGAGATCAAGAACCTGAAGGAGGCCCACAAGAAGGCTGTTGGTAGGAATTTTGAGGCAAAACAATCCATCCCCTATGTGTTATCATTTCTTCAAGGGGTTTACCTCCATCACCCGTCAGGAAAAGGATGAGAGGAAGCAATTTTCTCTTGCTCTTTTTAGGGAGGGAAGCAGTGCAATGAATGACAGTGCTTAATCTCTCCGGGTGAGGAGCATCCTGTTACCTTTCACAGGTCAGGATCACATTAACCGTCTGGGCCAGTGGTGGGAAACAGCAAGACACATCCTTCGAGCTAAATGAGGTCTCCTTTTCCTAACAGCAAATTCCTCTAAGCCTCTTGGCAACCAGAATTCCTCCTCTCCATCTCAGCACTTGTCTTTCACACACCCCATGAACCCCATGAGACATTTTTCACCCATCTTTCAAGTAAAGGGGTTTTTATACATTTAACCTACATGCTCAATGCCAGCACCAACACATACTGAAGCCATATCACAGTAGAAAGGCAGAGGAATACCAGGACCATTGGGCCTGCTAAAAATATTTCAAGAAATGGTCTTTTTTTCCTCTCTTTTCTTTTTTTTTTCCCTCCCTCCACCACTTTTCCATCATTTTTAGGGAAGCATATCTAGCTTGTTGGCATAGAGCTGTATATAGCAACTCAGTGAACAGAATGGACCATGGTATGGAGATGAGTCAGGATTGTGGGATGAATCAGATCTTGTCCAGAGAATCCTGGCTCGTTTGTTGCAGACAGTGAACACAATGACTGCAGGAGGAAAAAAAGTGGTTCCAGGCTAAGACATTTGTATGCATCTCAGAAGGACTGGATTCTATTTTTGTCCTTCTCACAGACTACTAAATTAGCCACTTAAAAACCCATTTTTCATGGCTGGCCATGAACTGGGTACAGGTTTTGCTGAAAGTCTAAATTCTAATCTTGTGCTTTTGCGGCTAAAAATGTAGCTGCAATGTAATGTAATTAGCTGTAATGCTATTTTCTCCTTAATTTATGAGGATGTTATCAAAATACACTGAATTCTGTTTGTGAAGTTCTCAGCTCCTACCCTATTATATATAACTGAAAAATGCATAACAAAACTGGTTACTCTGCCTTCACAGCAGAATTTGAACAGTAAGTAGTAAAGCATGGAGTCCCATCTCAAATACCAAAAAGAGAACAAAATATTGAAGAGTGGCTCCTTAAATGACTATTGTCCTCTCCAGCCACTAATGAGTTCCTGTCACTAATGACTGCCTTGCAATCAAATACAACAGAAGGCAAATCAAAGTTCTGAAAACAACACAAATCCTGGCATTCTTTAGTTGCAGAATGCTTGACTCTTCAGCCTTAAAAGCTTTCATATTATTATTGTCACCCTATGACACAGCTCAGTGCCAGTGAGTCTGTTGTATCTGATGATCAGATTGCTGTTTAGTGTCTCCTTACTATGCCTGACCTCCTAATGATGGTCTCCTAAGTAGGATTTGAAGACACCTTAAGAAATAATATGAAAAATTTATATAATTAATTTTTCCAAAGCATTTACTGATTTTTTTAATTACTAAGGATTTTAATTTTTCTCATTTTCTCTTTCCTCTTTTGCTCTTCTCACTCTCCTCCTCCATCGGTTTGAAAAGCTAATGATGTCATGATGTCACCTTTGAAAAGGGCATTAAGAACTGCCAGAACGTTTTCCTGCAAGCTACTTCACATCATCCAACAGTAAAAAATGGATTAATGGACTAAGCTGGATTTAAACATCCTCCTCGTTAACAAAACTGTAAATTGGGAAGACTGAAACATTTTTATCTCCAGCTTTCTCCTCCTTGGTTTACCCAGTTTATCTCTCTCTTTCAGAAGAGTTAAATTCCAGAGGGTGACAAGGCACTGGGAATTTGAGGATGTCCTGTCCCTGACAGTGTTCAAGGCCAGGCTGGATGGGGCTCTGATCACTCTGGTCTAGTGGAAGGCTGCCCATGGCAGTGGGTTGGAACAAGATGATCTGGAATGTCCCTTCCAACCCAAACCATTCTATCATTCTGTGATTCTTCAAGGGGAAAAACGTCCAATAAAAACCACCAATGAGATGCGGGAGAAATTAATTAAAGATCTGTCTCATCTAGTTTTCCTACCTGGCCCTAAGGATGGAATTTCATCTATCCCAGTCCTTTTCTGCCTCTTTGTTAAACAGGGTAACACATGTACAAATCTCATAAAATAGCGAGAATCCTTTTTAGCAGGGAGTGGGTCAATACAACCCACTGGCAAGCAGAACCACACTAACAGATACCAATAGTGTATGTAAACAAAATTTATGCCATTTGAAGCTCCCTGTGAATGTGTTCATGAGGATATCACCTCAGTTATTAGAACACAACAAAAGTTGCTGAAATCATAATAACTTTTTTTAAAAAATAAAGAAAATTCTCAGCACATCATACTAATCTGAGTTAATTTACTGGTTCTATAATGGATATGCAATATCAATTTGTTCTGAGAGTAGAAACGTCTCAATAATTAATGAACAATCATATACAAATATTCTAAGTCTGCCTGCAAAAGCTGCATATATTTGTAATATATTATTACAGTTCTGGAGGAAATCCAGCCATGCTGAGAAAATCTGTGCTGAAAAAGAGAATTTGGAAGGAGAGGCAATATGTTTTATAAGATGAAATCAGACCAGGAGTGTAAGCCTGAGAGATTGTTTATTTTTCCAATTATATCTGATAAAATATAATTATGTTTTGCTACAAGCCTAGCCTTTCTTACAGATTACAGAAGTATTACTTTATAAGTAAAGCATTTGCAAGAAACACTTCTACAATAAATCTTAAGATAACTTACAAATGAAAAAAGATTAAGAGATTTATAATAATTTATATTGTTCTCTACATAGCTCCAAAGTTGTGGAGTCAGCTAGTAATCTTCCCCTGCTTATTTGGATTTTTTTCTCATAGCAATGAGAATAGCAAAAATGAAACACTTTATTATTGTCATTTCAAAACCAAAAATAGGTAGAGAGAAGTCACTGGCATAAAAATCCTTGAAAAGCTTTCACTTCATCTTATCTTTAAGGGACTATAGTTCAAGTACATAGCACCCCTTAAACTGAGAGATGTTTTGATTTCAGCCAGATTCCTCAGATGTGTTTATCTTGTCATGGTATTTGGAGGTGTCTGCATTTTTTTCCCTACTGTAATCTGTGCTTTTTAAAAAAAGACTCCACTTCTCATAGCAGAATCTGAACTAACACCAGAGATCTTTACTGTCAGGCACTAACTGGTATTTATGGTTTATTCAGACAAGCTGGAGAGATGGGTGAATTTTTATAATTTTTTGATTAATGATTTTCATCAAATTGTGTGTGTGTGTGTGTGTCTGAGAGAGAATTCTTCGACTTTATCCTTGGAACTCAAGCAAATACTGCCTTAAGGAATCTCTCTGTTAATTATAAGAGTAAGAAATGCATCAGCAGTAACTCTGAAAAGCTCACTGGGCCAAGAGCTAAAAGCAGGAAATTTTGTCTGTGAGAGTTATCAACTTCTAAATTTGAGTACTTCTGTCTTGTGTTGCTACCACTGTTGACCAGGATTCAGAGGAGGCAGAGGTGGGCTGTGAAATCCAAATTCTCCACTGACTCATAGAGTTTCAGGCCCAGATACCTACATCTCCCAAATCACACCTGAAACATCCAGCCGTATCACACATGGAGTATCTCAAACAGTGGAAAAGGGCACAATGCTGTCTGGTTAAGACTTGCATACTGTAACTCCTATCCAGATATTTTAGTGTGTCCTTTCTGTGCCCCCTGGGCTTTTAAACCCTCTTCAAGTGTTCAGTGTGGGATCTATGACCAAAAAAAAACCCAAAACCCAAAACAAACAAACAAACAAACCCAAACCCCAAAACAAAACATTAAAACCCAAACAAACAAAATACCAAACCAACAACAAAAACCCATCACCAAAACCAAACCATTTATCTTCTATTTTAATTTATACAGTGACACACACACAAAAAAAAGCCTTTTTGAGAAAGCAAGGGCTGGGCAGCCAGTCTCAAATGGTTTGAAAGCTGGCTGGCTGGCCAGGCTCAAGGAATGGCTGACATGCAGGTAGTGAAGAACACAGTGTGTGTCACATGATGACACAGAATGCGCCCCCAGCAAATTTGCAGACGCCAAATTAAGGAGTGCTGACATGAGGACTGGCAGAACTTAATCCAGAGAGATCTTGATAAATTTGATGACTAGGCCAAGAGACACCTCAGGCTTGATGGAAGAGCTCAGGCATGAGGACAGGTGGGAAACTGGCTGAGCATGAGCCCAGGAGAATCACACTAATGTCGGGCTGAGCACAAGCCCATTTAGGCCAAAAGAGCATTCGCACTGCAAATAATGCAAACTGCACCCTGGACTCCATCGAGAGGTGTGCCAAGGAAAGTATTACCCCACAGTCATTAAAACAGAGAAATGAGGAGCAAAAAAAATTGTTACAGAGGCTGAAAAATTCTACTTTAATTCAAAGTTCATCCACTTTGCAAAGAAAGAAGAGAAGAAGCTGTTCATAAAAATGGGTGTAGTCTAGCTGAGAAATTAGAAGGTAGCAATCCTTGCCAGAGCAGTGAGTTTCAGGAATACACTTCAGCAGCAGGATAAAACAGTCATGCCAGTTGCAACATGGAGTTTAATAGCTTATGAAAAGAGTGATGTAATAATGTGGCACATGACAGCAAGTGGTCATGTAGGACATCTCATCCAGTCCTACATTCCTGAATTCTACATGCATGGAGAGTGATAAAACTTGAAATAAGATAAAGAATAGTTTCTGAAACACAATAAAGAGGGAGAGAATAAAAGAAAGAAACTTATGGGTGTTGGCAAACGAAGTCACAGGGGGTAATGAAGAGGGAAGCATTCTTCCTTGAAAACTTTGTGACTTCCTCATGGAAGATCACAACATTGTCTCAACGTGCCCTGATGTCACAACATTTAATACCTCTCATTTCACAGCACAATTTCATTGTGACAGCTGCTGAAACCATTATGCCTCCAGCAAAATAACAATAGGATGTTTTATACACTGTATGCCATAAGATGTCAAGTAACAGATGATCCAATGCAAGGCCTTTCTACCATTTGGCCATATCATCATAAGTAGAGACAATTTGAAACACAGCGCATGGGCAAATATATGACTTTAAAACAACAAATTTATTTGCGTGCAACACTTTGTGTTTTGGGTCCTAGGGGTTTTTCGAAACCTCTAATGGTCTTTAATTTTGCACATTGTTAGGTCTGATTAATGGTGTTTGGACTGCTCATAGTGATGGTATTCTTAGAAGAAATTGAGAAGTCAATTGAACTCTGCATTTATAGTTTCATGTTTTAAACAACAACTTTAATTCTTCCTTTTGTTACATTAATATATTAAAAAACTTTCTAGAATCAAGAGTAAAAGAAAGACAATGGAAGAGGTGGCAAAGGCAACCAAACAGATCTGTTTCCAAATACATGGGTGTTTCCTCAAGGATGGGACCTCTCAGGCAGGCGTGCTGCTCTACAGAGACCTCAATGAAATTGTTTCATCACTGCTGACCTTCAGTGTCCAGGCCCCATCAGCCACATACCAGAGCCCAGAGTGGGACTGTATCAAGTTAAACTGCTCTAGAGCAAGGTAGAAGGAAAATTACAGTCTTGAGTTCTACCTCTCCCTCTTCTTGGGCTTTTTTCATCATAAGTCTTAAATCACTACATCATTTGAAGTTTATTTGAGAGGGAAAATAATCACAAAACCATGTGGCTGAAGTTGCAAGAGGGTATGACAGCAATGTAAGCATAATCCTGGACACAGGCAGCTGGATGGAGCACCATTGAAACAATTACTGTCCATCATGTCATGCCAAATCACAGGACAAGATGTACCAGGACATTTTTCATAGCTTTTATCTTAATTAATCTATATTTCTGCCAGAGGCTTTGCCTGCCAGGAAGGGAGCTGGCTATGTCACAGCTGACACAGGAGGTTCCCATAAGGAAGCTCTGCCTTAGACTTGAAGAAGTCAGATAATCTGGTTTTGTTTGAGTAAATTCTCAGCCAGTGTGTCCTTTCAGACCACATTGCTACAGCAGTCTTAAAATGGGTGAAATAAAACTCCCACACAAAATGATGCACCCACACAATTCCATTAACCCATAATAAGCAGCATTTTACAAACTGAATTACTATAAAAATGTACAATGTATTTACAGGTCTTCAAACCGTCATTAAATACTATTTTATAAAATCAACTACTGCTTAATAACAAGTAATGTGTACCTTAGACCCACTGACAAACCTCTGTTGTCAGTTACCATAAAGGAGATTGACTTGTAGTACTACCAGTTACTCAGTTAGTGCCCCTGAGCTCTAAACCTTTAACCACACAGTAAACTTACATAGTTTAGCCCGATATCATAGCCAGCCTGATACCAAAGGATAAAATTTATCCTCTTTTTCGCTTTGAAAACCTAGGAAGCTGCTCTTTAAAAGCATATTGAAAAGATACAGTATTTAAAACTCAAGATACAAACATAAAGGTTTGCAGAAAAGCTGTTAATTCAGTCCTGATGACAATGTTGGGGGAGCAGGAGTATAAATTATATGATAATACACAATCTACTGTTTTGTCTGCCTTCCTGGGCTGGCCCCTGTCAGCATGACATGAATCACAGCCTAAAGCCTTGTTGGCTCAGACACTGCCATACTTTCCATTGCAGGATGAGGTGCTAGTGGGAACTTAGTGCCACTGCTCCTGCCAACACTGTGTTTACTGCACATGCCTCAGCACTTCCTTAAAATCAGTAAAGCAGATTCCTGTTCACTCAGAGATCAATGCCAGCACCAAACTGAAACCTCTGCCTGTGAGTGTACCAGATGCTGTGCTGCTTTCCCTTGAACAGGACAACTCCAGGCTCTATGCCTGGAACATCCTGCTGGGTACAATTACCCTGAATCTGACAGGTAACACAACACTCTGCTCTGGGTAGTGCAGGACTAGATAGATAGATAGATAGATAGATAGATAGATAGATAGATAGATAGATAATATTTCAACATGTAAGAGGCTAAAACCATAGCCTGGGAAATTCATGGAACACTGGTTTTGGTGTGAGACAAAGCTGCACCTTTCTTATGACAATTATAAAGCAGATTCAAAGAAATGAACCCTTGCCTATGTCTGGCTCTTACTTGAACACTGTCATGACTGGGTGAGTGAATCCAGGGTGTCTCCCCCTGGTCAAACTCCAACTCTTCTCAACAACTTCATATTCAACATCACCACCTTTGAAATAGGGACCTGCAACTTAGAGGACAACACATCTGCAGACAGTTATCTGTGCAATGCAATATATTGAGGGATATAAAGCATTCCAGAGAAATCAAGTACATCCTTTCCAGCTCCAGAAATCCCTGAGGAATGAACTTTTTTATATTTGACATATCACTCTGAAAATCACTACCCAAGCTGAACAAAATTTAGGTTTTTAAAAAAATAATAATGAAAAAAGCACTTTATTCCAACAGAAATTAAAGGTACAAGTAGCTGGCAGGACAAAAGCTGGCTGGCAGTTTGTCTTAATCTCCAGAGCGTCTGATGCCTCTTCAGTTAAGAGTTGGGAGGGACAAATTTGCAGGTGATAGGGCTCTGGCTATGCAAATCCTTACATTCCAGATACATATCACAGAATAGGCTCCCTTCTCAAGTCACACTTCAGATAAAAGCACAGAACTGATCACAGCAGCTCAGACGAGATGGCCATGCAACTCAGTGCTTAACACTGACAGTGCCCAAAAACAAACCACAAGAAAATAACAGGAACAGAGTGTAATAACCCTTCCTTAGCTTCCATCAGCCTGCAGTTTGGCTCTCCTGAGAAAGCCAGCACCAAATCCCACAATAACTTTACTGAAACAGAGCTGCCCTTTCAAATGACAGCCAGTCCAGCCACCTGAACTGGTGGAGTTTGTGCCATCTCACAGAACCAGGTTAACTGTTACAGTTACTGCTTGAAAACAACCAGCTGTGCAACCATTTTCTGATTTACCTCCCCCAACATAACTTTAAAAGGAGTTGGTTACTTTTCTGCACAATTAGAAGGTGAGAACACCACCAGGTTTCCTTGCTCAATTAGATTTTTTACACTATCTCATGGATTTTACCCGATAGATAAACACATAGCAAAGACTCACCAATAATGGTGTCTACCTTTAACATAATTAATGGAGGGCAAAGGTTAGTGATAGTTACTAGTGATAATTACATGTTGACTATATGACTAGACTAATACAATTCCTTTACAGCTATTTTTAAACCTTTTCCTTTAATTAATTTTCTATTCTGTTTCAAATTTAATAATTTACCTCAGTGTCTTAGTTACGTTATTTTTTTCTGTACAAACTAACAGATAAATAGTTACTAGTGGATAAGTAAGTCCTCCCCCAGCTACATACTGAACTCACATACCAAGACAGAGGTCAACAGAAATTCTGGATATTTATGTGCTACACAAACTGCCCCAACTTTGATTCTGTTGTTCTAAAATATCAGCTTGCTGTATACAAAATGTCTTAAATCAGATTTGAGTATACACTGCCTGATGGTACCAACAAAATGCATGACGGAAAAAAATTCACAATGTATTAATATATAATTTATTCTCACAGAAATTCTTTGCCTCAAAGTACTTCCACACTGAGAGAAGCCAGAGCACCCAAGAGCTGCAGACACTCAGCATTTTGGATATCAGTAACATGAACCAAATAAAAGATGATGTCATATTTGGACTTGATATCAAGATAAATATTATTTTTCTTGATATCAAGAAAAATATTATTTTCGCCGAAAGGGTGGTTAAGCATTGGAATTGGCTGCCCAGGAAAGTGGTGGAATCGAGTGGAAGTGTTTAAAAGACGTGGAGATGTGGCATTTGGTGAATGCTTTAGCGGTGGCCCAGACAGTGCTGAGTTGATGTTTGGACCCGATCTGCAAGATCTTTTCCAGACTGAAGAATTCTGAGATTCTATATTGAGGAAATATAAAACACCTCGGCAACAACTGCTCTCCTCTCCCAGAGAGATCAGGTTGTAAACAATGTCTTTTACCGGCATCACGTTGTAGAGAATACGTTTTCATTCAAAAACTTAGGAGAAAGAGATCAGCAGAATCTGCTCTGCACTCCTACAACTCCTGTATTTTAATTTCAACCAGAAAATAAATTTCAACACGCTAAAATGAACCGTTTGTGCTGCACTTGAAAGCCTCTGAATCATACGGGATTTAGGCAATCGATTAATTTTTCATATTTAAATAACAACGAGCCGAACCTCTAGGAACACGAATGTTTGCGCTGCCGGTCTCCGAGCGCCCACCCCTCCGCTACGGCCACCGAGGCAACTCCTCCATGGCTGAGGCGCCCGGCCCGCCAATCTCCGGGGAAATCATGGAGGAGATTGTTAGATCCTCGGCCCGCCAGAGGCGGCACCTCGGCCGGGGTTCTCCGCCTCGCCAGAGCGGCTCTGGGCGGACAGGGCGAGCCGCGGCCCCGGCTTAAAGCATTTTAAGGGGGCATTAGCGCCGGGCAGCGGTGCTGGGTGGGAACACAAGCCGGCAGCGGACAGGGCGGGAGAGGCGCGGAAGCAGCGGAGGGCCCGCCCTGGGGGCTGCGAGGGACGGAGACGTGGTGCTCCAGGAAGCGCTGCGCCGGGCGGCGCGGGGGACAACCCTCCTCGGGCAGGAAGCCCTGCCTGCCAGCCCCGCCGAGCCCCCCCGCCTCGGCTCGGATCGGCGGCTCTCTCGGGGCTCTCCTCCCATTTCTGCCCAGGAGGAGTCAGGGCGGACTGTGAGGGACAATGACTTGGGGCTGACAGAGGAACTTCTCTACAATTAGGCGGCGCCATCTTGCAATACGGACGAGAAGCTGTGGCGGGCGCCATTTTGCATTTGGCCGAGCGATGAGAAGCGCCTTATTGCATTTCGCCTCCTGGGCGCCGCCATTTTAGGTTACGGCAGAGCCTTCGCAAGCGCAACCTCATTGGGCGCCGCCATTTTGGCTTACGAACAAGACGGCGACCCGCAGGGGTCCTCACCCCCTCCCTTCCTCCCTTTAGGTGCCTTCATAAAATGCCCGTCGAGAATCCCCTCTTTTTTCGCCCCGCTCCCAAGATGGCGTCGATGCGGGAGAGCGACACCGGCCTGTGGCTGCACAACAAACTGGGCTCCACGGACGAGCTGTGGGCGCCGCCGAGCATCGCCTCGCTGCTCACGGCCTCGGTTATCGACAACATCCGCCTCTGTTTTCACGGCCTTTCTTCGGCCGTCAAGCTTAAGCTACTCCTGGGGATGCTGCACCTGCCCCGCCGGGCGGTGGATGAGGTGAGAGCCGGGGGGGAGTCGCAGCGAAGCGGGGCCCGCGTGTGTGTGTGAGGGGGAGAGGTCGGAGATGGCGTGAGGGGAGAAAGGGGGGCAGTGCCAGCACCACCTCCCCCGCCCGCCTTTTTTTTTGTCCAGACGGAGGCTGCGGGGAGGGGGACCCCGGGCTGCCCGCGGGGCGAAGCGAGCGCCCTCAGCCCCTCAGGGCAGCGGCGGGTGGTCGGGCTGGTCCCCGCGGCCATCCCCGCCTCTCACTCGCAGCCTTCCTTGAACGGGCAGGAATAAGTGAAGAAGGTGTCCCGACTCGGTCCTTGGTGTGAGGAAAAGCGCCGAGATNTCGCAGCCTTCCTTGAACGGGCAGGAATAAGTGAAGAAGGTCTCCCGACTCGGTCCTTGGTGTGAGGAAAAGCGCCGAGATTCCCTGTGATAAGGGAGCGAGTGGAGCGGGAGCTTTGCTGCTGCTCCTCCTCTTCCTGCTCTTCGGGGATTCCCTGGTTGGCACCAGCCTTTTGAAAGCAGTTTGGACATGAAACTCATTGTGTGGCCCACAGGGACTCTTTGTAGGGCTGTGTTGTGGGTACCTTTTAGGGAAGAGGGCTTTTCTGAAGCAGTGTTTGTGCGAGGGCTGGGATAGAGGCGGGATCGTTTAGGAGCAGCCGTGTGTGTGTTCAGCTTCCTCCACTCCCTCCTTAGTACTGGCAGCTGTGTAAGTGTCACAACTCGAGCATCTCAGCTTTAGGAAGGACAGCAGCAAGTGCTGAAACTTTGGGAGTGGAAGATCTGGGGTCTGCACTGAGCAGTGCTTTTCCCTACCCTCCTGCAGTCAGGTCTGGATTGGGGGAAATTGCCATGCTTTTTGTTTGCCTCTCTTTACCTTTGTGGGAACAGCTGGTGCTTTCCTCTGTCGTTCTAGCCCAGCTCATAAAGTGGCTGGGTCGAGTCTGAGCTGCCTCTGCAGGCTTCTTCACTTAGCCCTGGATCATACCTCATCTGCACCTGGCCTATTCTTACCTGTAGGCAGCTATTGATATTTGGGACAATAGCTGGAGAATGTTTGGAAATCTTAAGTTTCTTCAGCCAGACTGGAGGAATTCCTCTCCTTCTTCCATCATGTAAAGTAGTATTTCCTGGTAACAATCATGGAAGTGGTGTGTAGTTAGTTTTTATCTTCGTGTGTAGATATCCTCAGCTGTGCTTTCACCACTCTCTCTCTTGGCTAAGACACAACTGCTTCTTAAGCTTAGTATACATATATACCAGGCAGGGTGTGGTATTTAACTTGGATTGCTGTCTGCTCAGCTTTTGTACACTTCTAGGCTGAAAAGGGGCAAACATCACTTTTAAGCAATAATTTAGTGTATGTCAGTATTTGTCTTGTCACCTGCATCTGTATGATTCTTCACTGTTACACTGGTGTCACTTAAAAAAAAATAAATTATCTTGTTCAGCATGTTTAATGCTAGTTTTTGAAACATGATATTCATGTTTAGTACCTGTCCAGTGAACAAGCTGTCATCCTTGTGTGTGATAAATGGGGTCGTGTTCTGGACAAACAAAATAATCAAGGCCAGAAAAGGGGATGGGAGCTCGTGTGAACATGTGAGTTTGCAAAATTCTTGTGAACTTAGCGTGAAAATCCAAGTAGCCTGGAAGTGTTTAGAAAAACCAGTGATGTTTTTAGATTGAAAAGAGGTTCAAAAAGCTTAGAGACCTTCATAAATAGCACTCATGACAACTCTTTGAAGGAGCACCATTCAAGCAAACTGAAATAATTTGTTGAAATACTTCAAGAGTTCACTGGATGAATGTTTTAAACTAAACCCGGGGAAGATGGCAGCCAGCAGCTTTCCTGGATCTGTGCTTGTGTTAGCCATGGAGATAAAGTGCATGTAGAGAAAAGCCAGTCAGTCAGTCAGTGTGCCTTTTACTGTGTACTTAAAATGATCAGTTGTGTTCCAGATGTAAAGCTCTTGTTACTGCTGTAACAAAATATTGTGGGATTTTTTCAGTTTGGTAGAGTTAATGAATTCAATCATAAGTTTAATCTTTCACTGTGAACTGATGATGCTTGATCTACCCTTAACATTATAATTATTTAATTATTTAAAGAACATGTGATTTTTTTTCCTTAAACTGGAAGAAGGGCCTTAAAAAAAAAAAGGTTAAAAATAGAAAAACTCCTGAGGCAGAAACCCTTAACATTGTTGGTAGGCCTACTATTATTATTACAGGCTTCCTTCTATAGATGGTAAAAATAGCTGATGTAACCAAACTGCTGACAGAAACGACTGTTGTCTTATCAGATGCTCATCATTTGTGGTTAGTTTGCTAAGATACTTTTCTTTGTGCAGATTTGTCCACTAACTTACTATCAAGAATTTCTCTGTTTTAATTCGCATAGAGTACCTTGCCCACAATATCCAGAAAATAGATAAATATGTCTGTGTCCAGAATGGCTGTGCTGTGCCTCATCTCTGCAGCAGCCTTTGCCTGTGTGTGTGCTGGAAGCAGTGCCTTCCTACCCAGACAGGGTAGCTGTAGCTGCCTGCAAATGAATTTGTCACTTGGAAATCATCCCCACGCCTGAAAATGATTAAACTGAACTATGAGAGTATTTAATTATTGTCTGTGCAAAGTCATCTGTCCTTGCCGTGCCATGAGCCCAGTCTGTATCGATCATGTGCGAGAAGCACCGAGCTGTGGCATTTGGGAATTTAATTGTATTGGAAAATGTATTGCATCAGCTTTGTAAAGCTTTGGGAGTCTCGATAGCAGCTACAGGATATGCTACATGTTAAAAGATGTTCCCCTCTCTAGATAACAGATTTAACTGAGTTATTTTCTTTTCAAAATATTATTTTTCTGTTTTTCTGTAGAGTAGCATTTTCATGAAAGCTTAGAATAACACAGAAACCATTTGAGAGCAGACATTTGAGTAAAAAGCAACGTGGGGATCAAGGAAACTGGTGGTGTTTGGTTTAGAAGGGATTTAATTGCTCCTGGTCCTTTCTAAATCTCTGTGAAAGCTTCAGTCTAGACAAGTGAATCTTCAGTGAGCTCTCTTGAAAGCTCAGTCCTTCACTTAAGTGGTTTTATCCTTATATGTAATATCTTTCAATTTCCATAATGTTTTCATTCAACACTCCAAATACTATATAGATATTAGTGATCCTCATAATACTCTCGTGGGACAGGTAATAAACCTAATTTTTTATCATGCTGTGAACCTCATTACTGCATGTTTGTTCCTGCTGGCTAATAAGAATAATTGGCTCTCATTTTCATTTTAAGTTTTGTTTTGTAGGCAGTTATCAAAAATTCCTTTCCCACTGTCGTTCTCTGGGCAGAACTTGCAAACTCTTGAATCTTATGACTTTTCATCTGCTAATTTTTTTCTAGATAATTGCACTCATTTGAAATGGTGCCTAAAGCTCAGTGTAGTGCTGACCAGAGTTTCAGTTGTGAATTAGGCAGAACTGTTACTTCTGTTTATTTTGCATATTATATTCTTGTTGACCTGATTCACAATGGCAACTACAAGCTTTCTTTTTATGCCAATGTTTAATTTATTTGTTCAGGGTCAGACTGATGTTACAACCAAGTCTGGAACAAGGACTGTACTTCTGTGCTTTCTGAATTATTTTGAGAGGAAGATCCCTATCCCAGCAGGGACCTAAACTGTTTCTTTGTACTGGCTAATGTGCACCAGGAGCCATCTCTGCAGGGAAGTGGGAATTGTGGAGTGTGGGTGTAGAGGAGTAAGAGTGGACATGACACTTTCCCTCTGTATTGAGAACACACAGGCTGCTATGCACCTCTCTGCCCTGCACTTAAAGTTCATAATTATTCTGTGATGTAAAATGGTATATTTTAATCCAATATTTTTCTTGGCCACTTCAGCTCTTTTTCATGATTAAAATCCAAACCACATACAATAGTGGTATTGACCCATCCTGGGTTTCTATTGTGTAAATATTAATACTGTGTTTTCAATTCAATGCTTTTAATTTAATGAAAATGCTCTATAATGAAAATGCAGCTACCTGTTAAAATACCATCTTTTCTATAGCCTCAGAAGGATTAAAGGTTCATTTGCTTTATTAGCCAACCGTTGATGCAGTTGTCTAAAAGTATTGTCACACACATTAGTTTAGGCAGAATATAAAGTAAATAAATGTGAATTCTTTGCAGGCAGTCATCTTGGAGCTGTCATGTTACTAGTAACATTTCCTTTTTTATACCTTCCCACAGTCCTGTTTGTCCTTCCTGCGCAGCCATTATTAATCTGCCTTTGTCTCTGTTCCCAGACACTTCCCATCCTGCCTGATACTACTCGCTAGATGTTTCTAGTCATGGCGTGTGCTTTTTCTTGTGTGCTAGCAGGCTGAGAAAAATACTTTAGATCCTTAAATTTTAAATGAGAAAGACACTGGAACATGTTACATCAGATACTGACATTCATGCTGAACAAGATGCTGGTTGGAGCTGATGGGAGCCTTACGGACCCAGTGTTGCAATCGTAGACAATTAAGAATTTGCAATTACTGTGCCCTGTAAAGTAACAGGAAAACGGCATGTAGGATTCCTTGTTGAGTTGCATTTCATGCATTCTCAAACCATAAATGAAATGTTTCTTTTCAGCTGCCAGTGAAGCAGGAACATGTATTTAAATGGCCGTTTAAAGACAAACCCGAGTCAAAACTTGAATCCAAGTAAATGTAAAGCAATATTCAGGCAAAGTCTCTGGTTAGCTCGTAGTACTTGTTAGTGTGCTTTGCTTCCCTGTGTGTGGTAGTGACTTTCTCCCACCATGTTCCTTCTGTCATGAGGCCTTGTGATAATGCTATTTGCCCAGTGCTAGGCAAACAAATTGTTTCTGGGCTCCTTTCTTGAAGGAACCAAAAGCTTGTAAAGCAGTGGGTTTTGGCATGAATAGGCTGCCTGAACTTTAGCCCTGAGAGTGGAAGAAGGGGATGCAGCGTGCCCAGACCAGAGCTCTACAGGCAGGTTGCTCATAGTAGAGGCATGTAGCTCTGTGAAATTTTGGTATAGGAGTTTTGTAGATATGAAAGGTAAATTGTGGTGATGCAAGACACATTTTTCCTCTAGCTGTTGCCTGACTTTGCTTTGTACAATTGTACAGTTTTGTACAGCTTTGTACAATTCTGTACAGTTACCCGTGTTATTGGTGTCCACAGAAAAGCTTGTAAAAGCTATGAATTCATCCGCTGTTCTGGGATGCTTTAGGCTTCCATGTATTTTGTGTAAATCAGTACCTTGATTCCTTTAGGAAAGGTGAGAGAGCAAAAGGCTTTGCTTTGATAGTGTTCACAGTCATCCCCATCCACTGTGAAAGTGACTTTTGTTAAGGAGTTTAGGGTTAGAATAGAGAGATGGACAAGTGTATGGAGGTTCTGGTGGGGTTATGGTTACTGAGGAAGAAATGAGCAATGGAGAACAGCAAAGACTAGAACCTCAGAAATTGATTCTTCCCCCTGGATAAGCGTTGGTTAAATTTGACAGCACATTGAACAGTGTGTGGTGCTGGTTGTGTGCTCAGTTTGATCCAAAGCAAATCAATGGCCCTGCTGAATGAAGATGGGAACTGGCCCATGTAGTATCTCCTTCTGCTCCCCTCTTTGTGATTCTGGTGTTTGTGTGACTGCAGTCAGTCACTCCAAGGAGCTGGTTGAGCTTAAAACCACAGAGATGCTAATTTTGTGTCGGATGGACTGAATGCAGTTTGTTTCACAAGCACATAATATGTGAGCCCTCAAACATGCTGGGGGTGAAGGACAAACTGGCTCTGTAGTGGACTTGTAAACCCAAAGTGAGAGGGCAATAACATTGTGTGGATGAAAGGACTTGAGAAATGTCAATGTTTGTTTGCCTCTGCGCTTTAAAAGTGTATGGGAGAGGAATGGGAAGCAGAAATTTAACTTCTATTTCTTGCATTTAGAGTTTTATACGTAGAGTAAGCGTATTTTATTAAACCTTTTCATGTAAGAGTGCATTAAATAAAGAGAAAGAAATACAGCATAAAGGTGAAGATGAGTATCTTGCTTGTCTTACTGTGTTCAGAAACATGATGACTGTAATTAAGCTATATGTGCCACAATGGGTGGTGAAAAATCAAAATTCATGTATTTCCTTATACTTGCTTGTATATTCTTCAGGGTCAATGCAATGCAGATATAGTATGGTAAAACTACTTTGTGTAATTTTACTGTTGTGTTTTGTGGCTTGTTAGACACAGAATATGTCAAACATCTTAGTTCTCTGAAGCTGATGCTGTCATGCTTACATGAAAATTTACTTTTCATAAGAAAAAAGATAGTGTTCAGTCTTTGGGGGTTTATACTTATTTGAGAATGAAGTAAACCTGTGACTGTAGTCACCTTGATTTTCATGTCATGGTGTCAACATATATGTTGGTCAGTAATAAAAAAAACCAAACTGTTACAATGAAACGTAAAATTTATTTCATGTGTTATTTTCCATTTTTCAAAATAGAAAAATAACTTTTTTCTGACTATAGAAACTTTGAGTAGATTAAAAAATCTTGTTACTTGTGGCACATTAGAGGGCTGTGTTTACTTCCATAATACATAATTTTTGTCAAACAGTACAGTATTGATTAGGTTATTTTGGCCTAAGTTTAAGTCGTATTTTGAAGGCAATTATGACGCAGATATAATCTGTCGGCATAATTATGCTGTGGGCTGGCAAGGGGCACATCTTCATTTAGATGCCTGTTCCAAATAACTTGTATTCTATTTGCATATTCCTATCACTGAATAGAAGGTGTGGGTCCACAGGGAGTATGAGTGTAAAACAGAAGGAGTCAGTAATGTAAAAATTTGGCTG
Source organism: Sterrhoptilus dennistouni (assembly GCA_013397095.1). Taxonomy (NCBI): domain Eukaryota; kingdom Metazoa; phylum Chordata; class Aves; order Passeriformes; family Zosteropidae; genus Sterrhoptilus; species Sterrhoptilus dennistouni. The sequence goes on from VWZU01012995.1 coordinate 1,872,929, forward strand.
CTGCTTTTAGTAAAAATGCCCAGTGCTAAACAAAGCTTTGAGCTGTCAAAAGCTCAAAACAATCTTGGGTTAGTTTGGCTGAAAGCAGTATAAAAACTTTCCTTGGGTCATTCTTTGCCTGGTTCTAGAGTTAATGTACAACTGTGTGGAAACAGTTTCCCTCTTCCCTCCCCCAGTAGTAAAACATTGTGCATGTTTGTGTATTTTTAAAAATGAATCCAACTATAACCTGTTTAAAACTGTTTCCAATTGGTTGATTTTCTTTTTCTTTTTTTGTTAGATGAAAGGGGCACTGACTGAAATTATCCAGCTCGCTACCTTGGATTCAGACCCCTGGGTCTTAATGGTAGCTGATATTTTAAAATCCTTTCCAGATACTGGCTCCCTTAACCTTGATCTTGAAGAACAGAATCCCAATGTTCAAGATATTTTAGGAGAGCTTAGAGAGAAAGGTAAGCCTTTTCTGTTGGTGAAAATTGCAGGAATGTGGTGCCTTTTTTTACGAATAACTTGTCATTTCACAGGCAGCCTTGCTCTCTTAACAGTAGAGGTACAAGAACAAGCACCGTCTTGTCTCTGAACTACCACAGTTCATGACCTGGAATGTTACTAGACTGGGAACTGTGGTATTGGGGGAATGGTAGCTTCTTAAATTATCTTTTCACATATCATCAGAATTTAATGTCAGTGATTGCCCAGAGTGTGAAGGGCAGCACAAAAGTTTGTGTGGATTCATTGATATCACAGACAGGCTGTGCTGCAGCTTAGTCAGTGGAGGCTTTTTCCATGTTTCTCTGTCTCCCATTTGTGATACCCAAGACTAGAGCAAGTCTCTGCCCTGTGTGGAGGCACCACCAGTGTCCTGGGCAGGGGCTGTCCCTGCTGGGAGGGTCTGGACAGCAGGTGATGGGGCTGGAGGGACGCTGATCTCAGGGACAGTTGTGCTGCTGACGGCCAAGTAGCACCCATTGCCCAGCAGCTGAAAATACAGGGTCAGGCACTTGCACAGTTGCTGCTTCAAGCAGTAAATGGTGATGCAAAACTACTCCTACTTCAGTGGGTTTATTTTAGCACATTGTCTAGAAAAAGCCCTCAGGCATCCATGGACAGACATGATCTCGGACTGGAGATTGCAGCAGAACAATAATTACATGACTTGGAGGTGGAAACACTTTGTTTTCTTTCTATAAACAAATGATCGTTAGTCTGTCCACACTTGTGATTTGGATTTTCATTCAGTAGGTTGGTTTTCATGTGTAATTTTTAAGGAATCTGAGAATTCAAAAATTTTTATTTTTTTCTGACAATAGTAGTGTATTTAAGATACCTATGATTTGACTAGGTATAATTAAAATGGAAGTTTTTATGAAGCTAATGGGAAAAACAAACATACTAATAACTGGTTATATATTGTTTAATAATTGGAACTAAATTACTCTTGATATTTATACAAGTAATCTAAAATTTAAAACCACCTGTACATTCCAGTTGTAAAATGTTTTGTCATTAGCTGTCAAAGAGGTGCTAATACCCCTGTTTACTGTGTTAACTCTTTATGCAGTAAGTGAATGTGAAACTTCAGCTATGTTGCCGTTGGAATGCCAATACTTAAACAAAAATGCCTTGACAACACTAGCTGGGCCACTTACTCCCCCAGTGAAACATTTCCAGCTGAAAAGGAAACCTAAAAGTGCCACTCTCAGAGCTGAACTCTTGCAGAAATGTAAGTAGTATTAAGATTGTGTACTAATTAAACCGTGAAAGGAAGATTTATATTCAGTATATTCAGTCTTATTCTCCAGAAATGTGATACACATTATAATTTTCTATTACAAGAGCTTTCCTGGATGAGGATGGACTGATATGTGGAAGAGCAGGTGCAAGTCATTCCAGCCAGGATTGCATTAAAATGCTAATCTTGATTTAAATCCTGTTCAGATTTCAAGGCATACAAAGACCTGTAGCTTTTTAAAGCACAGAGTGGTCCTCTGCTGGGCATATGTAACAGTCAGTTGGAAGACTTCTGAGGGGACAGCTTTGGTTAAAGCTCCTGAAACAAAAGTAAATGAGAACAGTTTCATTTTGCTATGTGCTTTTGGAGCAGGGAGCAAGAGTTGCTAATTAATGCTTTCTTTCACCCAGTGAAAGTATGGCTGTATAGGGTGTAAAAGCCAAGATGGTTTTCTCTTAACAAAAGGCAGCATATGTGTGCATGTATGTATTGGTAGCTGGTTGAACTAAGTGATCTTAAAATAGTTTACTGTAGCTGCTGTTCTGTTGCAGCAGCTTGCTGCTTTCTTGCGTGTAACTTGAGTTGGTCTGCTTAAATACAAAATTTGTAACTTTTCCTAATGTGTCATATAACTTTGAAAGATTATTTAAATTTTCTATTGAGTAAATTGCCTATTCTGGTAATTTCTTTTAGCTTAGGCCACTTTGTCCATTGCATAGTCATATTGATTTTTCATTTTCTCCTAATACTGTGCTTACTAAACATAAATGACCTGGGTTTTAATTAAAATATAATTCTTTCTTTGGTAGCTATTCCTATCTCTTTATGCATTAGTTAATAACATTTTATGTAAGAAGCAATGTGTTGTATATTTTCAGCACAGGTTCTGTAATAATTAAAACCATTTTTCTTTTTAGCAACAGAAACTGCACAACAGCTCAAGAAGACTGCAGGAGTGCCTTTCCATGCCAAAGGCAGGGGACTGGTCAAGAAGATAGATACAACAAGTATGGCTCGCTTTCATCAGTTCTCAGAAAGAAAACCTGATAAAGTAGCCTTGATGAAGAATAAAATTATCATCTGGTTTTTTACAAAAGCTTTAAATTTTTTTGGAAGCAAAGGATTTCTCTTTTTCTGCCTCACTCTCTCCTGATACTGAAATATTTCTCACATGTCTTGTCAGAAAGAACAACAGTGTGTGGGGTTTTTTAAATGGCAAGTATATCTGCCATGCTTCTAAACTGTATGCAGCTAGATCATGCCTATAGACTTTGATAGGAATTTAATTTGCATCACTCCAGGAATAACTCCTGACTAAGACATGTTGCTCCAAAAGGGAGCAGAGTAGATCACACAGTAGTCTGCTGTGCTCTTTGAAATGCTGTGAAGTAGACTGAAGCTATCTTATATTTGTATAATTCTGTCTGGAGAAAGAAGAGGGGACAGTGCATTCTCTTCAGCCAAGGCTGAGCAGTGAATTCTACATGGGAAACCTGTGGAGTGATCCTTCAGCTTTGTATTAATGCATTTCACCTGTTTGCTGAAGTTCCTGAACTGCTTGAATTTTTCAAATAAGGTTTGAGAAGAGGGTTTAAAATTAGTTACGTATTCTTAAGTCACTGCACAGGTATAACTTTCCTGGCCACCAGTGACGCTGATATGTGAACCTTGGAGTGGTTTCTTGATGTTGTGGCTGCAAGCCATGATGTACTTTGTGTCCATGCTATTCAAGATGTGGCTTTGAGGGCTGAAGTTTGGCCTCATGTTCATGCAGAAAATGCAAAAGGTCCAGTTGTAATTTGAACTAAAAATTGTTCCACTGTAGAAAAGGACTATTAGTTCTTGGCATTCTATGTAGCCGTTGAATTACTAAAGCCGGTTCTTAGATGTGGCCTTTAGAGCCAGTTGGCCTCTAGAAACAGGAGTTGGGGACCTGCTCTACTGAAATGTAGTAACATGGGTCAGAGCATTGTCCTATGGTTAAAACATTTTCAGTACAACATTTAGAGGGATACAGAGTCTCTAAGCTCAAACTGAAATTCTCTGTTTATCTTGAACTTAAAGGACATGAAGAGATTGTCAGGAAGCTAAAAGACCTGATAGATATGTATATCTATCCCATATCTTTTAATAGTTAAAAGATTGCTATGTTTAATGGCAGCATTAAGTGTGGTGTAGAAGGGCAGCATCATAGAGTTGGGAGGAAACAGATGCTTACAGGTGTAGCTGATGGTACTGAGTATTGAGACAGCAGGTGTTGTGTTTGCACTATAGACCCAGACTGGATCCTCCTCCTTGTGCAAACAGCAGCTCTAGAATTTCACACCCCTGTGTGAGGCAGTAACTTACCTTTGCAGTAGATCACGAGCCCTTAGCCTTTCAGAGGCTTGGCTAAGATTTTTTGGTTAAATAGTTTTACCAAGTAATTAGATTGTGAAAATCAAAGAGCAACTTCGGCAATAATTGGATTCAAAATATTTATGTCCTGTGCTGTTTTACATGTTCAGAGTTCATTTTTTACAAATAAGGAAAGCATTTGTGTATATAGGAAAAGTAGATTTTGTTAGCAGTGCATCTGTTTGATTACTTCATGTAGAATGGGGTTGCAGGCCCTCATCAGAGATTGCCTCTTACTCCTTTGAAGAGTAAAACCTAATCTGACCTTTGAGGGACATGTAGTGTTATAGCCGATTCCACATTATAAACATTTCAATTTAAAGGGCAGGTAGTGTGTGCATTAAGAAGGGGAAGAGCCGAAGAACTCATTAAAGCATTTTTCATAACCAGTTAAACACGTTTCAGTTGTTGCTTTCTTTGCTCTTCCCTAAGCACCACTCAAAGGGATACCAAAACAAGCTCCCTTCAGGAGTACTTCAGCACCCAGTGTTTTTAGTCCTTCTGGAAACAGAACTCCAATTCCTCCTTCAAGAACACCTTTGCGCAAAGAAAGAGGAGTAAAGGTAGGTGCACTTCTTGCTTTTCTACTCACTTCTCTCACCTAAAGTGAAGTTTTGCTGCTGCTTCTTTGAATCAATATATTAAAAGAAAAAAAAAACTTGAGGATGATATTTAGAGATAAGCTACATACATTTAACAATGATTATTAAGTTCTCTGTGGTCTTTATTTTTAGCTTCTAGATATCTCTGAGCTGGATATGGTGGGTGCTGGTCGTGAAGCAAAGAGAAGAAGAAAGACATTAGGTTGGTACAGCATTCTACTTACAAAGGCTGTCAGTATACCTGCAAATAGGATTGAGATTTGTAGTACCATTTTGTTCTTAATCTGCTAAAGCTTAGCCTGAGCTAAGCTTCAAAAAATAAGGGAATGTGATACCAACCAACCCAAACAGATTTTAAGGAAAAGTTTTCACTTGTTTCAGCATTCACTTATTTCAGCTCCTACTCATAGTGCCCCGGCCTAGGTAATGTAACTCAATTATGTGAAAGGATTTGAGCTAATCATTTGTGCCCGGGCAGCCCATAGGTGTGTGAGTGGCTTCAGTATTGGAATTTTTCTGAGTTATTTTCATATGCTCACTTCTACTGGCTGTATGGCCATGTAAATTAGGTGAAAGTAATGCTGAAAAAATTTATCGCACTTTGCAACATTTTGACTGAGAGATCTTAGCGAATGAATAATACCTGATACACTGCTTTTAAGGCAAGTGATGGGAGAGTGCCCTGCTTAACCATATCAAGAAGGTACACTGTGCAGTGTATTTGTCCCAAAGCAACTTTTTTGTATTTGTCACAAAGAAAGAATACCACTTCAGAACAAAACCATATTGGCAATTAAGATGTTGTTTAGGCTTTCATGCTTTCTAGTATCAGATTACTCAGTTACTGTATCCTGTACACAGTGGTTCAGTTCATTACTGGGTTCATTATAAAACTGTGTTTGGAAATTACTATATCTGTTTCAGCATGTGACTCTTCAAGCATGTTTTAGCAGACTTTGAGAGTTGTGTTTTTATATCTTTGTTTAAAAAGTATACTCAGTATTTCTGAAAAAAGTTTTGGACTCACTTCTGTTTTTATGCAATAGATACGGAAGTTGTGGAAAAACAAGCCAAAGAAGAAACAGTAGTAGAAAATGCTACCCCAGATTATGCTGCTGGCCTTGTATCTACACAGGTAAAACCAAGCAAAATCAAACAAAAACCAGCCAACCAGTTAAAAAAAAATAGTCTTGACATGTGCTGTTCTAAACCACTTAAACATGTAAATGGTGTTTTACTTAGTTGTTGAAACATGTTTCTTTATGTGAAAATTTTTACGTAATTTTTTCAAAGGTCCATTATGTTTTCACCAAAGAAAAAGCTATTGCTGGAAGTCATTCAGTCAGGGAGAGGGAGAACAAGGCATGTGTAGGCTTTTTTCCTCCTATTTCAGATACAGCATATTAGAAGCCATGGTGCAGCTTTGTTTTCTCAGTCAGGATGTAGGTTCTACAAGAATGTTATGTCCTCCCTTACTTTTGAGTGAGAAATCATCTGTTGGGCATGTGTGACAAGCCAAGGCCAACATACAGGCAGATCTTGGTAGGCCAGAGTCAGGGGTGAAGGTCACTGGCTTTCTTTCTGCAGAGTGCTAAGAGAATCTTCATTTTAGCAAGTTCCACATTTTACAGAATATCCATACCTTATGTAGTAGGGCTACCTTAAATGGTCTGTCTGTTAGATTTATTCCCCCTCGAACTTCTTTCCTTTCTCACTCCCTTATGTTCACAAGGCTGGATCAGGCAGTGAAATCAACAACCATGCTACTGTCTTTATGCTGTGTATGCAGTGTCATGTATAATTAAGTACAAAATGAGGCCTTTTCTGTAACCTCATCATCTTAGATGGCATCACTCATGTTGGTGTTGATTGCCTGTTTCAGTGGGAATGATGTTTTTGTCTGTGCTGTTACTGCTGCCTTCTGCTTGCCTCTATCCTAGAGGCCTTTGTGTTCTCCTGCGTGATACCCTATGCCCATGGATGAATATGGTTCTGCTTGCTAATGGTGAAGAGCATGTTTCCTCTGGCAGGTCACTTAATCCTGGAGTGTAATTCTTCACAGAGTGCCATCTGCACAAATTTCTAGTGTTTGAAGTAGAAAGTTAGTGTTGAACAGGTTGTTCTAAGGTAGGAGTCCTAACAGAGGAGTCTGCAGTTAAGTTCCCAATAGGAATATCTTAGTAAAACTAATGCTGAAGTTGTATTTAAAATGCAGAAACAGCCCATGAATACTTGGAGTGTGAGTTCAATACTTTCTTTTCTGTTCTGTAGAAACTTGGCTCGTTGAACAATGAGCCTGCACTACCTTCTACAAGTTATTTACCTGCTACCCCCAGTGTGGTGCCGTCTTCCTCCTATATCCCAAGCTCTGAAACACAGCCAGGTAACAGACACTTCTTTGCTCTGGGGATCTGGTAACTCCAACTCTGTACGGTTTTACTGTCTGGCTGCTCTTGTATTTACAAACCTACTGTCCCTCAACTTAAGTGAAACTCCACCTTAGCAATATAAAATCTCATGCAAGACTCCAGCCTTTGAGCTTGGGGAAACCAGACATATCATTTAACCTAAGTAAAGAACATAATAGTTGGCTCTAAATTTTTAAGAGTGACTACTGGGTAAGTCAAGTAAGTGAAACAATTTCCTGGTTTGTTTTTTTTTTCTTAAACAGTAATAGAAAATTCAGCTTTTGTAATCCCTAAAAAGTAATCAGTTTAAGTCTGAAGTATATATTCCATGCACACACATGCTAGCATGTACAAAAATGTTGCTTTAAGAAGTCAGTTTTTTTTCTAGAGGCAAGTGTATATTACCTTTCAAACAGTTTGGGATTAAGCCATCTATTTTTCTTCTACTTCTGTATAACAAAAATAATAGCTGACCTCCTGCATATTTTGAGAAGTGCTGTTATTTTCTAGTTCTAGAAAATTGCCAGTAGTAAAAAACAGTTCGTACAAGTGCTTTCTTCCTATGCTTTTATTTAACCAACTTGATTTTATTTTTCCTTTCCTGCTGTGTGTGAAGTCTTTAAAGGAATGTATCCGTTTGTGCTAACAGGTGTCCGTGACTGGGATTCATTACGAGACCTGTCCGTTAACAGAGAACCAATATTTAAGTTTAATGCATTATTTTTACTTTCGTTGGTGAGCTGTGGCATTTTCGCCACTCTAGAAAACTGCATATGCAAAACCCAGTCAATTCATTTGGCCTCAGAACAGTTCAGAATCTCTCTGAAAGTCTATGCACATCTTTCTCTGGCAAAAAATTGGCATCTCCAGAAGGAATGCAGCCAAGAATACATCAGTGTGTCAGCAGCTACAGTACTGTTTTCCAGAGTGTTGGCGTTCTGTTCAACAGCAGGAAAAACCTAGTTTAAAATTCTCTATTCTCTACTCTTTCCTTTAGGAGTGTGGAGCATTTAGCTTTTATTATGGACCAGAAACATAAAACTGTTTTCTTAATATAAGATGCACACAGAAGATTCACAGATTTGGCTTCATATAATCTGAGGTTGCATAATTAAGACATTACTTTATTAAAGTCAGTTATTCTGACAAGAGACAAAGCCAGTAATGAAACTTGTACAAGAATAAGGAGTAACTCATAGTTGCAAATGTTTATCCTCCTAATTGTTCCACATCTACTGAAAAATACCACTATTGCTAAAACCATTGCCATGTCTGTGCCAAGATGGAGAACCACAGAAGTCTCATTTCCTAAAATCTGATCTGAAGCGCATCAGCGTAGCTCTGATCCATATCTACCTTTAGTCTGCTGGGAACACAGTGTAAACAGGTCAGCTTAAACCTCATGAGGTTTGTGAGGGGTGCTTGAGCAGCTGTGCCTGTGTCCAAGAGCTACAAAAGAGCTTAGATCGAGTGTCCGCTAGGTAATTACTTGCATGGTCGAGCTGCTGTGATTTCATGAGTTGACTTCAACTGCAGCCAGGTTTGGAATAGTATAACTTCCTTATTGCAGGTGAATGGAGGAAGAACAGAGTTAAGCCTTGTCAAAGTTGTGGGGTTTTAACTTCTAGCAGTTAGTGTTTAAATAAAGAGTGATTTGTGGCATCTGTTAAAGTATATTTGTGTTTTCAGTATCTTAATAGTGCTTCCTTTGAAAGCTGCCACAACATTAGGTAAAAACTGATGAAATATTTTTGGACCTGCTCTGTGCAATAGTACAGCAACAATCCTGGTAGGATCAGAGTACAGTTGTTATAGCTATATAAACTGAAATGTAAGTATAGCAGTTTCAGTTTAATAAATTGGATATCTGTTAAACATCAGATTTGATGCTAAATATAGTGTACCCATATTGAACAGCTAGTTATTCTGTTGTCTAATTTTTTCTAAAAACAAACGAGTGGAAAGAGCATTAGCTTTTGACTTTTTCATATGGATATTAGATGGCATATTGAATTCTGGTGCTAAAATGGAATCATCAGAGATTTTAGTTTTCTTTAAAGGCCACTGGTGATGCTAATCCCTATTTGTGGATAATAATGTTTGTAATTATCCTGACTGGTTTTTGCAGCTGGCTCTGCACGAGAGGCCTTGCAGACCAACAGACAGACTGAAGAGCCTGCAGCTCCAAATGCTACTACAACTCTTCCTGCACAGTTCAAACAAAGAACACCCATGTACAACAGTAACTCTAATCCCCCTGCAGCTACACCTACCTCACCCCTAACACCCACCACACCTCCTGCCATCTCCCCTGCAGCACAGGCACCACAGGTGGCTCCCCAAACTCAGCAACAGCCACCACTGAAGAAAAGCCTCTCTCTCACAGTAAGTAAACCAGGTTCTTTTTGACTGATGGTTTTGATGTGAATTGAGTTTATATGTTGGCATTCCTTGGCCTTTGGATCACAGAGTGGTTGAATGGGGCTGTTTTTTATAACTGAAGATCAAAATTACTTTGTGGTTTACCATTGCTGTCTTGATGTTACTCACAACATTTTTAGTTGTGCAGTGTTAATGTTGCAGTAAGATGTCATTACTTAATGCTGGTTGTTACGTAAAATAACGTGTTGCTCATTATATAGAATTTTGGGCAAAAGGTATATTTCCAGCAGAAATTGCCCAGCCAATTGCACATAATATAAATTGCTTAAAATTGTCCTGAAATTACTGTAGTAGGAGAAAATACATCAATTATTTCAAGGTAAAAGATTTTATTTCTGACCCACCTCATCCCCCCATTACACATTTTTCAAAGCCTGAGAGTGGAGATATATCTTGAAGTTTCTTAGTTCTGGTACTTTGGTATGTATTATGTGTATGCTTGGAGGTTCAAGATGCTGCTGATCTGAACACTTTGCTAAGCACATCTGTAAGCCTGGCTTACAAAATACAAACTTTATAGCAAGCTGGGTGACTTCTTTTCAGTACCTCTACTGCATTTATTAAAGGAAAAGAAATCCTCTGAAATTATTACAAGCATGGGTTTGTTGGTTTGTACAGAAAGCACTGGATTATTTTCTTTTTTCCCTAATGTCATAAAGGACACAAAATTGATACTATAAACATTAAGCTTCTCACGTATTTCTGTAACTGTTTGAAGGTGGAGTGTATTTTTTTCAATGTCCAGAGTTCAGTTGTCACTGCTGTGTGTGTTAGGTTCAAGTGTTGCAGAGGGGAAGCCTTGAGGCTAGGATGCCTTTTTTGTTAATTTTTGTAGGTCCTACAAACTTCAACCTTATTCTTTTATGCTCATCTCTGGGGATTAATGTGGTCCCTGTTGGCAGAGTTTTTCTCAACTGAATTGACATTTGTTGTGTCTGTTACAGAGGGAGCAAATGTATGCTGCACAGGAAATGTTCAAGACTGCAAACAAGGTTACAAGGCCAGAAAAGGCTCTTATACTTGGATTCATGGCAGGATCCAGAGGCATGTATTGATATTAATATAGCTGGCTTCTGAATACACAGATCTGAAATACAGCCCAGCATTTCTAAATGTGCATATGAGAGTGCATTGCTTTAGCTTTGTCTGTATGTAGTGGACTCTACATCATTTTATGACTTACAGTTCTAGCTACCTGGAAGGGGGTCTTTAGGCTCTATTTCCCCTAAGTCAACTGGTCTGTCAGAACAGCTGCTGACCACAGTATAACTGAACTCCTTGTAGAATCGTGGCTTAGGGCTGAAGAGAAATGGCAGCTGGTAAGCAGTGAACAAAGTGTTCAGGTGCTACTGCTCTGCTTAGAGGAACAATGAATGTAAATTTTTTTTGTGGCCAGTTGATGTACCAGTTGGGTAGTACAGAACCTCTTTGCTAATTCCTTGCTTTAGAAACTGGCAGCTGTTATCTCAGAGGCTTTAAATGACAACTGGTGCTGTGAATCACAGGGAGATAAGCTGTCTCATAGCTGGATCCTGTTATGTATTGGCCTTGATAGACCAAAGCTGTTTTACCTAGAAGATTATCGGATGTAACATGAGAAGGGGCTTAAGAGTCCTTAAATGAACTCCATCATCTGCACTAGCTCTGGTTTCTAATTTGGTATTTGAGGGCTCTTACAACTGGAGTCCTGCAGCCTGCGTGTGGCTCATGCATTTGGCATAATGCAATACATTAGTGAGAATGGCCAGAGCAGAGTTACTGTGGTGATCCCTGGGCTTTAATTTGGTGCATCATGCATTAATGATGTTTTCAGTACTCAGTGCTACTTCAAATTGCAGTAGGAGGCTGTACTTCAATATCTTTGTGGACAACTTTTTCTTACACTAGGTACATAATATAATATAAAATAATTACATTAATAATATGAAGTATTATTTTGGAAGTGTGTGCAATACAGATTCACATATACATATATAGTAAAGTACATATTAATAGAAATTCCTTCAGTAATAATTTCAGCACCTTCTGAAGGTTGGATAAATAATTTAACTGCCGACTGATATTCTTGAGCATCATTCCAGTACCTTGAAGTGTAACATTTAAAACTTCTACTGGCATGGAACTGAGTCTGGGATAAGTGGTTTCAGTGAAGCTTTTTGGGCTTCCTTAATCGCTAAAAATTCTTGAGGCATTTAACTACAAAATGTCTCCCAAGTAAAGTAACTCTGGTAGTTCAAATTTACCAGCTCCATTGACTCTTGAGGCAGAGAGAAATGACACTGGCAGGCTTTACTCCCTCTTTTATTGTTCTTCCAATTACTTTAGCCTTGAGCTTCATCTTTTGGCTTCTGGTTTTCTTATTTTTAAAACTCAGTCTCAGGAGTCTGGAGGGAGGAAAATCTTTGCTCATCTTTGGGTTGGGGAGTTGTTGTTTATGTTTTGGGGGGTCAGGAGTGCAGGGGTTTAAGCATAAGAACCCCCTATCTTGTCTAATATACTGTTGGAGTGTATAACATGTTTCTCTCCTTGTTTCTGCAGAGAATCCTTGCCAAGAGCAGGGTGACATCATCCAAATTAAACTTAGTGAACATACAGAAGATTTACCAAAGGCAGATGGCACTGGCAGCACCACTATGTTGGTTGACACAGTCTTTGAAATGAACTATGCTACTGGTGAATGGACCAGATTCAAGAAGTACAAACCTATAACTAATGTTTCCTAAGAGATGCAGCAGCAGCAGACTGGACCAAATCAAGCTTAGAGTCAACCAGCTCATAGAGTATGTCAACTGTACAAAATGGCATTCATGTGTACATTTCTTATTACCCTCCAGAGTAGAAGCTGTGCTCTTCAAACTGAGCTCAGTAAACACAGAAGATGATGGTGTCAAACTCGCTTTATTTTTTTTTTATTATTATTATTATTATTAATCTTGGGAGAGGGAAAGATGATCTTGACGGGGGGGACATTTGTTGGTGTGTTTCCATTTTCCTGCAGTTCAGGATGCTGAAAAAGGAGATCACAGATGGGAGCAGTTTACTGCTAAGTACCAGAAGAGAAGACTACTTGCAGTCATTCACAGTTTACTGTTGACTGAGGGCACAGATCTTTATTGTAAAAACATTTTCTTTGGCAACATGAGTTCTGCCGTAAGAATGGGTGTTTGAAGCGCCACAGGTCGGTGCTTGATAATTTTGTGTTTCAGCTGCAGTATAACTATTGCAGATGGTAGATGTCAGTGTCTAAAGGTACCCACTGTATGTTTAGCTTATTTATGCTTGGGTCATAGGATGAGATTGAGCAGCTTTGTTGTTAACTCTCTGTATTGTCCATGTACATGCCCAGCATGAGTTAATCTATATTTGGCATTATTTGAGATAGACAGAAACTGAGTATCATAACTTTCTGAAGAAAAACAACTCATCAAAATTATAAAAGTAACTGTAGCTTGTCACTGCCTGGAAGTGATAGTGTCTTGCCACAGGAGTCTTGGGGTAGAAGTTGATCCACAGCTCTTGCCTAACAAGCCCTTTGCATAGCATAACTTACCTGGAGGGAGGGAAACAACTACATCTCAAAACCAATTGGAGCTTAAAAATGGCCCTAGAAATGATTGAGACACATCTGAGTAGTTTTGTTGTCTTGAGGCGCTGTTAATGCATGTTTGGTTGAGCAGTCATAAAGTGTTTGATTGCCAAGCCCTGACCCAAAGAGTTTTGAATGACTGTAGCTGTGGCTTTTACCAGTCTAGTTTTATCAGTATGATTGCTAATGTGACCACAATTACACTGGCATATAAATGTGCCTTGAACTTGTCCCCTGCTAGTAGAAGCACATTTTTATCTTTATAACTGCATTCATACCACTGATAATCTGGCATTAATAGTACAAACAAAGCTGGCATTTACTGGGAGGATTTATGTACATAAGTCAGGATTCCTTCTTGGGAAACTTGGCTTCATCATTTGAAAGAGTCTTGGATTCAGTGTCTAGTTTCTGCCAGTACTTGTGTGTGCTTGGTTGGGAATGCTGCTTAGACGGAAGAAATACAAAGATGAGTAGCAGAGTGGTGACGTGTTGAGAATGTACCTTGGGCTGACTCAGAGGTTCCTGTTGAAATAGAACTTTTTGGACAAAATGAGGCGCTTTTTTTTTTGTTCCTTTTTTCTGAAAAGCAGAGCAAATCCCATAGTACACTTGTATACTAATGAAGACATTTAGATGTTTGATTAGAGGTTTTTTTATTGGGGAATTTTTATTGCATTTTAATCTTAGTTTTTCAATCAAACTACCCAACAGGACAGGGCAAGTATAAATAATATTTTTTAAAATGCCCTGTATTCTACAGTGTTTTAAGATGTGACCAAAAGTGTAGATTTCTTAACTTTATTTAAGCAAATATGCAGCATGTTCTAGCTCCTGTAACAGGCAGGGTATTTGATGGTAACTGCTGCTGTTACAGAGTGTTGTGCATGTTTTAGTGTGAAAGTTACTCACATATAACTGTCACGTTGGGGCTGTCCTCCCCAGAATTACCCATCTCAGAAACAACGTAGATTGTAATTTTGATTCCAACTTTTCTTTTTAAACAGCTAGAAAACAGCTTGACAAGTGAGGGTGAGTAGTGAGTTTTAGTTTTTAGCAGTTTAGTAGAATGTGTTATGGTTATAACTTATTTGGTTTTTGAGTGTTACACACTGATGGCTAATGATAGGATATGAAAGCATTCATCTTTTAGAAGAAAGGTTTAAAGAAAAGTGACATTCCTTTTGTTGTCTGCATTCAGATTTTAAAGTTTCCTTGTGATGACCAGTTTTCTGTAAACATATGTGATACTTATGTCTTAACTGTTCCTGCTTGCTAGATGAACTGCAAATTATCAGATACAGTTTTTAAGAATGAGCATTTAGAAAATTGGCTGGCTTGAGGGGCATGTACTGTCACTGTAAACTGTTGATGCAAGACCTGTGCAGGTCAGTTGTGGTCGAGGAGCTGCTGTGTGGTGGCTCTTTTGACTTGCTTGAGATTAATGGTGGGCCCTCACTAAATTTTCTGGGTCTGCAGAAGTCTGCATTTCAGACCTGTGCTTTGGGTGGAGATAGCTGTCCCTCTGCTCTTCAAGAAGCCCTTCTAGAATGCAGTGGAGTCATTTGAGTGCAGTAGTATGTAGGAAGCTTATAACCATGCTGCTGTTTGTAATTGCTGCATAATGCAGTTGGTCTCCAGGCCTGTTTGTCTACAGTCAGTCATAGGCAATTAATGGAAATGTTAAGTAGAACTATAGTATATCTTTAATTCCGTTAACTCATTAGGATGAGACAGTTTAACGCTGCAAAAATAAATTATTTTTTAAAGTCACTCTATGACCCTCAACACCAGAGCATTTCTTCAGCTTGGTCTGTGAATCTAGAAAGTGTTTAAATGCCTAAAGAAAGGGAAGATTCTGCAACGTTATTAAAATTATACAGTATAAGAAGTAAAACTATGTGGACTTCTTTGGTTCAGCAAATGAAATAATCAAATATGTGTTCTGAAAGTAGGAATAATGCTAGACAAATCAGAAAGGGCAACAAAACTTCAATATTGAAATTCCAGTATATTGGAATTGTTACATACAGAACAAAATCTGGCCTTGGAACTTGACATTTTTTATCTTGAATACTCAGTCACTTGGATGTGAAGCTGTTCAGTGAGGCTCAGTGTGTGTTGTAGGTTAAATAAAAGAATTTCTTTACTCTAGAATGACTTGCAGATGCACTGAGTTGACCAGAGAAGTAATTCCGTTTTCTTAAAGCTTTGCTTTTGTCCTTTCCTCATCCCTTTATCCAAGCATGAAGTTTTAGGAAATAGCAAGCCCGAACTTCAGACCTTTGGGCTTGAACTGCACCTCATCAAGGGGGACGTCCCAGTCTCTCTTGCCCTTGCTTGTAGAGAAGCCCCTGTCTGTGCAAGCCTAGGCATGATATGAACCAGCTTCTTTGATTTGAGTATGAAATACTGGAGAAGGAAGAAGTGAAAGGGGCTTGTTTTCCCTGTCCTGTCCAAACTTTGTTTCTAGGGGAGAAAGAACACATTCATCTTACCCAGGATTCTTCAACAACTTGTCCCATAGTGAGGTTTCTGAAGGCTCCATTTTCTTTCATGTGTGCTGTGAGGACCAGAAAGAGTGAAATGAGTGTAATGAAGAAAGGGAGCGAAGAAGGATGCTGAGCAAGAGTTCTGATCACAGATTCCATCTTTCTGTTAATTCTTTTGCTACTCTAATGCTTTGTAGTTATCTCTATATACAAACCAGTCTAGGCCTAGTACAGTTTACACTCTAGTGTTGGGCCGGTATTTTGTGGGTTAACCTGATTTTCAGTGCTGGCTTTGCCATTTAATCTTTCAGTGGGGAGGAGCCTTTGGTAGTTGCTTGGCATCTCCATGTGGAAATTGGTCACTTCTCTCACTAAGTTGTGTCAAAGTGCAGACCACTTGTTCAGATAAAAGAATCTTGAGACTTTGACCTCACACAGTTTAAGAGTGAATCACATTTTCATAGTAAGATCTGACTGGAAAAAAAAAAAAAAGACTAAAAAATGTTAAGCCAGAGCCCTCTGGGAATCTGGTGCCTTTAACAAAAACTGTCATTTTGTAAAATGTCACATCTATAGCATAGCCCGTATGTTTTCTATTGGGTTTTGTTTGTTTTTGTTTTTGGTTGCTTTTTTTTTTTGTACAGATGTAAATTCAAAATAATCTGTCTTTGGGTACGTATTTTCAGTGTAATACAGTATGTATAATAAAAAATTTAGATTTTCTAACTAAGTGGACTGATGCTCTTCTTAATAACCAAGTTGTTTGTTGTACTAACAGTTGAGTTGGTGTACCAGCAGCCTGAGACCAAACAGCCAAATTGCCTGATAATGTGTATCTTTTCAGATTTGTGGCATTGTTTCCGTAGATGCGTTTCAGAGTTGGCATTTCAAAGCTGACAAGTGCTGGTTTTTGCTGGTTTAGGATATTTGAGAGTAGATTTACTGAAATACCTGCTCTTGCTGTGTGTGTGGGTTCACTGAAAGCTGCTGAGCCCTGTGTGCTGTGTCTGCAGTGTGTGGGTGTGCCTGTGCTGAAGCACTTGAGCCACAGCTGAGATCTGATGGTGTGAGGCAGATCTGCCATGCCCAGGTTCTGTGGATGGGGTATGGAAGTGTGGAATAAACCCTGTTGTTCCTCAATACTGGCTTTATCTGAGTTGGAGCAATGGTGGCTTCTCTCAGTTTGAGTGTTGCAGAAAGTGGGTGTGGTTTGGGATTACTGGTTTTTAGGGTGGGGTCTGTTGTGGGTTTTTAGAAACTGTTTTCATGCTCGTGTACTGTTCCTAGGGTCTGGTTCTGTGATAAGAATGAAGGTTTGTCTTACAGTGTTATGTGGAGATGTGTGGCTGGCCTTATCCCAATTTCTCTGTATGCAGCTGTGTGAAATGGCTCTGTTCCACTTGCCTGTGCTGGGGTGGTGCCAGACAGTCAGAAGTTTTTCTTTTCTGTGTCAGGTTGACCTTATCAAATAGCCAGGAAAGGAATTCTGTTCCAGGTCAGCTGCTTTGGTAGAATGTTTGGGACAAAAGCTTTGAGAGAGGTTGTGATGCACACTTCATTTGTTATTTTATAGGGGACTTGCTTTCTGAGATTTCCTGGAGCCCTGATACACTCCACATGAACAGGGATGTGCCAGTTCACCTGCCTGCTGGGGCTGGCCTGGGCAGAATCAGACCCTGCTGTTTTTAGCAACCTCTGTGCCACTGGACACTTTTGGAGAGGCTTAGCTGGTACAAGGCTGTAGGGGGATTTAATGTTTAGGATGTTGCTCTAGTGCTAACCCTTCAGACTGATGGACCAAACACTGACCTCTTCCAGACCTGGGCAAACCCGTGCCAGATGCTGTCCTGTATTCCAAGTGCCTTTAGACAGAGCTTGAACATCTTAGACTTCACTCCTCTCCCTGCCACACATGAGTGTTTACAGGCTCTCCTGAGAGCAGGAAAGGGAAAATTAGGCAAGAAGCAAAACCTGAGTGTTCAAAAGTAAGTGAGGTGATTGTTTCCAGAACCTGCTGAGTTTAAAGACACTTGAATTGTACTATCCCTAAAATTGCTCAAGGCCAAGTTGGATGGGGCTTGGAGCAACCTGGTCTAGTGGAAGGTGTCCCTGCCCATGGCAGGGGGTTGGGAACTGAGTGATCTTTAAGGTCCCTTCCAGCTGAAAGCATTCTGAGATTCTGTGACCTTCTCCTGAGGAACTTGGGGAGATTCCTTTATTTGGCTCTCAGAATGTGGTTCCTGTGTAGTATTTGGCTTTATAATACACTTATTCCTTCTTGGTAGAAATTTAATGAAAACAGGAAGCAACTGGTTTCTCTGAATGGTTGCTTGAACCCCTCACTAGCATCTAAGCTTGGCTCTAGTGCCTGCCCCATCACTGAAGTCCATAGTCTTTCCCCTTTTTCATCTTTCAGTTAAAATTATATTTTTTAATTGGCTGTTTCCTGACATAGGAGAGTTGGCAAGGCAAGTTGATCTTGTGCTAAAATTTTGTGATCTGCATTGATCCAGAGCTGTTGGCAAGGGGGACCCAAGCTGTGCCTCAGTGGAAGATGTTTCCTTCCTTCCCTCCCCCAAATGCTGCCGGCATGAACAGCACAGGCAGCAAACACCCCCTGCACTTGTTCTGCCTAAAGCACCAGCTGGGTTTGACCTCTGTCCTTAGAGCTGACTGACACCCAAGACACACTGGTCCATTTAACTGATGGGGGGACTAAACAAGAATTAAATGTTCTGTGCTCCTTGTGAGAAAATAAACTTCCAGCCTCTGTATATGATCATGGTTGGCTAAACCATCAGATGATCCCCGCTGCAGTACACCACCTTTCCTTTGGCTAGCTCTACTCTTTTTTTTTTTTTTTTCTTAAGTTATTCTTTCTAAACCCAGGCACAGAAGAAACACATTTTTTTAAAAAAAGAAGAGGTGTGAGGTTTTTGTTTCAAAGTGACTGTAATAACTTTTATTTTTTACTTAAAATTCCTCCAGCTCCCTTTTGTGGGTTTCGTTATTCCACGTCCACAACAGCCACTGCTGCCGGAGGTTTCCGCTGGCTCAGTTTGGGAGGAGCGGCTCCCAAAGGCTGTTTTTGGGGGAGGTGGTTCTGGTGGCGGCCGGGGCGTGGCGGTGTCCCCTGCCCAGCGCTGTGGTGCCATCGCGTGGCCGTTCGCTCGTAAAGGGGTTTCGCCGTCCAGAGCACAAACCCTGCCTGTTCCTTTGGGAAAAGTGGTGTGTGTTTGTTTTTTTCCTCACTTCTGTAGGAGTGTCTTGGCACCCTCTTGGGCGCACAGCTGTTGACTGCTTGTTAGACCTGCATCCCTAAAGCGTGGATACCTGCTCTGTTTTATGGGAGTCAGTGGGTATACCTTGGAATGACCTTGCATCTAAAAGAGGGGTCTGGATTCACTGTTGCTTCCCAACACAGCCCCTGGGGGCTTCTGCTTTTTTGCCTGCAGAGAAGCAAGTGATACCTGCAGCTGGTACCTCTTCTAAATGCACCCAGGTTTGGGTAGGAATCACAACCTATATTGCTTGAAGTCTTTTCCAAGAAAAAGCCCCTGTCAGAATCCAGCTTGCAGTTTGCCCGAATATGTTGCTCTTTCCCAGCCACAGCAGCAGCTCAGCCCACCCCCAGTTTCTAGCTCAGCAGCAGGGTGAGGGTCAGCAATGCGCTGCCAAAGGACCACAGTCCACTTAAATAGCTGGATACAGCACACCAAGCACCACCATTTTCCCTGGAGTCATGGGAACAGGACAGCTTTGAGCACCTTGCCTACCTTGGAGCATGACAGCCATTTGCCACTCCAACAGGTATCTGTCTGTTAAGTCTAGGACACCAACAGTGCAGTGGAGTGGTGGATAACCATGGAAAGAGCCTAAGAATACAAGGATAAAATTACCTCAGTCCAGAGGAGGGCCAATAAGATCCTCAGAGGCCAGGAGCACCTCTGCTATGAAGACTGGCTGAGAGAATTGGGGTTGTTAAACCTGGAGAAGGGAAGGCTCCAGAGGAGACTTTACAGCACCTTCTGCTACCTCAAGGGCTATAAGAGCACTGGAGAGGGGCACAAGGACGTGGTGAATAGGATGAGGGGGAATGGCTTTGAACTGTAAAGGGTACAGGATTAGATTGGTTATTAGGGGGAAAAAAATCTTAACTGTGGGGGTGGTGAGGCACTGAAAGTGGTTGCCCAGAGAAGCTGTGGCTGCCCCATCCCTGGAAGTGTTCAAGGTCAGGTTGGATCAGTCTTGAAGCACCCTGGTCTAGTGGAAGGTGTCCTTATCCATGGCAGGGGGGGTTGAAACGAGATATTTAGCAGCATCTTTCAAGCCAGACAACTGCTCTCCTCTGCTTGTAGTTAATACCTTCCTGACTTTAAAGTCACCTGGTGACCTACCATTTTCAGGCTGATGGATGTGACAGTCTGCTGGCAGCTCATGAATTCCTCTCCTTTGCACTGTCCCCAGTACAGGACCTCACCTGGGGATTTTCACCTCCACAACACTTGCAGTCACATCCCAGTGACGAAAGCTGAGGCAGTGGCAGGTCACACGTGACACTGCAAAGAAGGCTGGTGTTTGAGAGACTCTTCCTGCTTGCTGTTTATTAAGCAGGCAGCTTGTAAACAGATCACTTGGATATGTAACACCCCAGGTGGCTTGCAGGTAGTTAATGCAGAGCCCTGTGGTGATCCTTGGGTTTGTAAAGCCTGGGAAGCTCAAAAATCCAAGTCTACCCTCAGCAGATGGAACCTCTAATGGCACATCCTTTGCTTGCTCAGCTTGGATGGATCAGGGTAGCCTTGGACAAGAGCTGTCTTTCCAGGCTGGGCAAGGCCAGGGAGTTGGCACAAACTGCTGGAGTGTTTTAACAGGATGCTGTGCTCCTGGGAGAAGTGTCATTGCCCCTGTCTCTGCCCTGTAAGCTCTGAGGGTGGAGGGCACTGTCTGGTTGGTTTGGGGACACAAGGTCTGCCAACTGTGGAAGAGCAACAGAACTGACAAGAACAGGGCCCTGTGCCAGCCTAGGGCATCGCTTTTGATAAACCATGACACTGCTTTTTATTCTCTGTGAACCAACTAGCAAAAGCATTTAATCTCAATGGAGACAGGCTCAGGCGGGTCAGGAGTTTGTGGATTGGTCTGTTTGTACTTTTCTGCCCTGAAGTGTCATTAAATTTTCTCTGTCAGAAGTGTATTTCCAGCTTGCCCAGTTGTTAAAAGAGTTAAGAGGAAAGCAGCCTATCTCATCTCTCACCTGGGCTCTGGTAGCTCACCCAGAAAGGAGGCTCTGAGGGTACAGGACAGGCTTTAATGCACAATTTCCCTTTCTCTTCCATGTGTTGGGCTGAAACTCACTGTGAAAGTGCTGCCACATCCAGTCCTGAACTGCTTTTCCAGTGTGTACATGAGTGCTGTAGCTGCTCAGCAAATGTGTGACTTGGTTCTGGGACCAGGGAGTATGGGGAAGCTCCCCACTAACCAGGGATGTGCAGCTTGCGGGATGGAGGGGATGATCTGCTGCCAGCTTCCCTAGCGGGATAAATCGCACTGGGTAATTGCTGGCAGTGTTCTACCAGTGCACAGAGCTGCCCCATCCATCAAATGCTGCTCCTGCAGAAGTTGTCCCTCACTGCAGAGCCTCAGCCCTCTGGGGAGTGGATGGCCTTGCACAGGTTCTTTACACTGACTGAGATCAAACATCCTGTGCGGAGACTCGTAAAACCTGTCAGGCCAAGCAGAACAATGTCACGCTGAGAGCTCCCCTGCCTGCAGGGGAGGGACAGCCCTCTACCTATCCTGCCTTGTCCAGAGCCACTGGAGTCTGTGAGGGGCTGCCAGGGCCAAGTCCTTGAGCCTGGTGTCTTCCTTGTGATCACTTTGGCAGTCATCAGTTCAGCTTAAGGTTCTGTCTGACAGTGCTGGAAGACAGCTGGTCACAGTCTGACCTGCAGCCACCCAAACTGGTGATACCAGAGTGGATGACACTGCCCTGTCTCTGTGCAGCTACCATGAAGAAGGATAGTTAGGCAGACTGTCACTGCCAGAGACAGGAGGACAAGAAAGTGTCCCTGGCCCCGAACTGATGCCACCTGGGCCACCGAGAGGAAAGCCTGAGGGTTTGTGTTAGAGCAGACAAGTTTTGGCTTGTATATTGGGTCCTATTGAAGATCGTGGAGGACAAGGGACACGAGCAGTGCATGACAGTGCCTGATCCCACTGAATGTGCAGCTATGGGGGCTGCATGTGGAGCATCCACAGTCCTATATGAGCAGCCTTCTGTTCCCTCAATTTGGGCAAAGACGTGACATGTGAGATGTGACATTCAGCTGAATGCTAAAGGAAATCCTCTCAAGGTGGGGACTTGGCAATGCTGATTGCTGAACAGTGGGGGCAGAGGGAAATGGGGGATCTTTCAAAGCAGGGCTGCAAGGCAAGGAAAACATGGGGACAGAGGTGTTCTCAGGTGGCCCAGCAGGCAGCACAGACACTAGAACACATGGAAAATGAGATGTGGCCTCATTAAACTTAATGCTCTCACCTCAAAATCATCATCATCATCAGGATCTGTGAGCTTGATCCTGATAACAACTTCGATGCATCCAGCTGGACACTGTGGGGACAACAGGAGAAGGAAGGGGAGTGAAATGCTGGTTGGGAAAGCTCTGTGCTCACCACAGGCTGTGTTCTGGTTACAGCATGGTTGGCCTCAGTTAAAATGGGAACTCTTTTGGGGTTGTTTTTCTTGTTTTTCTCCTCTCAGGAAATCTCATGTGTCTGAAAAATGAAATCTACTCACTTGACGAGGTCACGGGGGGCTGGCCCACAGCCAGGCTGGGTTCCCAGGCTGCTCTGCCCCTTCCTCCCCAGGAACCCATCACTTCCTCCAGATCGCTCCTCTGACACGGATTTCTGCAGTTCTCTGAGGGCAGATCTGCTCCTCTGGGTGCCTGGGGTGTGCTGTGCTCTGAGGAGGCCGTGTCGTCTCAAGACCTGTTGCAGTCTCCGAATATAAAACCCCCCTTTGTTGGAGAGAGGTTGACTTGACTGAGCCGCATGATCAGTCAGGTGACAAAATTGGGCACAAAAGCAGAGGAGAATGAGCAGCTGGGTGAGGGCATTGGCTGCTGATCCTGCCTCTTGTCAGGCTGTGTTACTCCTCAGGGAAAAATGAGTGCCTGGGCCCCTCCTCTGCTGTGGAGCTTGAGCATGGTGTGTTTAACAGGTAAGTCCTCCTGACACAGGGTTTCTCTTCGCTGGCTGAGCACAGAGGTGGGTAAAGCTTTTATGGGACTGTGGGAGCCCTGGGCTTCACTGACATGGGCTGGGGGAAGGCAGGGAAGGAAGGAAGGAAGTGTTGAAACACAGGCAGTGTTGGAAGTGGGATGGATGTGGTAAATACAAAAAATTGCTTTTACAAGAAGAAAAGATAAAAGGAGAACTAGAGCTGTATTACTCTGCATATTGAGGATTTGCAGAGGCTTTATGTTAAACCCCAAGGAGTAGGAGGCCTGTTGGTAGGTCGGGAAAGATCAGCTCTCTATCCTTCTCTGACATCCTCAAGGCTCTTGTTTGTACCAAGGCATCACACGCAAAATAACTCATCCTTCAAGTTCCCCTGGAGATAATTCAGGTGATTCACAGCACTCCTTAAAAAAGTCTCTAGAAAGCAAAATTGCTGTTCCATGACATAGACAGTGTAAGTGCAGGAGAGAAAATGGTTTGTCTGAGGAAGCTGAGGTTGTTTGAGTACTGGTTTTTCATACCTGTGACTGACTATAACTGGTCAAATGCACAAACATTTTACTAGTGATCAAAAACATTTTTTTTCAGCCTGCTGACTTCCTTTTTTCTCCAGAATGTGTTTAAATTATTAGGAAGTACTGGCTGCTAAAGGTTATTGATGGCTACTGAAGTTTTGCAAACAGCTCTATTACTTGTGCTAACGTGTTATGGAAAACTACTTTCCATTCTAAAAATATTCCTCTTAAGAGCACCACCATTTGACACTAAAACCAACCAACCAATGAAACATATTCAACTAAAACCCCCTCAAAACAGCAAAATTCATCCAGCTGTGGACAGTCCAAATTGTTGAAATCTCTGCAGTGTCTCTGGCTGGCAGAGCTGAGCTCCTGGGGACAGGAGGGAGCCGTGGGAGATCAGACTTTGATCTCAGAGGTCCTTGTGAAAGGTTTTCCCTGGGAATTTGACACTGCCCTTAACTTACTGCTAGTATTTAAGTTAGGATTAGTTTAATGGCTCTCAGGACTGACTCAGTTTGTTGCCAGGGGTGAGGAAAAAACAAGCAGACTGGCTTCAACCCCTAAGGCAGGGGAGTCAGATGAGGGGAATTGTGGATCTTGGTTCTGGGTGGAGGTGTGGGCACAGTAGCAGTGTCCTGTGTGGGCACTGTGGAGCTGCTCTCCCTACCCTGGACCAATGCTGGCACCTCTGTCCCTTGGATTTGAGCCTGGGGCAAACCAGAGTGTTACAAAATAATCACTGCTAGATTTGGTGTCTCTGTTTTAGGGCTACAACAGGAAAACTAGATTTAGTTTGATTGGTGATTAACATTATTGGCACAATGCCAATAATACCAAAATTGTGGGTTTGATCCACATATGAATTCCCATTCACTCAAGAGCTGGAGTCCACGATCCTCTAGGTTCCTCCCAACTCAGACTATTCTGTAAATTCTTTGAAACCTGGGCAGTGGCCCAAATTGCTAGGTACTCATCTGCTTTACTCAGTAGTTACACCAAGATGAGTTTTGGCACAAAACAACAGGAGGGAGCACTCCCAGCAAACTGTCTCCATGTGATCACAACCTTATAAAGACTCTTTTATCCACTGTGCTGATGGTCCTGGTGCAAACTTGAACTGGAGCTCCCATCAGCTTGGTCTGCATTTTGATGTTCATACTGTGGTACTGCTGAGTCCACAGTGGTGGTGCCCACAGTGCCTGGCCTTGCATGGTGGGTACAAAATTGAGAGAGAAATTAAAGGCTGGGGGAGAATCAGGGGAAAAGCCTGCAGTGATGTGGGTCTGACACCTGACAGCTTGTGCTGTCACCCATAGCATCACCTTGCCCTTCCTCACCTACATCCTGCTCTTGGGTGTCAGCTGCACTCTTTGACCTCCTTGATAACAATAAAGCAATTTCATAGGAGTCCCTGTGTTTTCCATGCCACTGGGCATGGATTTCCAGTGGGCCTTAGCAGGTGTGTGCTGCTTGGAAGAGGATTAATACCCCTCAGTGCCAGCTCTAGTTTTCTACTGGTGCTGTATAAGGTTGGATGTTTACAGAAGTTGCTGTGAGTATTGAGTAAATCCCTGCCCTGAGTTCCTGAATCCAGCTGGTGGCTTGGTTTTGCTTTTCTTCCTTTGCTCAGTACCACACTGCTAAATTAACAATAACCTGCTGCTTTCCAAGCTCAGTTTCATGGGTCTCTCCTCTGTTAGAAACTGGAGGACATTACCCACGCCTGTGTCAAGGGATGTCTTCCATCAGCAGATGATGTTCCAGTCCACCATGTGCCACAGCAAAACAACCTGAGCTGCAGTAATACCTCCTTTCTCTACAGATTTCAGCAATCCTCACTCCGAGGAGGGATTTCAGAATTAAAACAATTCTTGGCCTACAGGTTCCCTTCTGGTCACTGGATGTACCACCAGAACAGCTTAAAAAAACCCTGAGCCCATGTCTTTTCTTGGCTGATCTGTTTAAGGGTGATGGGATAAAGCAGTTAGCTACTTGACAAGCATCTTAAATCAGATCGTCATGAGATCTCACTGTAAACTGTTTCAAGGAGGTAACAGAACTGACTCTTTCAGGCAGTTCTCACACCCATGAGTCAGACCTCCCAGGCATTGGCATCTACTTATTTGTGGCCTCATGGACCCACTAATTTATTTCTTTGGTAAGTCTCTCGTGCCAGACATGTTCAGATGCTGCCTCAGATCCTTGCCCTGTAGTGGAACACAGCAGAGGGGAGTTTCTGGACCTCAGACAAGGATACATGGTTTAAGCAGGTGATAAAGACCTAAATGAGAAGCTGCCATTAAAGGGAGAACAATAATTCAGCCACTAATTATGTTTTTTCTTCTCTTAGGTGTTGCTTTAGGCCAGACAACCAGCACTGAGGTCCCAGTTGCGTCCACTCCAGCACCTTCCAGTGCAACCAGCACTGGGGTTCCCATTGCATCAACCCCAGCACCTCCCAGTGCAACCAGCACTGGCGT
The DNA here is from genome assembly GCA_013397095.1 of Sterrhoptilus dennistouni. NCBI lineage: Eukaryota > Metazoa > Chordata > Aves > Passeriformes > Zosteropidae > Sterrhoptilus > Sterrhoptilus dennistouni. Next base: position 1,898,834 of record VWZU01012995.1, read on the forward strand.
TCCCATTGCATCAACCCCAGCACCCTCCATTGCAACCACTGCTGCAGCCTCTGCTCCCCCAACTGCTCCTGCAACACTCTCAGCTGGACTGACCCCAAGCACTGCAAACCCTGCTACATCCACAGCAGCTCCATCTGCTGATCCCAGCACAAAAACCCCTGCCCAGACTCTGCCCACCACGGGGTCTATCCCCACCTCTGGCAGCAGGGCTGCCTCTCAGTCATCTACAGCCACGTCCAGTAGTGCCTCAGCGTCCCCTGCAGGAGTGACCACGTCCCCTGGGGTCCTGTCCTCGTCAGCTCCACTGCTTAGCACTCCCCAGCCCTCCAACTGCAGCAGAGTGAATGTGACAGCCTGTGCCCTCTGCCCCCCAGGGACTGTCCCCACCCAAGGTAAGGGTCCCTGCTTCCAGCTTCTGTGTTAGAGGGAAAGGGGATTTGTCAGGGAAGGTGGAGCCAGCACTTGTTCTTGTGTTGGAAGCCTGGACAGCCAGCAGGAGAAGGACTTAATTAATTTCACCCTTCTGAAATCAAAGACTTGGTCTTTCCTGGCCTTGTGATGTGTTTTGGTCTTCCTGAGGCTTCTCCAGTGGGGTGACAAAGTAGTGGGATTGTGGCAAAAAGTGTAACACGAGTACAGTTCAATTTATTGTCAGAACGTAATTTTGGGGTCCAGGGCCAAACACAAGGTCAGTTTCCTGCTGTCTTGAATGTTTGAAAGAGAATCTCTGCTCTAGGGACAGCCTTTTTCCATGGCCTTGAGAAAATACTCGATCAACCTTTATTGTGCTCAGCAGTGCATAATGTAACCTTTCCCAAAAGTTATTTGCTGTAACGTGGTTTTGATGTCCAACACCACCTCTTCATCCCACAAAAAAACCACAACAACAACAACACAAAAAAACCCCAAAACAAAACAAAAACCAAAAAAAGAAAATAATTCTCCAAAATACAAGCCATGTACTTTTTGCTTATTCTCTGCACAGCAGGGCACTTTTTTAAAGCAGCTCTGATGCTTTAGGGTGAATCTGCAGAGGACAGGAGTTATCTCCACCTCCCTTTTATGCAGGATCTTCTTTGACAGGGTTTTTTCCTCTTGGCTGTGTTGGTGGTGCAGCTGCAAATCCCACCCAGTTCCTCTGTGTGGCTGGGGTTGGTTTTGTGGACCAGACAGGGGTAGAACTTGTCTGCTGGGAATGCCATGTATTTGTGCTCAGAAAGCAAATACTGCTGCCTAAGGCAGATCCTCAACTCTGGGACTTTACTCATCAGTTCTGCTTCTTACAAGCTTAGATTATCAGTAATCTAAAGAAGTGTATTGGGTGGAGGAGTTTTTTTGTGGTTTTGCTGGGTTTTTGGGGTTTTTGTGTATTTTTTTTTTCTTTTCTTTTTTTTTTTTTTTTTGGGGGGGGGTGTGGTGGAGGGAAAGCAAGGAAAATTTTCCTGGCCCCTCAAATTAAAGAAGGTAAAAAGCAGTCAGCTTAATTACTGGCAATCCACACTGACAGCTTTGACTCCTTAGATTATTTTTTGGCTGTTCTGCAGCTTGCTAACAGTGGACAGCAGCATAATTAGCATGAACATTACAGTTTCTACCATCTATGGGTGCCTTGCCAGAGTAACTGCATCCCAAAGCTTCTGCCTTTGTGGCAGTGGGCTGTCCTGGCAGACACAGGGGTTTCAGACAAGTCTTGCAGTCCTGATCCTGTTTTTTTGTTCCAATTTAGGCACCTTGAGCTGCTCGTGCTGTGCAGGGGGCTCATGCACAGACCCCAGTGCCTGCAGCCCCTGCCCACCAGGCCACTACCAGCCCCAAAGTGGGCAACCATCCTGCCTGCCCTGCCCACAGGGGTATTACACCAGGTGAGTGACTGAGCCCCTGGGCCTGGGGACTGCATCATACACCACAAAACAGTTCCCAGCCAGAAAGTCTCTTCTTTTGGGCTGTAGGAAAAGTTCTGGCTGCCAGGGTTGTTTCTCAGAGGCTGAATTCTCCTCATCAGGAAACCTTGGTGTGGATATCCTTGTGCTGTGGGCTGCCCTTCTGTGGGCTTCCCTTTTTTACCCCCATGCCTTTGGTCTGCACTGAGGGAACACGTTGTTTTGTGGTGGGGAGACACTTGGGAGTGAGGTGTTGGTTCATCTCCTCAGCTTTTCTCTAGGACGTGTCTGACCAACAGGCTCCATCTCCCTGCTTTGTCCAATTACACTCTCAGTCCCTGTTTTCTTGTCCCCAAGGTATCTCATCACATTTGAGTCAATGGCATCCAAAGCAGTACCCTCAGTTGATAGAGTGTGGAAAAGCTGACAGGACATCCCAGCCAGGAGCCCAGTCTCACAATTCCACCAGGCTGCCTCATCCAGGGATGCTGTACAAGCATCCTCTGGCTCCAGGGACGTGTGCATGTGCTGCTCTCTCCATTTCCATTGGATTTTCTCTTGCTGTATCCATGTCAGCAAACAGCGAGCTGTGTCCTTTGTGTGGTGGCAGGGACAGGAGAGGTGCAAGAGCCTCCCAGGACTGTGTCCACTGCAGAGCAGCTCCATTTGGATCAGTCCTGGGGAATGGGCGACAAAATCTGCCTGTAGGAAGGGTGACCTGGCTGTGCAGTTTGTTTGCAGCAGCCCCTGAGTTTGAGGTTCCAGCAGGATCTTCCTCTGTGCTCCTCCCTTGCAGTTTGTGCTGTGAGGACCTGCCTTAATAATGTGCCCCCAAATTGCTTTAAAAACCAATCAGGAGCAGTCTCCAGGGCACACAAAGCTGCTGCTGGGATGTGGGAGAGGGCCAGGGGCCAGAAAGGGCCAGGCTGCAGTGCTGGGTTAGTGTGTGCTAGAGCAGAGACCAAAAGGGGAGAGATCTGGAGGGGACCTGGGGGTGCAGTGTGTGCATGGCCATCTCCTAGTGGTTGCCTGGGCCTCAGGGCTTTGATGGAACCACTAAAAATTTCTGTGGTGTTTGGAGAATTTGGCCTCCCTGCGGCTGTGAGCGGCTCTGGCTGGTGCAGGCCCTGCATTGGTTTGTTTTCAGCAAAGCATTTGCTGTTTCCAATTGGTTTGGGGTTTTTTTCTGCAAATCTCATGCAGCCCTGCAGTTTTTGAAGGAATTAAAGAGCATGTCCTTGTTTTCCTTGAAAGCATCTCTGAGTATGTTATCAAGGTCTCATACCCACATACTTGTTGAGGGGGATTTGGCTCTGCTAGTGATGAATGTAAAAGCTTCCTCTTTCCCTGCCTTTGCCTCATTTCCTCCCCCTCCTCCTGGAGGTCTGACATATTGCCTCCCTTTTCCCACAGTCCCTGCTATTTAAGGTCAGGGGTCTCACACATCACTGCCTGTGGTTTAGGTCCTTTTTTCAGCCCCTGGTTCCCAACAATGGAGCAGCTCCTTTTGAAATGGCTGATGGATGCTGAACAGCAAACACCTTCCCTATTCCATTTCCAAGAGTGGATTTAAGAGTCTGACTTTAAGCCAAGGGTTTTAAGCCTGACCACAACATATTTTTCAAGACCTTCAATTCAGATGGTCCCTTTCCATATTGCCCACAGGCGCAGGGTCTCTAATGTGAATAATACAGAAAACTTCATTTTTTTAGTGGATCTTTAACATTCAGGTGAGTTCAAACTGATGTTTTTCTGCCTGAAAAAACTCCTTTTTCATAATTGTGCTATTTCTAGACTAGTCAGTGTCATGTTCTGCTCTTTCCCTTCTTCAAGTGGATAGAGGCTTGGTGACCTAAAATTGTGTTCCACTCTGCTCCCTTCCCTCCCAGCTTCCCAAGGAGCACCGTGTGTCTTCCCTGCCCACCAGGACATTTTGCTAATGAGTCTGGGGCTGCAGCCTGTAGAGCCTGTGAGCGAGGTAGGCTTTGGTCTGTGTTCAACCCAGATGCATTTTCATAACATGATGCTTTTTCCCAGGGCCAGATGCAATTACCAGGTAACTTAAAATCACTGAAGGGTAAACAGGCTAAAAATAGCCCTGCAGATCTCTTCCCTGTTCTGTTGTTATTAAAATGAAAAGAGCAGATCTCAGCCATGCTTGTTTTTGCAACAAGTTAATGCTAACTCTGCAATGAAAGTCAGGAAAAAAGTTTTATGAAAATCAGTTTTAGCACAAGGGAGGATCGTTGTCAGGAAAATAAAATATTCCCTATTTCTGATAGCAAAAATGGGTCTAAACCATCTTTGTTTTCATTTAGGCAGTCTTCTGCAGCCTGAATATTAAGTGTAATACTCCCCTTATTTTCTACACATTAAAACTGCGGTTTTAAAAAGGAGCTGCTTTGCACCTGGCTAATGCCACTCAAGCCTGGTACAATGTGTTTGCAGACGGGGTAACAGCATGTGCAGAACAGAACAGCACTTACTTATGCAAAACCCTAATTAACACATGCAGTGCAGCAGCTCCTCTGCACCCAAAATGGGGTCCTGCTTGAACATGCACAAGTGTTCCTTTGAAAATCCACCCACCAAGCTGCTGGGCTGTACCCAAACCTTGGCTGTCACTTGCTGAGTTTGGGAGGAACAAAATCTGACTGGTGACAGCAATGGGGTCTGTCACTCCCTTTACTCAGCAGACTTGAACACTCTGTTAGACAACAGGGGAGTCTGTGGGGGTGGCCCCTAAATACTGCAAGTATAAATGTAAAAAGTTCCTTTTTCCTTGCAGGGAAAGGGGGGGTGGGTTTGGTTTCATCTTGCCCTGCTGCAGCCTCTGCTGCCTGGTGCAAATCTAGGTTTGAGGCAGATCTTACCCCCACCACATCCAGCTCCTCTCTGAACCTTAACTCTGTCCCATGTGGGCAGTGACCATGTTGTGTATCAGGCACCTCCAAGCCCACCTGAATTCCCAAGTGCTGCTCTCTCAGCTTTCTTCTTGTTGTGGTAGGACTCAGAAGTTGGGTCCTGCTGGCCCCTGGGCACTCTGGGGCTCTTCACTCCTTTTTGTGCTTTGGGAAGGGTCTGTACATGTCCTCCTGCCCATCCTGGTCCTCCTGGTGCAGGGAAGGAGGCTTTGCACCAGCAGAGCCGTCTTGGCTGGTGGGTCTTGTATCCTTCCTTTTGCAGGGCAGAAGATGCACCCCAGACTTCCTGGGGTAGGGAAAGGCCTGGAAGGGCTAGGGTGATCAGAGAGGTTTCTCCTGGCCAGAGATCTGCTCCAGATGAATAACTTGGGAGCTGGCACTGGGATCACCTATTCCAGTTTCATTCCAGTTCATCCTGTGGTGCTGGGAAGGGTGACAGGTGTCTCTGTGTCCTTGGCAGAGTTTTGAGTGCTGTGAGATGTGACACCAGGGGAATCTGCCAGAGCCTTCCATGCATCCCTCAGCATGGCAGAGGGCAGCAGGGAACCTTCATTGCTCTTTCAGAGCTTTTGACAAATACAACCCCCAATATCCTACATTAACCCCTGAAATGCCACCTGAAGCATGTTGTGGGGAGTTGTTTGGTTGCTTGTAAAATGGACATGAGCAAATACACAACAATGTGGGGCAGAGTTGCAGAGGCAGGATCCTGAAGCCTTATTCTTCTCTTTTTCAGGCTATTTTAGCTCCAGGCAAAATGAAACTTTCTGCCTGCCTTGCCAGCCAGGATCATTTTGCAAGTAAGGACCCTCCGGGGGTGCAGGATCTCAGGTGGACAGGGAGGGGAGGGTTCTTTTAGCCACTGAGCTGGAACCACCAGTGTAGTGCCCGAAGACAAGTCACTTACCATTTCAGCTGTAGGAGGGGGCTTCAACAAGTGTCCGTGACCATGGCACGGGGGTTGGAATGAGATGATCTTTTAAGGTCCCTTCCAACCCAGACCATTCTGTGATTCTGTGTGAGAAACTGCACTGGAGACAGACACCCACAAAGAGGTTCCCGGTTGGTGTGGTTGACCCTGGAGACTCCAGTTTGTAAGAGCTGGCTTTGGTGGGCTGGTATTGGAAGTGCTCATCCTACAGCATGTCCTGCCTCTCTCCCCTCCCAGCACCACCAGCTGCTCAGTCTGTCTGTCCTGTGCCGCGGGGCAGGAGGCGCCTCGGGAGGCATCGGAGGAGTGTGAGCCCTGTCCTCCAGGTAACTGCAGGGTCCTGTCCTCCAGGTAACTGCAGGGTCCTGTCCTCCAGGTAACTGCAGTCCTGCCCTCCAGGTAACTGCANCCTGCCCCCTCCAGGTAACTGGAGTCCTGCCCTCCAGGTAACTGCAGTCCTGCCCTCCAGGTAACTGCAGCCAGGAGGGGAGGCTGTGCCCGGCTGGGAACACACAGCTCCAGCTCCAGCAGCTCATTCCAGATTCATCCCATCCAACCCAGGGGCTGCAGGTCCCCTGCAGAGAGGAGCTGTGCCCTGGCAGGGAGGGATAGTGCTGGCGTGGTTTGACTGGGTGCTGGTGGAGGCTGTGCATATGCCAGACCTTCCTGCCAGGCTGATTAATGACTTGGAGATGTGCTGGTCCCTGGCATGCCAGAGACCCCAAGTCCACAGTTGGGTAACAGTTCCAGCAAGAAGGATCTTTGTTGCTGGTGGTGGCTTTGCTGAGGAAAGCACAGCCTTGTTCTCAGAGGTGGATATTCTGCAGGGGCAGCCTGGGGTAAAGGGACACGGGGAGGGGATATGAGAGACATGGCCATGCTCCTTCCTGTGCTGAAACAACAGCAGGGCTGAGCAGAGCTCAGGCACTGCACGCTGGCCACCCCCATGGCAGTGGCCAACCTTCAGTCCGGACACAGCACCAGGGGTGTCTTGTAGCCAAGCTGCAGTTTAAATGTGCAGGAAAGCATTTTACCACTTTGAGACTTGGAACTTCTGTGACCTGTCTCTCCCACAAAGTTTGGGAAACTGAGTTGTGCTTTGAATCTGCTCAGCAAGTTTCAAAGAGCTGGAAAAGGTGTTTGAATCCAGAACTGGGGAGGATGAAACACTGCTGACCTCCAGCTCCCATCTTCCCTCTACATTAAAGCCAGAGCTCACTACTAAACTGTCTCCCACGTACTCCTACTCACACTACTCTGTTTGCCAAGGTCTGACCCCCAAATATTCTTTAGTCCCTCTGTCCCTGTTTGTTCTGTTCTGACCCTTTGCCACCGAACCAGGACCAAAGTTCAGGCTCAGCTTTTGTTATGCACATGAGCACTTAATGCTCTTTCTCCCTGTGGCTTTGAAAGCTGATTCATCCATATGCAATTGCAAAGGTCCTGGGGTTTATTCTCAGACCTTAATATTGTGCTTATTTGCTATTTAGGTGCATTCAAAGGTCCCAGTGACAAAAGATGCAAGGCCTGCAGGACAGGAGAGTACCAATTACAGCGGGGCAAGGAGAGCTGTGACCCGTGCCCAGAAAACCACTACTGTCCTGTGAGTCCCCATCAGCTGGGGGCAGCCTGTGTTAACCAGAGCTGTCCCATGACAAGCTAAATACACTTCAATTAACACTTTTTTGGTGGTTTTTTTGGGGGGTGTGTGTTTTTTTTATTTTATTTTATTTGTGTGTGTGTGTGTGGGGGGGGGGGTTGTGTGTTTTTGTTTGTTTGTTTTTGTTTTGTTTTGGGATTACGGTTGTAATCTGAGCTTCTTTCCTCTTAAACATAGACAGGGCTCTGATGCAGGAAGATGATTAAAATTATGACTCCGGGAGTATGGCTTTGTGCCTGGAGCTGCCTGCTCTGACTGAGCCATGAGGGCTGTAGATTACTGAGGGGGTTTGAGTATGGACTTGCTGTGTAACAACCTTCTGCTCTTCCCCCACGCTAACACTGCAGAGGCAGACAAGGCTGAATGTAATGATTGCAGGTTCATTCCTTTATTTGTTTTTTCCCCCTGCAATGCTAAAATGTTACCTCCCTTTGCCCTGGTTACCTTCTGTAGTTTGTTGGTGCTGAGTTACTTCTTCTCTTGGGCAGAGCCCAGATGTGAGCCCAGTCAAGTGCCCTCCTGATGCCTTCTGCCCCAGGGGCAGCGTGGAGCCCACCTACTGCATGGAGCTGTTCCTGTACAAGGCAGGGGACTCCTGCCAGCTGACCCCTGCCACCATCATTGTCCTGGCCACCTTCTCAGCAGGTGAGTCTGGCTCCTCTCTGTCCTCTGGCACCCCTCTGCAGCTGTGTGTTAAACCAAGCATTCTCTGGGTGGTGCATTTTGTGTTTCTGGGAAGCTGGATTTCTAATTAGAGTCCTTCTGGCTGCTTTCAATGCCAATGACAGTCCTTCCCTTGCTCTGAAGGAAGGTGGCACAGTGCTGAATGTTTGTTGTTTGTCCCTGGGAAGCAGAGGAGTGTGTATGGACCCTCAAACAGGGATTCCTTGGCTGCACAAAAGTAGGAGAAAGGACAATTTCCTTTTGGTATGAGACTTTGTTTCCCGAAAGCATTCCTGCCTTAAGTCATGCCACAGCATCCAGCAGGATGGGGAGCTGCTGGTTCATAAAATGTTGATTGTATTGATGCCAAATGTACCTTGTATCCAACAGTCAGGACCTGCTGAGTGTGGGGAGCATCCCTTCAGATGCCACCTGCTGTAAATTAGCTCACTAGGGCAAGCTACTGAGTGCATGAGCTTTTCAACTGGGAAGGTGCACCATGAATAATCATTCCAAAACAATGAATATGGATTTTTAGTCTAAGGAAAGGGAGAAATAGAATTCTCTTCTTTTTAATCAAAGTTGGGGGGAGGTTTAATTAGAGAGTTATGATGAAAATGAGCAACTATTACTGCTGTGGATTGCAAAAAGGGCAGATGAGGAAGCTGGGAGGAGGAATCTGTCTCCTGTGCCCAGAGAGATGAAATCCCTAAGTGCCACTTACACTACCAGAGATGAAAATCTTGTGTCAAGAAAGCCAAGTCCTAGAGATGAGTGAGCTATCAGAGGATAAAGAATATCCAACAAGCCTCGTACTCAGTGTTTCAAGTGTATTTTATGTACTTCCTGAAGACCCATTCTCCACTTGGCTCGCTGCTGCTCAAAGGAGAGAAGAGATTAAATGCATGTGTTACTCCCCACAGTGAACAAGACACAGCAAAGCTGCTTCTCCAACAGGAAAGCAACATTCTCATTACACTTGTCTCTCAACAGCTGAGGAGGGGACCCCACGGAGGCACAGGAGGAGACAAGGACAGCAGGGGCTGCAGGAGCTCCAGCAGCACCCTGTGACTGCTGCCTCCATGGGGCTGGAATCCTGCTGGGAGCAGATGAGGGTTGTTCTCACGAGCTGTGGCTTGGAGCCATGAGAAAGCTCCTCCACTGACCCCTGTCCCTTCATGCTAGGCTGTTGTCCAAAAATCTGCCAAAACAGATGCCATCTGAAGCGAGTATTAATTTGAAAAATAGATTAAACTGAAGTCTATGAAAAGACTGCCCAGAGAGGGACAATGGCCCATTAACCAGCATTTGTGATAAACAAGCCCGAGGGTCAGGGCATTCCTGCCTCTCCCAGAGCTTGCTGCAAAGAGGGGGAAAGGAAACAGCCCACGCAGGAACCCGTGAGTATTTCACGGCTGGGCTCACAGATCCAAGTGTTTACCATGAGACTGTCTGCTCACACAACTGAAATTTGGGCGTATTTGTCTGGCCATATTGCATCACAGCGACAGATTTGTGCTCTTCTGTTCAGATCAATTTTCTCTGATGATGCTTCTGCCAGAAACAAACGAACAGAATGTCGCAGTACGTGAGATTTGCCAATTACTTCCATGTCTATGCCCAATCCAAAAGTAATTTTTCCTGACAGCCCTGATCTCAGTCTAGACTCAGAGTTAATCTATGTTAGTTACTTCCTGTGCTTCAGTGTGAGTGCTGCACAGAGCAAACTAATTTCTCAACAAGATCCTTTGGGTGGGGTCTGCAGTGAATAAGATGCCAAGTGGAAAAGAGTGAACAGAGAGTAAATGGGAGGAGGAGTTACTGAATTATTTCAGTAATACTTGTCATTATTCCTTGCAGCTTCCAGAGTTAAGCTGAACTGCTGAAGCTTGAGTGTTGTTATTGCTAGTGGAACATTTTTTACCCCCCCTTTTTTGGAGAGGGACAGAGTCTGTAGGAGCAAAAAACCCCCCTTATTTTACCAGAAGAGAATATCTGAGTTGAGAAGCCTTGGAGGAAACATCACCTGACACTTTACCTTCCCACCTGTGAATAACAACCCTTCCTTTTCTTTCCAGGTGGAATCCTTGTTGTCTTCCTAATAATCCTGAGAAGGAGGCAAGAGCCTGGCAAGAACTCCCTGAAGTCCCTGCTGCTGCCCCGGGGCTCGGGGGGACACCCCACCTACGGGGGCACGGAACACACAGAGCCAGTCTATGCTGGCTGGTAGCACAGGCCAGGGTCAGCAGCCACCTGCCTCTCTTTCAGCTAAAATCAGTGCTGGCAATTAGAACTCAGTGTTTGAGTTGTGGCTACTTGCGCAAACCAACCCAGCTCCCTGCTCTGCCGCACTGGACTGATGGGAGAAGTCTTCCCTTTCCAATTCTCGGCTTTGTTCACAAGTAAATCCTTTTCTCCTTTCTTCAGGGGGAAAACCCCTCAAAGAGCAAACAATCATATCTGTTTCTCCATTTTAACAGTCAGCTCAACAGAGTGAGGACTGACTGTTCCAGTTATTGAGGTCCCTTTGATAAAACACTCACTTCCACTCAAGCACAAACTAACATAAATATGCCTCCCTTTAACCATTTGCAATTTTTTATTTTGTTCCCCGTTCTCAAAATTTCAGCATAAGCACAAGTCAAGGGAGGGGATCCTAAAGCTCTCCCCTTCCTTTCAGCTGTGGGCAAATGTGCAAATAAAGTAATGGTTGATTCCTGGACAAATATGTCCCTTTTGTTTCCTGCTGTCAGGTGGTGCTTCAGAGTGGGGCTACAAAAGAGCAGCATAGTGCAGGCACATGCCTTGCACCTTTCTGTATGCTGAGGAGAGGGGCCTGTAGGAGACCCACTGCCTAAATGCCTGGGCAAAGAAAGTTCTGCCCCTGACTCCATTCATCCCCCAGCCAGGAGAGCAGCAGGAGTGGTTTGTACCTGTTTGCTGTGGCATTCCAATCCTCCTCCTGTGCATCCAGCCCAGTTTAACCATCTGTGCAGACTAATGTGATTTGTATTTTCCAGAGATGATGTCTGTGTGTGGCTGGTTTACTCCTAACTTCTTGATTCCTCTATGTCCCCTATTATGTTTTTCTCTGGGCAATGCTTAGCCAGCATCCCAGGCACTCAAAAATGCCCATCACCTGCACTGGAGCCAGTGTCAACTGCTCCATGAAACCAGTACATGTACCTGTGGCCTCTTAACCTTCCCACCTTGTTTTCCTTTTCCTCCTACAGTGGCATTCTCACAGAGGTGCTGTGTAAACCCAGCTCAGCTAGCTGTGACCCTTTGTGTCAGTGCTGTGCTTTACCAGCCCTCCATGGCCAGCAAAAACAGAATCTCTGTCAAAAGATCCATGATTTTAAATTACTCTGCAAAGAGATGGTAGCAGGTGTTACTTCTCACTTAGTCTTGCAGCAGAGATGGCTGAAGGAACCCAGCTGTGCGGGGTTAAGTGGTTCCTGCCCTCAGCTCCTTCTCCTCTCTCCAGGGAAGGTGCTAAAAGTGAAGAATTTAGAAAATATATCAGTTCTCTGATCTGTATCAACTCTGTCAGGTGAGGAACTGGGTGGAGGAGTGGTACATCAGCCATTGTGGGCAGACAGAGTTCAAGGCCAGGTTGGACGGGGTTTGGAGCAGCCTGGGATAGGGGAAGGTGTCCCTGCCCATGGCAGGGGATTCCAAGTGGATGGTCTTTAAGGTCCCTTCCACCACAAACCATTCTGTGATTCTAATCTGGGTCAGCAGCAACAGGGGTGGTACCTACAACCCTCCCCACTGCCCAGCATGGGCAGAGCTCCCTGCAGCCTCTCCCACTGCTGATTTAGGAGAGATGTGAAGTTTCTCTCTGGCCCAAGGCTGTGGTTTTCCTCAGAGCAGCAGAGGGACACAATCCTGATGCACAGCACCAGGTGACCTCAGCAGATCTATCAGCACCAGTATCAAAGCAAATCTCTGAAATGCTTTAAAAAAATGTACCTACTGTCACATGTGGGAGACTCCACATGTGAAGCCAAACCAGATCCAAAAAAACCTGTCTGGAAAAGCCAAACAGTCAAATTCAGACCTGACCAAGCAGGACCTGCATTTGTGACAGCAAAAGGACCCTGAGGGAGCAGTGCTGGCTGGGCTGGGTAGCGCCAGCTCAGTATCATAAAAGCCTGTAAAATTATGAGCAACAGAGATCAGCACTGGAAAAACTGGGCTGCAAGAAATGTCAGCATTTCTGTGATAAGCAAAAGTGTGAAAACAAGCCACAGCACAATCATTATCACCTCTGTAGAAGCTTAAAACAGTATTTCCAGGGTGTCTCTTAGGAAGGCCTGGAGTGTAAGTTTTCCCTATGAGAGAACAAAGCCCTGTTCCCTCACTGCCAAACCATGCTTGCTTAGTATGTATCAATTCCACTTTTTTCTTTTAAGGAAAAAAAAAAGAGTGCCAAAGTAAGTATATAGAGCTGTTTTACAAAAGAGACTTAGCAACTTCTTAAATAACTAGGAATTAAATTCAACATTTAATAAGACATTGAAGTTTCTCAAGCAGTCAAACATGGAATAATGAGACTCAACAATGTGGAAAAATCCCATTAATATGTCTTTCAAGATATTTTGCTTTTCCAAGTAATTCAAATAAAAAACCTCCTAAAACCTGACCATGAACACAAAGCTATTGAACAAAACAGGCATTTACTCTGATTATTTTTCCTAGGTTGTATGAAAATACATCTAACATACTCAACTGAAAATTGTTTCCATGCTTGCTCATGTGATAAAAGAACAACAAATTCTGAAATTGGCTGTCATGTATCTAGCTTTTTGCTAGAAAAGTGAAAGACATTTTGCTACTTTGATGGGCAAGACACAAAGAACATCATTTAAGGCCACATAATATGCCACAGTTAATGTTTAGATTAATTTATAACAGAAAATCCTTCAAGTTGCTGAATGCTAAAAGGTATTGAGTTGCATCATGAGAAAGCTCAAGTCTTAAGGATTGTTTTACCTCATGTTTGAAGAATGGGAGTAGGAAAACAATGTCACAACTTTTCTTCTTTCTTATTTTTAAAACAAAACTTTAGCCCGTTTTTCCAGGCTGCAGAGCAAGGTACAGAAGCCTTCATTACAATGCACCTAAACCCTACCTGTCCTGGTACAGAAACCAAAATTCCCCCAGATCACCACCTGAGTGCCTGAGCAGAGCCCAAGGGGTTCCATGGCCAGTACATATCAAGGGAGAATATGATCCACATTCCTCCTCAGGACCAGTCTCCAGGACGTGCCCAGCAGCAGGAATGAACTCTTGGGAACTCCCAAGTGAGCTCCTGGTCTGCAGTCTCAGTGATTCAGACCTCAGTGGGCCCAGAGGGTGGAGCAATAAAGAGCAGGGAGAGGTAGAAGGAAGCAGAAGGTCAAACAGCCCCTGGCTCAGAGCTGTTTGTGTGAACACAGAGTCCCTCTGTCCCCACAGACAGACACAAGGGGTGGCTGTCCTGCATCCTGCTGTGCTGAATGTGCTGTGAGCCGCAGGAGAGGCTGTGGGCTCTGTGCCTCAGCCCAAAGCCCAGGGGTGCTGTTACTGCAGCACTGCCTGTCAGTAACAGACAGTGGCTTCTGGAAGGGGGGATCTGCCTCTTAGCACCTGGGGCATCACTGTTCCAGAGTGACAGAGCTGTTGCAGCTACACATGAAGAGGAAGAAGCAACAAAACAACTAAAAAAAATTAACAAATTATGAAAGAAATGGAATGTAAAGGAAAAATTTTATAATAACTTATTTAAAGGTATTCTTACAAAGCCTTCCTTACATGGTATAGTATTCAAAGAATGGTCCCAATGACATTAAATTCCTTCATTTTGTTTCAAAGCAATGAGGAAAATATTTCTGCTTTACTACCTGACCTCATTTTCCTTTCCTTGAAACTCAATACTAAAGAAACATCCATAATATCATTTTTTGGTTTTGATTTTATGCACAGGGCTGTTCTTCAACCCCATGGCAGAGAAAAAGTTTCCCTCAAAATCAATTAAAGAATCTTGAATTTTAACTTGAGTGCAAGGCTTGGCATACCATTTTAAAAAATACAAACGTGTAACACTTCCCCTGATTTTGAACTGTGCTATTTCTTCAAAATTATTTGAAAAAAAAAAAATTAACCTTCCAACAGTGTTTATAAAAACTGCTTCAAAAAACAAAGCATTTTTGTCACAAATCAGAAACCAAAGTGTTCAGCATAGGGCAATGCAACTTTTATAACCTCTTTCAATTAATATCTTCTAATAAAACCAAAGTTTTTTACATGTTGGGAATAAATGGGGGTTTTGGTAATTCCAACAACTAAATCAAATCCTGAGGAAATACCTTGGGGAAAAAACATATATTTCCATGATATAGCAAGGCTTCATTTTCAAAAGGGCTACACAGAGTTCCTGCACTATTAAGGGCAACTAAGCTAGAAGATACACAAATGGCTCAATGGACATGGAGGTGCACTGGGAAGGAAACTGGCAAAGACGTTTTTCTTTACTGTTTTTTCCTAGTTCTACAATTATTTCCATCAACACTAAGTCCTATATATTTACCTCACTGTGAGTTAGTGAGGACTTAATGCTAATGGGAGTGAGGAATTCAAAACAGCTTTGCTGGCACAACACAGCGGTGACAGTCCAGAGCAGAGCTCCTAAAAAATGTAACAAAAAATTTCAGTCTGTCATGTAGCCAGTTTTATACAAACTTTATCCAAAGGAACGAGTAAGGCTAAATTTCCCATCAAAATTCTTACATGCTTCTTCAAAAATCTACTTCACTTTTACTTAATTGTTTTGAATTTAGTTTTTGCACTTCCGTCAAGTTTCACTTTCTGTTTCACTCATGGGGCTGGTCTTGCTCCTTGTTGGACATTTCTTGCATTATCATGAAGTTGAAATGCTTGGACTCCAAGCATTCCAAAGAAAAGTTTGCCTCTGCATTTTACCTGCCATTGAAGAAAAAAAAAATCGAGTATTTTTTTCCAAATAATGGCTTTTGAAAGACTTATCTTTATGCAGACACAAAAATCCTAGACTACTGGGCCTAGATTGCAAGACAATATCCCTTTAAGTCCAGACCTGTACAGCTCTGCAAGATCAAGTAACTTCTATTTTGCTGGGATTAAATACAGAAAAAAACAGTATAGAAAAAAATCTCTTACAAAGATTCCTCCTCTCTGGTACAGGGTGTGCCTTTCCCACCATGCACCACATTTCTTGGTGGAAAGATGTTTATGATCATGATTGCTTAAGAATCCTTTCTGAAGAGCACAAATCAATTGCTGTGTGTGTGGCTGCAGGGAGAGACACACCTGGGTCATGACTGGCATTCAAGCACTTGCTCAAAAAACACACAAGGCAAGCAAATTTCACTGGGACCACAGACCAAGCCATTTCTTACTCAAAAGGACTTGAGAACTAACAACTTCTTTCAAGGATATACTATTTTAAACATCTGTTGGTTGACAAACACTATCTCAAAAAACTATGTTTACACCTACCTGGTTTGATTTTAACCTACCTCCAGCCTGCAAGTATTTTGGAGGGAACATTTTACATTCGTAACAATTCAAGTGTAACTGTAATGCTGAGTATTAAGTTTGGTTTGTCCTGAAGTTTGCTGAACTATGCAGTTCGTTATCAGTGCAGAAGCAGCAGAAGACTGCTGTGGTTGGCTCAGTGGATTTATAAAAACAAAACAAAAAAATCCCCCCCGCCCCGCTGTAACCTTTACAGAATATACGTAAAATTGTGTCCTTCCCTGGTCATATTCACAACTTATCTACAAGATAGTGTTAGCAGTAGAAACTGCAGTCCATGACTATTTGCATTCAGCTCTCATCCATCTGTTCCTCTTTCTCCTGGGCTTGTACTTGTTCAGTTTTTTGCGGGGTTTCTCAGTCTTCTGAGGTTCAACAGAATCCACCCCGAGAACATGTTCAGAGCAGCATAACTGTCCATTCAACGTGGAATTTAGTACTGTCCTGTCTTGGTGCTCCTTGCAGAAAGAGTTTGGGCAGAAGTGGCAGAATGCAACAGAAGGTTTGCCACAAACATCACAGTGGTGCCAAGGACACTCCCACTTTCCTGCAATCAAAGCCACAGAGTCCATTAGTGGGGAGTAAAACACAGCATCATCCCATAAAGAAGTTTTGTGTTGTAGCAGCTGAACAAGGCACAACTTTCCTGACAAAGCAAATGACAGCAACTACCAGGGCTGATCTCAACACACAAAATGCTACATCATACTTGTAAAGCTCAGCTGTCAGCTGCAAGGCGCAGACTTGACACACTCTCATTTAAATACAGGAGTCAGCTCCAGCTAGAAGAAATGACTCAGGCTTCACTCAATAGCATTTCACAGAACTCACAGGCTGGTAGAGCACGCAAACATCCGGTCAGCTGCAGCCTACTCTTACATCAGGCCCCTGTCTGCTGCAAGTCTTGCTCTGGAATGACTGGTGTGCTTCACTTACAGCTGCTTTTTCACTCCAGCATACTTCACCAGTCCTTGTTTTACTTGTTTCTGGGATAACAGGCTTTGCCTGCTTCCCTCCCTTATATCCCACCTGACACGGCTGACTGGAACCAGGTAATTCCTGTGATATCTGGAACTGCAGTCTGATGTCTGCTGCTCTTAATTTCCCTACTTGCCTTCTTTCAGAAGCTGCTGCTGTTCTTCTGGCTTGAACTCAAAGGGCTTCATGCATTTCTCAGACAGAATCAACTTTCCTGTGGCAAGACCACAGTGCTTCTAACCAGGTGATGTGCTCAATTACCTACATTTGTAAAACAAATGCCTCGTTTTGCCAGAGGGACAGAGGAGGCCACCATTTTGTCTTCAAATCCAAACGGAGCTGTTCCCACATGATGCACAAATGAAATTCCTGCCATACACCCCCAGTGTTTCCAGGATGACACCCCCGAAAACGTTTCAGTGCAATAACTGAGGTACTTGCACAAGTTATTTATACAAGTGTAAGACATGGGTTGACTCACCAAAAGGACGTTTCACCAAACCAAGGCAGGAGAGATGATAAGCTTTAGTACAAGATTTCCTGTCACACAGAACCAGCTGGCCTCCATCACCACAACGGAAACAATCATCTTCAGATTCTTTCTTCCCTTCATTTTTCGTTCTGCGTCTCCGTGTTCTCTTTTTGGTCTTTTTGCCTTTTTCTTCTGAGGCATTAGTGGAAGAATTCTAAGAGTAAGATGTGAAACTGTAAATGCCAGTTTTGCAAAGGAAAAACATTACACAGCCTAGCCAAGCTGTTGGCACACCTGGCAGACCATGCACACAGCCAAAAACCTGACTTGGGGCAGACTTGCCCAGTGCTTCACTGATCTCTGTTGACAAAAAACCTACACTGACCCTTGTGAAAAGTCATCCTGAAACCAGATCTTCTCCCTACAGGACATTCCAACTGAAAAAAAAAACCCCTTCATTTTCTTGTCACTGAAAAAAGGTCTTTCAATTTCCAGTCTAAGCTACTTGTGGCTAAGTTACCCTCATTATGTACTTGTACCACCAATCACTTCAATATCCATTTTTCTATTTCAGCTGTGAATAATCATGCTGGAATCACTAAAACCTGCCCCCATTTTTCTTTGAGGAGCAGAAAGCAGAACTTCAAGAACTCTAGTTAATGACAGGAAGAATATACCAAACCTTATTCCTATTTCAATCTGACTTCAATTCTGCTGCTTGCACTTTAACTGTCCTTCACCACATCATATAAAATTTTGGATGATTTTTCAACATCCCTAACATCATTCCCTCCCTCTCACCCCAGTAATCACTATCTACTTTCTTTAAAATTAGCCCATTCTATCTACCAATGCAGACAGCTCCATAAAACAAAACTGTAACATTTAATTTCTTCATGATTGTCTGTGTAAATGTTCACAGGCTTATGTGAAACCTCAGTTAAGTCCATCTCTTAACAAAAAACAGCTGTGTGGGTTCTGAAGATTCCCAGTTCACCCTCTGAAGTGGCTGGTACTGAGCAGTGTGAAGGACTACAGGAAAGCACAGCATTTCAACATTCACAGGTGGTACTTGTGCCATCCCTCACACTCCTATGCCAACCCTTCAGCAAGCTCCATCAACTTCTGCTGGATTACAGTTTCAAACTAACCTGGACAGGAATCATACAAATAATTTCTTAAGATATGTTGCTAACTTCTTTTCCGCATTCAAAACTCACATTTCTTATTCTTCCATTCAATTTAATTTTTTAATGAATCTTAGCAAAATAATAATACTGTGTAAAGTTTAAATGGAGAAATACAAATTAGAATGTCAGAATAATCTCACTGACCACAGTTAGGCACATTTAGTCAGTCTGAAGCTTTTACACTCTTCCCCTGCTAAGACTGTCAAAATCTCTTGATGTATTACTTGATATATTACTTGCCTTTGGTCTGTCCCCAAGAAATCCACTGCAGTTTGGGGCACCACATTTGCAGACTGTTTTTTCATTGCCCAGACAGTCAAGGTTGTAATTAAAAGTCAGCTCCGTCCCTGAGTGTGAAAAGGACAAGGTAAGAAATTCTATCAAAATGATTGCAAAAAAATACAGCTGTTACTATCTGTCTGCTGGTTTGGGACTTGCTTGTTGATGTATTGTCAGAGGATTTTCCCTTCTTACTTATAAGCACTGACAATGATTAACTAGATGCCCATATATCATGATGTCTTATGCAATTACATTTTAACATAAATTTGACTTCACAGAACTGTGCTTGTGTCTGGCCTTCACAAATATCTATCCATCCATCCAGCTAGGTATGTACACAAACCAGAAAACACACACTTTTAAACAGCCTCCCATATCCACTCCTTAAGCTTATTATTCTCTTGGGAAAGATGCATTTGAGAGCTCCAAAACAAAAATTTACTAAGGATACTTGCCCTAGAAGCATGCAACAAAAAGCAGCCATGGGACTCAGAATTAAGAAACACTAAAGTAAAAAGCAGATCATAAATCATTTCCTCTGTGTGCCAAGTTCTCTACAAAATATTTGCACAAAATCAGTTAAGCCATGACTGTCCCACCAACAATGCACAAAAGGTTTAACTTAGAGAATGAAACCAAAGCCAACCCGAGCTGAGGTACCTGCAGGAATGTCACACACAGCAAAGAGCCCGACACGGGTGTCTCCATTCACTGTCCACTTTAGAGTTTCACAATTTGGTTGGCAGCTGTGATTCATAAACCGAGAATAGTTTCCTTTGGGGCCAGCATCAATAATACGGTCCTGGAGAACAAACCAGTAACAGCATGAAGGTTTTTTCTCTCCCCCTCACAAAAAATATAAAAACCATCCATAACGGATTTCAACAGTTGCATTCAGAACTGACATGTTGCTATCCAGAGCACACAAGCCAACTGCTGGTACATGTTGTATTGGAAACTGTAGTGTCCCATGTGGCCTGGAATGGGACACTCCCAAAGCAATACTCGTGCTCTAGCTCACGTTTTCCCAGCACCCGTCACAGCCACATGGCAGGACAAGTGTTTTTGTGAGCATTATGGTGGGCATGGTAAGGAACCCCCTTCCCCAGGAAGCTTCAAAACTCAAACTCAGTCCTTTACCATTTACTTTGCATTCACAAAGCTGTGAGGTATTTACCAGTACTGTGCTTCATGGCATTTACCAAATCACTGCATGATTACTTCCAGAGATTACCAGTTTCTCACCAGATTTCTTTCCCAAATCAGCCTAATTTGAACAAAACACAAGCTCTTGGTAAACTAAAAACATCCCATTCCCACGCACAATTGCTCTTAAATTTCTGTCTCCACCAAATATACCAGACGTGAACAAAATAAAGTCTTGAAATCACCAGATCTGTGTTACTTTGCAGAGCTGCTTGAGAAAGGCTTTGCTTATTTATGAGGTATTGTTATAGTTTCCTTCTAGCTCATTTCTATATGCACATGTGTGACTGTCATGCCTGTGTGCAAACACTTCACTGCATGGGCAGCTCAGCCTTGTAATGGCACTGGTAGTTTTGGCAAGATACACCCAAAATGAGCATTTATTAATTACAGTACAAGTCAAATACATGTTCAGTTCAGATATTTAACACACTGATGTTTTATGTCAATCTAGCAGAGGAGTGAGAAACTTCAAGCATTCAGAGAAACGTGGTTTATCATTCTGTCGTGGCAACTGCTGTGCACGAACTCCTCAGTTACAGGACTAATGAAAACAGTACCTGTGGAAATACAGAACCTTGAGAAAAAGAATGGTAGTTGAGACTGAAAAAATGCAGGACTGGCAGCCAGCTCTTGTTTTTCTCCTAACCAGCTGTCTGGGGACTGAAGAAATATAATATAGATAATCTATAACTCCTGCTGTCCAGGTTCTTCACTTTCTCTTCCTCCCAAGGAAGTAAATACTCAGAGGTGTGCACAGAAGCACAGGTGCTGAATTATTTTGGTGTGTTAATTAATCTGCTGCAATAATTTGCTGTGAATCAATCTGTGAAGGGCTCACTGGATACTAACAGAGAATGCTTTCAGAAAAGAGTTTTTACAAAAGCACAAGCCTAGTTTTGCCACAAGCAATGCAAGGGACAGATGGCTGGAAAAAAGATTAAATGCCCTATATAGGACACAGCCTCACAATTCTATTCCACATTCTCTCAAGCGAGAATTTTATTTTCTGTTGTTGAAATTTTAGTAAAAGCATTGCTAACAGCAATTCCTTCCACTGTATCACTACTATTTCTCCAAACTTCATACTTCATTTTAAGACTAGGCAGGTAAGTACTTTGTACTTACAGGTACAGGTAAGTACTGTACTTAATTTCAAACAACAAAGCCCAACCTATAGACCTTAGTATGTAATTTATGACGTAACATAGAACTAAGGAGATTCATTAAGAACGGAGAGTGCAGACACAGAAGATGCAACGCTGTGAATATATGAAACTGTAGAAGGTCAAAGGTAGCAGAGTGCCCTGCCAGGGTGATCAATAGAAGAGATCAAAGTAAGGTTGTAAGTAAATAATGGCAAAAAAGCATCAAATACCCTACCTTATCAATAGTAAGCATATAGAAGTGGGTGATGTCATTTTCATGTGCATATTTGATTCTTGCCATACATTCCTCTTCGTCAATCAGCTCTCCCACATACTCATTCACAAACTCCCCCTGAAAGACACCGAGTATCACTAGTGAAGTATATCCCAAACCCACCAACAGCATCGCAGGTCACTGATTCTCTGGGTAAGAACAATTCCTACCTTTTTAATGTCCCTCTTGGCAACCAGCCCCCAGCCCTTGCCATCAGTTTTGATGATCTTTGTCTCAGGGTACTGGCGCTTGGTGAAGCACTGGTTCTGGCACCGCTCCCCCGCCGGACACACTTGTGGGTGGCACTCGTACATCAACATCCGATTGAGGCACTCCGAGTCAAAGCCACAAGGGTTTTCATCCGTGGGCTTGCAGTTGCACTTGGGAATCTCAGATATGTCAGCAGTGTATATCTGCACTTTACCACAAGGTTTATTCACCTGAAAAATGCATTCAAGTGGTGAAAACCTGACTTTAAAACAGTCAATTTTATGGCAAGAGTTACAAAGCAGTTGCTAATTTGGTTTTGCACCACTACATGCTCCAACAAAAGCAAAATTTTACCATCTCATGACTGTAAAAGCAGTTAAATCATTACAACCTGACCCTATCTCACTGCTCAACTCAAACCTTTGAGAACCCATTTCCTCAAACTTTACCTTAATGTGTTTGTATGGTGGAGGTTTACGTTCACTCTCCTGGGTTTCTTTGGCTTCTCGCTGTAGTTTTATTTCTCGAAATCGAGTTTCAGCTTCTTGCAAAGCTGAAAAAGATTGCAGCATCAACAGAAATGCCTGAAAAAAGATTACTCCCCCCAAACTGACTTGCTCATTTCCATGTGTGTTAAAACAAAGCATTGTCTATTTCCTAGTCCTGTCATTCAATTTTCTTACAAACAATGCTTCTGGAGTGTTAATGTTCTTAACAGATGTATAAATTCTACTCTTTCAGTCTTCCAGTGTGAGGGAGTCTCTCTTAGTCTTTTTTTTAGCTTTCCAAAAAGTAAAAATCATCAGATGCCAGTCTTTTGTAAGACATTAAAATAATGTTTTCATGCAACGACAGTAATAGTGACTGCTACCCAGGACACCACAAATTTCTTTAATTCAATATTGTAAAACATGTGTTCAAACCCCAAGGCTACGTGTTAAAGAAAGCAAAGCATGCATATCATATCCCAGGATTATTTTTGTTTACTTTTAGCTATGTACCATTTTTGAAGACTTTTCCAATTCCTTTGATCCCTTGGTATCTACTCCCTCTGTCTCCCTCCATGTAAGGGAACACCCGTGCTTGGTGCGTCCAATAGTAATCCTTAGAACCAAAGAAAAACACAGGAAATTCTCCGATTTCATGCTTCATTTTCTGGATATTTGGGGGAACGTTTTTCGGATGGCAAACTTCTGCAGGCCACCATCTAGCACAGAAGTACAAATAAAAAAATACAGCATTTTAGTCAAGCTCTTTCTGCAAGAGACAATTTAACAAAATCACTCGAAACAGCAGTAACTGATTATTATTTCAAAGATCTAAGAGGATTTAAAATCCTTTCCTCTCCTCTTTTAGTAGAGAGTGAGAGAAGACTAGAAAAGGAAAGCCTGACACTCAGATCTGTGGGACTTCACCTGCCTGCAAGGTAAGAAGAAAACACACAGGACTCCCTGTGTCTGGGTAGCAAAACCATCATCTTTACAAGATCTGCAAATACTGTAATTGTCAAAGATCAAGAGAAGGTTGATAGCACCAATTAATGTTTCAAGGATAACCCCCAGCTGCCTCTATCTCATTCAAATCTCATCCAAGTGTGAAACACCAACAACCTGAATCACTGATGTCCCAGCCAGTGAGGGAGTAATTCAGCCAATTACCAGTTTACCAATTGTAAATCACCTCTGCCAATTGTGTCAGAGATCTCTGACACAAACAGGGGCTGAAAGCTTATACACTGGAGGCAGAAGTCAGAAGACTCGAGGAGTCCTGTATGGGTAATGCCTTGGCCAAGGGCAACAGCAAAGCTGCAAGTCTTTGAACCTGAAACTTGCAAAGAGGTGAAGTCCCTAGTTCAGAGAGGAGTCAGAAATCAGTGTGCAGCAAAGCTGGCCTACAGGAGCAGCCAGTTGTATGATCCTTAGTTAAACATGCCAGTACTGTAAAACAACACAAATTCCTTCATCAGACCTGTAATTTCCCAGTTTAACCCAAATAATATCCTGGAAATGGAGCTT
Source organism: Sterrhoptilus dennistouni (assembly GCA_013397095.1). Taxonomy (NCBI): domain Eukaryota; kingdom Metazoa; phylum Chordata; class Aves; order Passeriformes; family Zosteropidae; genus Sterrhoptilus; species Sterrhoptilus dennistouni. The sequence continues at coordinate 1,922,227 of VWZU01012995.1, forward strand.
CTTGCCCGCCCTGCAGTCATTGCAGTACCAGCTCCCATCTGGCATTTCAATGTTTAAGCAGTCAGGGTGAAAGGCTGCTGGGCAGGACTCACAGCACAGCAAACTTCCACCTGAAGACACAGAAAAAGGAAAAGAGGTTGGAAAACATCAAGATCAAAATATAAGTTTTGAATTCCAGACAGGTTAGAAATTATACACATGTGGTAGGTTCAATTAGAAAATAAATGGTTAAAACATATGTTGCTGACCCTCAGCAACAAATACACACATCACTTAGTTGGGTACAGCAGCCAAAAGATCCTGACTAATCTGAATGCCTGGCAGACTTGGGTTAGTAACACATGCAAAATAACAAGCAAGTTGGTGATAAAAATGCCAGAATAATGTACAAATTATAATTACTTTGCTGTACTTTAATGATTACAATATGTTTAACATAGTTTTAATATATATTAACATTTCTATGTAGAAAGAATTGTAACCACAACAGATTTCTCTATGACTTTGGGGGTTTTTTCCCCCTCTTGGAGGGCTGAAGGAACAAGGTTGTTGGTTTGTTCCACAAATTATCAAGTGGAAAGTTGGCTGCAGCTTAAAAGCTGCTATGCTGCATGTTAATTTGTTAACAAATCAGGTAAAGTTTCACTGCTACAAGTTTAATCAGCACTATGTATTTTGTGGTTCTCAATAAGGAACAGATTTATTGTACAGGATAAAACAAAACATCCTTAATTTGTGGCAAACCCAGCAACAACTAATACTGATTCCATTTGCAGTCTGCTGCTAAACTAAAAGCAACTCTTAAAATATTTACGGTGTAATATTACATATTAGCAATAAAGAAACACAAAAAGCTTTAGTACATTGAACACAGGGGAAAGAACAGAAAAATAATCATTAGGTGTCTCTCGTAAAGAATTAAATTGGGCTTCTGATTGTTGAGTAAAGCCCAAGTAAAAACATTCTTTAATAAATTATTTCTGGGGGGGAAAAAAAAAAGAAATTAAAACCCCGAAGCAGCGTAAGCCAACTTGACATTATAGCAAAACCTAACAAAGCTTAACTCAATATGCCACATTACCGCCGATTTGCTATGAACAGATTAGAAAAACTGAAGCTGAAGAATAAAACACTTTGACGCCGCATTTCAGAAGGAGCTCCCTCCCTCCCCAGCCGTTTACCTTTGGAGCACACAAAGCACCAGCTGACATTGACATGGGCGTGGTGGCTCTTCCCCTTCATGGCAGTGAAGTGGTTGGTGCAGACGATGCTGTTGGAGGCGATGACGGCGCACCCCGCAGCGATGCAAACGTCCCCGGCGTGGTACGCGACGGGGCAGCGCACGCAGCGCATCATCTTCCCTGCAGGGCACAACACCCACGTCTTACTCTGGGGCAACACTGACTCGTGCCACAGCACAACACTGCTGAGTTACTTTGGGACAAAACTGACTTGTCATTTCGGCAAAAAAGATGGTAGTGCTTAGACATTCTATACACACACAAACCCTCAGCCGTTATATTTTCAACGCTTGCATATTTGTAACAATGCTAAATTAATAAAGGTTTTTAGAGAACCCTACAGCAAATTTAAAGCACTCTAAGATTTTAATTATGCACACCAGGGTAGACCAGCTCTTCCTGAGTCAAGTAATTTTGTCTGCTTATGTTGCCCAAAGCTAAGAATCAGAATCAAAACGTCTCCACGTTCATCGAGCCTTGCTGCAGTGTTTGTACATTCTTGGGTCCTGCCCTCACTACTTTGCCTCTCTCCTTGATCATCTGAACATTCTAGATTTCATTCTCTCTTGAGAAGAAAACATGGTTAACCATGGTTAACTGAAAGATAGTTTACAAAAAGGAATAAACAAGGTAAATACTAAAGCTGACTAAAACTTACCCTACTACTACTTTTTAAAAAATTCTGAATCAATTGATAGTCCATTTATGCCGAACAAAACCGCAGCTAGCAGCTCTCAAATGGACACGCTCCTTACCTTAACATACCACAAATAAAATGAATTCATCAGTCATAAAAACGTAAAGTGAAACTACCTTTTGAAATTCGTGGATGTGAGGGGTTACTAACATGACAACTGAGGCAGCTGTGGAGAGGACATCGAAACCCCCTGTTCTCAAACACAGTGAGATGAAATTTCTTCACACAAGCTTCGTGGTAGAATTTTCCACAGTGAGACACAACACAGCGTTTCACATCTGCCTTTCTCTCCTTACACACGAAACAGGTGTGCACACCTAGTGGCAAAATAATAAACAGAATGTAATATCCAAACGCATGAATTTAAAAAACTTCTCTCATGCCTTTATGTTATGTATAAGGGAATGTATGTATGCTTTTGTGGTGTAGAGGAGGTTTTTTTCAACAAATCAAACTGCATTACTTGATGCAGCAATTTGTTTACTTTAGCTCTTTAGTATTAAATGCTGATCTGCTCAGATACAAATAAAATAAAGTTACTAAGCAAGCCCATTTGCAGTTAAAGGGTACACAACAACACCCAAAGCCTCACCAATTTGATTTTATGTTCTTATTTATAAGCCTCAGTACACCAGGACAAGTATGAATTTTTAGTTTTCAATTTTTTTAAACCAATGAAATAGGATGATGGCTTGTCTGTGGTCCTCTGAAATTTGAAGCAGGACCACAAACCAAAGACAAGCATCCTCCAATTTTTTCTTCTGGACTAATTTGAACAGCTTTATTTTGAAGAAGCAGTTCCAACAAGGTTTACTCCATGTACTGAAATGAGCTTACAAGCAAGAACTAAATCTTATGTAAAGTTTTCAGATTAAGAACTTCCAAGCAGCTATTACAGGATTAAAAGCAAATGAAGTTAATAGCAATAATGTAGTCTTTTAACAGGAAAAGCAAAAGACTGATACAGACACACAAAGGACTGAAAAAGAACTCTAAATGTTTCACTTGCCACTCTTTTTTCTAGGATTTCTTAAGTCTTTGTGACAGCCTTTAAACCTCATCCACAATTGTACTCAGAAAGCAAATAATCTGCAGTTATTAAGGCAATGGAATTCTGATTAAATTAGCCACATTGCAAGAGAGTTCTCACTGGAAACAGGGAACTTTGTAAAACATGGCACACTTAGTGGTACTCTATGAACTCCCAACCCTGTCTGGTCCCACAGGATAAATAAAGGTTCTCTGAGGATACATACTCTGTCCAGGAAGATGTCCTAGAACAATATATGGGAAAAACTGTAATTTTTTTTTTTTTAATTAATAGAAAGGGACAAACTTGCCTGATGTACATTCACTACAAATGAATTTTCCTGCTGGTCTTCCAGAGAGCCCAAGGCAGCTTACATGAAAAGCTCGATAGCAAAGTCCTTCACACAGTAGAAGATCACCTGTTTTTTCACACAGCTTTTACAACACAAAGGCATTGAATGTTAAAGAAACGTTCACATGTGGAAAAAAACTGTTTTCCTTATTCCTTTTCATATACTGCTCTTCAAAATATCTTTTCCCATTGTTGAAATCAAATTTAACAAGTGAAAGATAATTTTAAAAGCATCGTCACATGCCCTGGCTTCAAGTTGAAACAGGTAACAGAATCATTAAACCACTAGAAATATCCCTCTCAGACCATACTTCAGGAGTAAATACAACCTGACAGAAAAAAAGGAATAGAAAAAAAAAAGCTGTAAGAAATATTCCCTGAGCACACTGATGCATCTGAGTTGGGTTAAAGAGCATCCACCCTTTCCTTTTCCTTGGCAAAAGGAAATCAGTCCAGCTGGCACAGTGACACTTTTATATCTGAGTGGTTAGCAGTGACACATGCATAACTAAAAATGAACCGAACAGTGCTGGCACAATTTAAGGATTACCCAACATTTATAGACAGATACATCCTCATTCCCACTATGTACAAAAAATGGAAATATAACTGCTTGCCCAGTCTCACAGAAACAAATTTCATTTGTCCACTGGGATTGTGTCATTTCGTAGTCCAAGAGCCTTTCTAGAACAGTCTGAGGAAAGGCTTTTGCTTTCCTGCCTGCACACCACGGCAGGGCGGTGCTGGATCTCTGCTGCACGCAGAGCACAAACCCCACTGGGCTGGGCTTCCTCCTCTGTGCTAACAGAGAAACCAGCAGCTCTTCTGCATCATCAGACCAGTCACCAGGCAACACTCACGTGCCTCTTCTCAGCTACAAATTATGCTTATCTTACAGACCTGGAAACTCAAGCAGAAAGGCTAAGTCATTTACTGGAGGTCAAGAAAAAAAATAATCAGGTATTAAGAATTCCATTTACTGCCATGGCAACCTTGTCACTAACAGACATCTCAGACACACATGATAAACCTGCTTCTGGCCTAATATTGTCATTTTCATATTTAAAAAAAGACCTTTCCTGGGAAAGCTCAGAAAACACAGCCCAGCTAACATCTCTCACCTGACACACATATTCTTTTTTTGTTCCCACTCCTCGCTCAGATTTTTTGGATGATATAGACACTTCAGTCTGAGTCTCATCAGCACTTTCATAGGGGGACTCTGAGCGCTCATCTCCTTGGCCATCAGAGATCTGAAGATTAAACACAGGTGTTAGAGCAGGCACAGATGGTCACTTTTGCACAGCATCAGAACTGATGGAAGCAAACACACTGCAATTCAGACTAGCAGATTTAGGCACACTCTTCTGGTTTGGTTTCCCCCACCTTCAAAAAATCACCTTGATTAAAAGCAGAATACTCATTTGCAGAAGTCTCATCGAAAGGATTACACAACAATCCCCCTCACCACCAACTTAACAGCAGCCAAAACAGAACACCAAAATGTTGTAATATGGCACTTTATTTATACTCAATTCTATAATACAGTTAGCAAGAAGTGCCTAGTCATAACACAGGGGTATCTTCAAATCCCTCGATTAAAGTCTGACCAGGTACTTTGAGAGCAACAGTCAATTTTTAAAAAGAAACTTGGTAAACTCCAAGCTGCATACAAAAGTCTCTGACCCAAATATTCTCCAAGAAAGTGTGAACAGCATATAGAAGAGAAGAAGACAAGAACAAGCAGCTCTCAATACGTTTAAGGAACATTACAGTCAACAATAAACTCAAAATACTATAGAAGATAGTCCTGTTATGGAAAAATATCATATAACAGATCTAGATGTAATAAACATGGCATGTTTTTAAAAATAGTTGTAATTTACTTTTTAAAAACCCATCCTAAGTAACATATTTAAAAGAAAATACAGGGTAGTTTTCAGTTCAATAGAACAGAATAGGTTAATGAACAACCAAGTAATTTGTCTCATCTCACATTACACCAGAAGAATTTCAGATGCAGAATTTCATGCTGTTGCCCCCAGATGATACTCAGTGAGTTGTGCCCCACTAAGTACATTCTCCAGGAGAAGATCACAATTTCGAATTGCAAAAGTAAGCCTTAATTTCTCTTTGAGCTCATTCTAATGGTTATTCACACATACCATCAAAAGTACTGCCTCCTGTCCCTTCTGGGTTGTCTAACTACAACTCAGAGCTGATGATGCCTTCTCCAGGCATTTCAGCTATATTAAAGTCCCTTGGAAGCAGACGTTTTCCTCCTGTGGAAGCATGCTGCAATTAAGCCTGTTTCAATCCTTTTTGTTCCGCCCTCTAATTTTCTCCCTAGGGGACTTTTTCCAGCATCTAGAGCATTTTAGTGGGGTTTCTCTAAACCTTTTCTGTGCTTTAAAAAGGTTGTTGAAAAATCAAGCATGAGAACTGGAGGCAATAACCCATTACAAGTCTCGTAAGTACCGTATCCAAAGCAAGCCGACATGATACCACTCTTCCCCACTTCTGTTCTGCTGTGCAAGAATCTCCCCAATTCTCATCAATACAGCACTGAAAGTCACTCTATATTGCTGTGCTATTTAAGAGATCATTTTGGCCAGTAGCCATTTGTCAGGACACAGACACACCACTTTATATAAAGAATTTACTCTCTGTTTTCAGACACAGGATCTCATATTTATCTAAAGTAAACCATATTTTTCTACAAATGGCCCAGCTACATGCTGGAGACAGCTACATGCAACCTCCCTATCAACCAATCCATGTAATGTGCAAATTTATTAGAGGTCATTTATTTTGGAATCAGAAAGAAAAATATAAGACCAAACCAAGCCTAGATTTAGTCTATATAAAATCCCTTTAGAAACACTGGTTTTGAGTGATTAATTCTCACTGCTGCTGCCAGCTAACTTGCATTCCTCCATTTAACATTTGCTTTCTTTGATCATGTCTAAAAATATTTCATAAATTGGATCAGACTGACAGTTGTTGTTGGTTGGTGGGTTTTCCCCCCTACATTACTTAGAAGGGTATAAATGAATTTCCTCTGTGCAAATTCTTACCTCCACTTCATCTGTGAAAACTTCTACAACTGGAGCGATTTGGAGATTCTGCCTGACCATTTCATAAGTGGTTAAAAGAAACTGAAAGTAAAATCACTGCTTTGTTCAGGCACCAGGAAATCTCTATTCCCTGGAAGGAGCTGTGAAATAGTGAACTGCAAAGTTCTTGCTGGGAAGGGGCAGATAAGGGAAGGTAGCATGGGAACACAGCAAAACCACAAACCCAGTTTCCCTTATGGTTTAAGTAAACTTACACACATGCTCATTTTTGTTTAAACTATTCCCATTGAAACATTAATTAGTGTAAGCAGTGCACTGCTCTAACATTTTTAGAACCTCATTATGTTCTTGTTTGAACTAGTCAGAATTAGTCATGGTTAGAAAAGAAAAAAGGAAAAATAAGCTGGAAGGTCTTAGATCCACACTTTTCCACTTAAAAACAAAACAGAACAAAACAAAACAAAAGCAAAACAAGCAGTCTTGCTGTAACCTGACACTAGGCTTCACACCTTTCTCCCACCTAAACCCAGAGAAAACCCATTTGTGCAGCACTCCTCGAGTTAACAGTCTTCCCAGCAGCAAAAGCAAGAGAGCCTTGCCCTTGAGGAAGATGTTTCTCTTCCTCCAGCTCACTGCTTTTGAACACAGAGCAGAGAAACAGAACCTAACCAGTGATAAATATATTCAGTTAGCAGAATGAGTCAAAGCAATGTTTTCTAAGATTTTCCTTGGTTTATACACTGTTCAAACAAAGGATGCAGATCTCTATATGTAAAGGGAACCCTATTGGCAGGAGGCAGTTTTTCAGAATCCCCCTAGATATGGGTGACAAAATCCCAGCCACTTGTGAACCTCAGGCTCACATCAATTTTCCTACAGAACGGAGATTTTACCGCCTCAGAACTAATGCACCAGCCCTTTATTTAAATTATATGGTTACTGAGCCAAAAAACAGGAGTAGTGCTGGCAAGAATCAAATCTGACATCACAAATGCAACCACAAAAGCCAAATTCTATCAGTCCATTTCAAGAGAAAACTTGGCAATTTACATCCACCTATAGATTACTGCCAGATTTCAAGCACAAATACCAACACACAGAGCATGAACAAAATACCCTCAGTTCATCAACTGAATGGCTACCAGGCTGAGAGTATCTTTCAAAATCTCTCCTTTACAGCTGTCAGGAGTCTCACACACTTTACAAATCAAATGCTCTATTAAGCACCAGTTTTGTATTACACAGACAAGACTGGACACCTGCTCATGGCTGTCTCAGCCCCTAAGAGTCACTACATTTACATGCAGCTCAGTGATACACTCCTGCAGCCTGGTGTAGGCTGCAGAATACAGCTCTTCGTCCCTGCCACCACAACCAAAGGTTTTAACCACCCTCTCCAACAGCCATAACCCATCCACAGCTCACAGATATTTCACTACCAGATTTTATTAGGGCCCTAAGAAAGGGGAAGGCTGGCAGATTTCCTGTGGTAAGAAAGGGATGCATTTCTTTAGGATAATTTAATTGGACCCTTATTTGTATCCTGCAGAAGGTGAAACACGGTCTATCAGACATCTTTGAATAAAGTTCCCTCTATGAAGAGAACTGGAATTCAACACCTCAGCTCTTGAAGTTATCCCAGAATAGCCAATGGAAATACCAGGGAAATAAAAGAGCATAATCTATTCCTCGAGGCCTCTGGAGAGGAGGCTGAGAAAACCCTTCATCCAATGCTTCTCAGAAAAAACTTAGAACCTAAGAGAGGTATAGCATGAGGAGGTTGGGAAACTGTATTTGCACCCCAAGCAAGCTGTAGCAGCCCTATCAGGTTCTAATTTATCCAGGGGACACTGAGTTTTGCAATTAAAATAAATGTAGATTGGAAACAGTCACCAAGTAAAGATGATTTACAAGAAGATTGCTAGAAATCAGTTCATGCTGACGTGACACAGCCACCTCTGCAATGAAACATAACACTTCTGTGGAAGTTTTTAACAGTTCACATACCAGAGCCCAAAACACAGCCTTCAATACAAATCTGGACAGGTTTTGGGGGGCTTGTTACTTTACTTCTTAAGTTACAAATATAAATATTTCCCTGGTAATCATACCAGAGCTTGTCTTGTCCTTATTTTTGTAATATAATCCTTCTAGCAAAGAAAATTGTATATAATTAACTCTTCTGAAATTTGGGCTGAGGTTCAAAGTAATCAACATTTAAATTAGTGGCAAAAGGTGTTAATTGGCAATTTGTAGCTATTTTATTCTGCTTTACATTTGGAATAATTTCTTATTTCTCATAAAGGCAAAAGACTGTTTTAAAGAGCGTAAATTTAGGGGGAAAAAAGCCAAGGCTGTTCACTTCAGATTTTTAGCAAGTGTCAAGTTTCTGCACTGAAACTGTACCTGAACTCTATCATCATCTCCATTTTTCTTTAGCCATTACTGCTGCTGTGACATGGAAAACACCTTTCCACTGAAGGGTGGATCATTGCAATGCACCATCACCCTTCACATACTGCACATCAGTCAGGCTTTCCTTCCCACTTCCTTCAGCTACTGAACGTCAACATTATTTTGTGAGGACTCGCCTGCAGAGCCTTTCACACTTCACTGCCTGAACACTGAGCAAGGGTGGTATTTCAGAAATCAAATGCAGCTCTTTCTACTGGAAACTGTGCACCTGCATACACAAGTGAGAAAAAGGGAGGAAAACAGCCTAAAAACCAATTTATGCTCCTCATGTGGGGTGGGCCAGAACTTATTTCAGGGGTTAGTGAGGTTCTGAATACAATTACTACTCACAGAAATGACCAATTTCCCGTCAGGCTCCTAAGGCAATCCTTCCTTTCCCACGTGTCTCAGCCATTATTCACTACTTACACGTGTAAGACTCAAAAAGGAACATGTAGGGACACATTACTGCATTTTTCCAAGTTCCCCATAGCTTTATTACTGAAAAAAAACTTCACTACTGAGTCAAACTGGGACAAAATTTTGGCATCTCTGTGAATTCTTTGTGTTCAGTATTGTATTTTTACCCCTGAAAGGACAGAAATTGTAGCAATGGGTCATTAAACAATTGCGTTTACTCATCTCAAGATATTTTGAGCATATATTTTATACTACTACTGTATTTTTGGAACAGCTACTCAGGCCCACAATGGTACACGGATCAGGATATAAAGGCTTCAAATCCCCCAAAGTATTTTTAATTTTCTTTTGAACTATATGCTAAAATTCCCTGTTCACAATAACCAAAAGAAGTGCTTAAGGGTTTGTTTCAGACAAACAGCAATCTATTTTTAGAAAGACTATGTAACAATGCTTGTAAAAGCCATCTTCAAGATGAATTCGTAACTGAATGAACATGTTTTGCATACTGCAATATTTGACATACAAAGCCAGATTACATCAGCAAGCATTGCTGAACACTGGGTAAATGTTTAACTGCTAAATGTAAGGATGAGATTTACTTTTTTTTTTCCCTGCTTCCTGGACTACTTTTACCTGTTACGTGCAAAAGGCACCTAAATGTGCTTATGGATGCAAGGACTGTTGGTGGAATAATGGAGTTTCCTTGGCACGATTATATTGAGTAATTAAGTGTTTGGTTTTCAGAGGTTGCTGAGCAGGCTTTGAGGAGGAAATGTGTGCAACTCTATACAATAGTTACCATAAGAAAACACACCAGAGCATTGAAAGGAATGAAACTGAGTCAGCTATGTGCATTTTCTGAGTTTATATGTTTATATTCTTAATTTTATCTTTTGTCTGAAGCACTCTAAAATGATTAAAGGTGGGTGAGCAGGAAGTCAATTTGACAGAAGACTGTACACAGATTTTGTGTACAAAATCACTTCTCAACGTTTTTCTCCTGCAAGACTTCCTCCAGCTGCAACACCACGAGTCCTGCAGCTGTAACACTGAGTCTGAGTTAACTGCACAGCTCATTGCACCACCAATTAAAGGTGAAAGGATAAGCACTAATGTAGGGAAACATTTCTCACAGTACATCTAAATACTGAAGCCAGATCTACTACAAATTTTAAAGCATTTTTCTCCAACCAGGTACCTGATTCCAGTCTCAGCCACACACCTCGGCAGAAATGCAAGGCAATTCTTCATTCCCTCCAGCTTTTGACAAAAAAGAGTTAAATGAGAGCTGGGATGTACACTCAGCTTGCATATTTCTAGAACCACGTGGGTGAACTTTGCAAATGGCATTGTTCCTTCCACATCTGGGTGGCTGAAATGTCACTTATTTAAAAAAAAAAGGTAGTGACATACTCTCAGTTGGTATCCAATCATACTGCTACATTATATAAGCTGTGAATCTGTGAAAGGATAGATTGGAATTTAAAAATTCAAATCATGCTGTGGTTCAAAGGAGCAGATGAAGTCAAATACTGACGTAGACATTTGCTCCACCCACTTGAAGAAAAAAAAAAAAAATTTCTCCACTTAAAATTGCCTCCTTCCTTTTAGACAGCTCCAAAGTCAGAGTAAATACCAGAGCCAGCAAAATCACTGCTCTGTAATTTCAAGGAAAAAAAGCTTCAGAAATTCTAGGTCTGAAAATAAAATGTCTGTACTCACGGAATCTGGAGCCTGGGAATTTAAGAAGTTATGACAGTAAGAACAAAAAAATGCAAAGGTTCTGCTTGATCAGCTGTGACCTGGCTATTAAAAGTGTCTTTTGTTTCAGATTTAGGATTAAGTCTTCATTTTAAACAGCTGATCTAAGAAAGCATCCTTGCTGGCTCAGGGTTAGCCTAGGAGGTGGAGAGGGGGTCATGGTGTGTCTTTTTTTCTTCCCTTGAAGTACTTCCTGGCTAAAGACTGTCCTAAAGGACCAGCATTAGTATTTGTTCAGGCAAAAACTTCTGTCTCATGGAGCAGAATCAAGTCCCAAATACTATTCACTGTGCATCAGCAATTGCAGACTGAGCACCATCAACACCTCTGTGCTCATCAGCTTCCTTGGGACTTTCTCCTAGATCCAATTCAGACAAGGTTTTCCTGCCATATTTGAAGGCTGAAAACAAATCTGGAAATTTAGCCAGAAGAAGTTGTTAACATTTGAGCATCTATGGTGCCCACACTGGGACAGGCTCCAACGGTTGCTACTCCACCAGTCACACACCTCTTTAGATTTTTCCAGCTACCGAAGCGCAATTTTTGTTAAAAAAAATTCCTCTTCAGAAAATTCACTTTATCAATTCATTGTCTAATAAAAGCACTTCTTGTATTACTCACATATGCTTGTGTAACAGCCTTCTTAAGACTTAGGAAGACAAGCTTTGGTTTTAGTCATTCAAGACAATGATGTTCTTCTGTCACGTTCTGTGCAGTAACAAAAACAACTAAAGGGCAAATTTTTCAAGAGCCAAAGAAGGCAACCCCTCCCAGATCCTGTTGGTTTACTTGAACATCACTTGCTTTATAATGCAGGCTGTAGGACACCAAAAGGAAACACACCCCACTATGTACGCTTATCTTAAAGCTAGGGGTTTATAACATGAAAATAAAGCATGACAGGGAATTATTTCCTCCTGCTTGTTTGGCAGGCAAGTCTCCTCCATTTCAGGAGTAGCAGGATCCATAAAAGAAAGGGACCACAAAGAGTGACCTGCACCTTTTACAGGGATGTCTTAAGCAACATCCTCTCTCAGGTCACGTGCTATTATATATATGATGATCATATAATATGAACATATATACAAAAGATACACAGCATCTTTTCACAGGCAATTAAAGAGGCATGTCTTCATGAGTTCTGAATGCCCACTAAGTTTCACTTTCCTTAACACTCAGGACATGGCTACAATCTCAGACTTCCTGACAAGACTTTAGAGTCAGTGATTTCTACACCACAGTCACCAAGAGGAAGTGGGCTGGGCAGGCCAAGAGCTCTCTCTATAAAGCTGGGAGCATGCATGTTCTGATAAATAAACTCTTCTGTCTTGCCAACAGATAAAACCCAACTGCCTATTTTTTTCTTATTAACAAAATCTGAGCAGCTAGAAGGTTGGGTTCTTTGGGTTTGGTTTTGGTTTTTTTTTACTCTAAGAACAACTTATGAAAGAGTAAGTCAATAAGCAACATACAAACAGGTCAGGCTGTATTCAAAAGACAATCTATCGTGCACCCACACAGAGACAGAAAAACTGACAGAGCCAATTGAGTTACAGTTAACATTTCCTTTATTTCATATAAGAATTCCTGAACTGAATGAAGAGTGATATTTTGGCCCATACTGCTAGACTAGATAAATTCTTTAAGTATGCGGTGCCACAAGTGTACACAGTACTATAATAGCAAAAAAAAGACAGCCTGGGACAAGTTTCATTTTTATTATTAGCAGGAGTTAGACGTTTCAGATAAGGATATTATGCATTTCTGAATTTGCCTGGAAAGTTAATTAAAACTATGAGAACATTTTAAAACAGTATAAAATTGCCTACAGATACTCATGATACTCTAGTAGGGGATGTGGAATAAAAACCTACATCATGTAACATTCAGTTAACAGATTCTCTGCACTCTGAAGCCTAAGTAACACACAAGAGGAGAATAAGTACATAAGAAACTTAATTTTCTACACAGAATGTGCCATTGAAGAACAGAAGTGAAGCTCAGAACTTTTTTCCACATGAAATTAGAACCATTGTAACAAAACTGTATGGTCTGGTAGGTGATACAGGTCATGTAAAATGTTAGAGGCTTTAGCAGAGGTTTAGCAAGGAACAAGTCCAACTACTCGCAGCGTTCCATAAAAATGTACCCCTGACTGCTTACTGGTGCTTTCAAATGAGAAAAAAAATTCATAGGCATACATAAACAAACACAGGAAACAACTGTCTGCTAAGTCACAGGATGTAAGGTGGCACTATATATTAACTTATCCTTATGCAATGTTTAGAAGAGAGAATTATATTTGCAGGAAGCTTGAAAGAAATGCTAGAAGCACAGTGATCTTGTTTAACAACCTGCAAGGCCAACTGGAACTGCTTTTTCTTTAGGTCAGTAGTTCATTTAAAATAACATGAATTCCCTTCTTCCTTCCTGTTCTTAGGATCAAAAAGTCAGTTATTTTCACCTTCAGTAAGAGCTTTTAGTTGCGTACTCTAGGACAACTAGACTCCAGGGTTGATAAATGGAGCTGATAGACTTTTTGAGTTGCAAGCTGCGCATGTCTCACGACTGCCTCCTCAAGCAAACACCTTACCTTTTAAGAGCTGTACGTGTTTTCTCCTTTGTGCAGACATGCTAATAATGCCCATTAAAAACCGAGCTAAATGAAATATGTCTCAAATCAGTAATGGGAAAAAAATCCACTGTTTAATATGCAGAAAAAAGCATTAAGGCTCGATTATAATTTGCATTGTTAGGCCTTGGAAACACGAGAATTTGTAGCTATAACCAGGAACTGAGCTTGTTTTGACACTGGGTGTTACAAAAGGAAGAAAGAATTCCTCTAAGGAAGATGTAATGAAATTAAAATAAAAGCACCTCTTCAAATCTTTCTCAGGCTTCTTTAAGCTGCCATCTGCTGGTCAGCTCAGACTTGAGGGTGTGATGAACGACAAGCTGGCTAACTTAGAAATTATTACATGTGCTTTATTTTGTCCTCTCTTAGGAACAGATTACAGTTTTTTTGACAAAGTTTGTAAGTTGTACCTATGGTCTGCACAATACTTTGACACTTATCTGCTGTCAACAAATTCATCCAGTTTAATGAAGCCAGACAATAATCACAAAAATTGATTGAAAAGCTAAAGCAGATATGTTTCATGCAAACACACCAAGTGTGCTAATAATCCAGCAGTAATGGTAATGTAAAGTCTTTTTTATTTATTAAAAAAATACTGATTACACTCTTACTGGCACCTACTACATTATTGGGGGGTGGAGGGCCAAGGTAAAAAAGGAAATTAAAATACACCACTGCATCTCTTCTCACAAATATGTGCTTTTGGATGCTTACACCAAGTCTTACATAGCCCGTAAAAAACTAGTCTGAGCTTTTGCAGACTTCGAAGTGTTGAATATCTTTTTCACATCTGGCCCTACCAGTTGCTTATTACGAGTTATATTTCAACAAAATCATATTTCACATAAGTGACTTGTGTCAAGTGCCTAGAAGTAAAATTATTGTTTCAAAATTAAATGCAGGTATGAAATACATTTATTCCTGTATTAACACTTCACTGCTTCTGTCCACTCATCTTAAAACAACTTCAAAGCCCAATTGTTTGAAGGGAGTGAACCTCTAATCTCTAATATTTCACATCTATAAACCTGTTTTAACAAGTCCACACTCCCACTTGTATCTCCCTCCCAAAGTAATTTATCAATTGAAAATTGAGTCTTGTCTGATTTTATAGTATTTCAAATAAACCCCATTTTAAAAATATCCCCCAATAACAACAAAAAGCATTCAAAATATTTTTTAAAATGTCAAATAAGATGCATCTTTCAAACAAGAAAGAACTGAGCATATCTTTCCTAGAACCTGGTTGTAAAGGACAGACATTTAAGGGGTGTGTAGCCAACAACAGTTCTTGACAAATAACAGTCACATCCAGGTTCCATTCTGGAACAAGCTGTTCACGAAGAGTATGGGAGAAAAAGAAAGGAGAGGGGAAAAAATAGACTAGAATCCTCACATATACATCTTGTAGAGATGTATGTGCTTGTAGAATACAGAGGACTTTTCCTATACTTGTTAGGAGAGCACCTAAAGCAACACTAAGAAGTATTATAGTGAACACAGAAATGTGAAAGTTAATCATTAAATCTATTTAAAGTTGAGAAGAATTACATCCTACTCAATTAGCTGTGCAAGGCTTTCACCATTACCTGTTTATTTAAAAAAAACTTTCCCTTAATACTGGGAAAGTTTCTCTCCAGATGAATGCCCTCATTAACTGTTTAGACAAGTGCTAAATAAAAATACATAAGGGGAAAAAGTTTTTAAGAGCCACCCACACAATCCAGAACTTCTGTCTTTCCTTGTTTTGTAGAGCAGGTCAGTATTAATTTCTGAAACACATGCCTGACACTTTTGTTTTTAATATTAAAAGGCAAAAATATATCTAATATAGGAAACAAACTGGGCCCAATCTTTAGTTGGTCCAAGTCCAGGTCAGGGTAGCTTTAACCAATCCAAGGATTTAGTCCAATTATCTACTTCCCCCTGCACCCAACCCCCCAAAATTATTTAACAAGGTGTATTTTCTGTTATGCTGTTTGGGACTTTTTTTGATATCGTAACCATTTGAAAACAATTAATTCACTTTCTAGTTTGTGTATCTGCGTTCTGTGTGCATTCTATGAAGTTTATGTTTCTCAGATCTTTTACTGTTTAGCAGCAGCTGAGTAAATCAGTGCTAAATTTTAGAATTTCCATCTCACCCATATCCTGTCTTACACGTGAACCATTATGTTACAACCCAAAATCCTACAAAAAAGGAGTTTTTTGATAAGAAAGACTTCTGGATAATTCATTTTATAATCATAATCTCAAGAAAGATACAAATCTTTCTCCTGAGTGCCCAATATTTAGAGATGCATATTTTGAGCCAACCCCCCCCCAGATTTTTCCTTAAACTAGTCTGGTTGAATAGAAGGTCCCAAACAGACCATTAACACAGACTATCCCATCAGCAAAGCCAATCCAGCAGAAGCTGGTAAGCCAAAAGATTGGAGTCTCTCAACTGAGAAAACAAAGTAAGTATTACTTTACTTGGCTGCTGCTATGGACATTATTTCCTGTGAGACCTCCTTGCTTGTTTTATTGGGGTACAGGAGGGAGTATTTATTGAGGTTTTTTTTAGTTAAAATGTTTTTCCAGTTACAGTTAAGATATACAGTCATTAACATGCAATCTTTTTTCCCTACCCAAAGGTAAACTGTTTACTGAACATTGCCTAGATATTTTAACTGCATTCATTACAGCACCTCATGCATTTGTTAGGGGAGATGAAAGTCTCTAGGAGAGCTGGAAGCCCTATTCCCTTGTTAGCAGGCAAGTATTTTCTCTACAGTTTTTGTAACACAAAGTGGGTGAAGCTGTTTGTCTATGGATATTTTCTAAATCCTACCAACTACAGATCCAAACCCACCTGCAAAACAGCATGCATACTTCACCCTCATGCTGCCACTCTTTGGCTGATTGATTTTAACAGTGTAGATGACTTGGGGAACGGTTTAATGGATTGTATGAATACACTTCTGGTACATACATTTTATTTATTGTATGCCAACTGAGAAGAATTACAGTTCCAAATATGCAGAGCTAAGACTATGATTAGCAAGTATCAAAAAGATACATCCTTCACTGCCTGTTTAACTCTATTGGAGTTGGAGCTATTTGCATCACAGAGAAATAGCACTAGAACAGCCTGAAAACTAATTTGAGTTAAAAGGGGCTCTGTTCAGAAGACTGTCCAGTTCTAGATCAAATAGAGGATTAGGCAATTTGCTTTGATATAAAAGCTATGGCAACATGACAACATTGAGTTACATAATGTAACTAATGTAGTACACTTACATAAAAGTCTGTAGAAGAAAATACAGAACACACTGGCATTTTACTTTGCCTCTAATAGAAGGTTACAATTCTAAAACGTTGTTGGTAAATACATTAAAAACCACAATAATATCTCGACGTCCCCAAATCAGACGTTCGTGTTACAATAAATGATTTGCAATGCACACGTTAACAGGTTTCACAGAGGCCAAAACTGTAACTTGTCTAGAGCACCAACGTTAGAGAATTCGCCTTTGATTTTTGCCTTTTTTTTTTTTTTTTAAACAAGAATCACACCTGATAATTTCTGTAATTAAATGGCTGTGTGCAAACACCACTTTTTTTTTACCTCATTCTCAGTTAAGGAAGCTGAAGGAGATGAACTCTTGCTAAAAGCAAGAGTTGAAGATTCTGCTGCTGAAGCCCGATTTCTCTTCTTCAGAGGTTTACATGCATCAGACAGATTTTTCGTTGCTGTAAAATAATTTTGGTTTACAAAGTGAAGTTTGGAACTTTAAAATGTTATCTCCCTGAAGCCATTTAAAATACTCCTTCAGATACAGGAAGGAATTATTTAGGTACGTCTTCTGGGCACCTACATAGGACTAAGTGAAAATGAAGCTTCTGAAACCATGTATTTTGGCTTGATTTTAAAAATAAAGGTTTCCATTAATCACATATGTGCTAAGAAATATTTTCCCAAATTTTTATCATCTCATTTCTATTAAAATCAAAGTACCCTGTGACTAAAGACCTCTTGAAAGCAGAGGTAACAGTTATAGGAGAAGGCCTATGTGAGCTCATCACAATCTGAGTACCACTAACACTTTGTTAAGAGAAAATTTATATACAGGAGCCAAGTGCCACACATTAGCTATGGCACATCACCATGTCTACACCATGCAGGACTTGCTGAAGTTCGCTTGTCTTTGGCAAATCATGGCAACATCTGAAGAGACATGCTCTGATAGCAGTTACCTTAAACTTGAGCATCATTAACAAGCCTGACTTTGGTGTTTTGATCCAAGGTTCTGTGGAATTCCCTCTCATGCTCCACACTGCCTCCCATCAAGCACCATTTTG
This sequence comes from Sterrhoptilus dennistouni, assembly GCA_013397095.1. Lineage (NCBI taxonomy): Eukaryota > Metazoa > Chordata > Aves > Passeriformes > Zosteropidae > Sterrhoptilus > Sterrhoptilus dennistouni. Next base: position 1,940,243 of record VWZU01012995.1, read on the forward strand.
AAGGACTAAAGCCCCCAAGTACCTGATGACACTGACTGCACTTGTTTCACTGGGCCAGTGCAGCAGGCAAAACAGCAGGAGCAGTAGGGTTTGCTCCCTGCTGGCCAAGATCTCAGGGCACCAGCTTTAATCTGGTGCCATCACACGGGGAACTTGTGAACTGCTGCTCTCAATCAGCAACGCACAATTTCAGCCCAGGATCGAGCTGCAGGAGGGCAGTGAAGGAACAGGGCTCCCCCCCAGCTGTGGCAAAGTGCCTGCAACTGCTCAGAGTCAGCAGCATTTATAGCCGGCTGCCTCGGACAACCTGGGCATTTTTAAATTATTTAACTGAAAAAGTTACATTAAAACTTATTCTGACCACATTACCTGACTGGTTCTTTTGTGAAGAGGAGGTTTCTGTGACCTTAGAAGAGTTTGTTTTTGCTGTTTTGTCATTGCTTGTCTCCCTCTGTCACAAAAAAAAAAATGAAAAAATAAAAAAACTCCTAATTTATGAGTGGTTGGATAAAACTGGCAATTAGTTCTGGATTTATGTTATTAAAAAGAAAGTGTCTTTACAAATATCTGAATGGTACTGTAGTTAAACTAGCCCAGCTCAAATGAATTTTAAAACTCATTTACAGCACAGGGTACAAACCCATAAACGAATGAGAAATATTAAGGAACATAGTACTTCAGCATCCCACTTATCCATCCCAATTTCAGCATATCAAAAGGGGGAGTGCTAAATGAACACAAAACTTGTAAGTTATCCCTGCTACTCTTTGTACAAACTGGTGAAATTAAAACCTTTAATTATTAAAGGTAAATTGCAGAATTAGTATAGAAATTTGAGAGTAAACCCTGTGCAGAACTCTATGTCTCAGAGAGGCTTGCTTCCAACTCCACAACTTATAGCAGTGCCATTTTTTAAATTACTATGGTTAAGATTGTTTCAGCATTTCCAAAATAAAACCACTATTTTCAAGGGAGAATTATCAGCACCTAAATTTGCTCCAAATCGAGAATTCATGATTAAAAGTTTCAGCCAAAAACTGGGGAAATTTTTGTCAAATCTTTGTCAAGATTAAGACATTGTTCCTTACACGTGCCACTATTTTTTTTTCCGTTTCTCAAGTTACAAATTCAGTAAAATTACTAAAACTGTAGCCTAGAATACTTAACCCTAACACATGCTCACCTGATTAATAAGCATAACTCTATTGAACAGAAAGCTTTACACACATTTCCAACACTTTACGTGCTTTTTCACAGTCTTCATCTGACAATCAGTTTTAGCAAGGAAATATGTGCAGGTGAACACCTCAAAGGCCAGAGAACTGATTTCTTTTGTAAAAATAAACATGAATGGCTACAGATGTGCCACTCTGTGTTTTTACTGAGCTTTAAGCAGACTAACCTGCCCTACCAACAATGCCACCAGAGGCTCCCAGTTTCTGTCTTCTAAGATTACTGTTACACTTCTGGGCAGAAATGAAAGAAAAGAGGGTGTCAAGAGGATGGTGCCAGACTCTTTTCTGTGGTGTCCACTGACAAGACAAGGAGTAATGGCCATAAACTAAATAAAACACACCAAGTTCCACCTCAACATGAGGAAGATTTCTTTACTTTGGGGTGGCAGAGCATTGGAACAGCTGCCCACAGAGGTCGTGGAGTCTCCATCTCTGGAGACATTCCAAACCCACCTGGACACATTCCTGTGTAACCTGCTCTAGATGACCCTGTCTTGGCAGGGGGATTGGACTGGATGATTTCCAGAGGCCCCTTCCAATCCTAAGGATTCTGTGATTCTGTGAAAATGTACAGGATATTTCATTCAATTTAAATTTAAAGCACACTTTACAGAACCCCCATTTTGTTAATGCGCATTTTATATACAGCATCAAAGCAACAACGAGCAAATTAGTTTTTCAGAACTTCCATATGGGTACTTATGGCTTGGTTACTTTACGTGAAAACATTCTGATGTTGTAAGTAAGAATTAAGGACAAAGGGAGAGTATAAGCCACAACTCTTGTGCAAGAAGTAAAACGTCATGAAATTAAAGCTCCTCCTATCCAAAATGATCGTAACCAAAGCCTGCAGGTAAACTGGGAATAACATAAAGAAGGTGTATGGTTAGTGTTTGCTTTTTTGAATCATTACATAGATATTTTCACTGTCATTCACTGAATGTTCTACTAAGCAGCAGCACATACAGCTTGAAATGCTTTGGGATTGTGAAGGCAGGGAAAAGACTATGAGAGAATTCCTAAAACAAACCACAAACCATATCTGACCCTTCTGTGGAGCACAAACCCTACTAAATGCATTTAGAGTTTCCAAACTACCTAATATTTACACACGTCAACCCCCTTGTAAGCAGTTCTGATAAACTGACCAGAGAGAGAACAACATTTTTAAAGTGCACATTATAAAGTCAGTGCCATTAGTGCTATAAATATTATGGGAATAATTCAGCTCATTTATTTATTTTCCTGCTGGTATATTCACATGTGAATCACAGCACTAAAGATACCAGAACCTCCCATGCATGAACTGTACTGCAACCACCTTTCATCCTATTTCTGAGAATGCAGGCTAATTGTAGTGTACAAATGCTGGTGGGACAGGAAAGTACCTTTAGAACAATCAAAACAAGGACTTTACAGGAGGAATTAATTATAATAAGTAAACTTCATTATTCCATGGATCTAGTGTATTACAGTGTATTCAAATCAATTAGACAAGTTTAAAAAGGTTTGAAAAACTGCTCCTAGAAAGTCACATGAATATGCAACAACTAACCCATTCCAGCAAAGAAGTGCAAAAAACAGTTTTGGACCTTCTTTCTGCAAAGGTAACAACATTAAGAATTATCTCTGTCCCTTGCTAATCAGCTCATTAAGCCAATCTGAAATTCTGGTTTTTTTATATTAAACTCTAAGACAACAAGCTGTCTTAATATCTACAGTATCAACAGAAGTAGCAAAATAACCAGCCCACCAAACAGACTGACACAAATAAGACCTCCACAACTCATTTAAAAAATAAATCTACTATATTTCCTTCTATTAGGTTGTTTCATTTGATTGCTGTAGCACTGAAGTTCTTAGCTTAGGTCTATGGTACTCACAGTACAGTATGATACTGCAATAAAACACCTGAACGTGTGTGAGCTAAGCTTTACACACAAGTAAAACCCATAAAATTTACTGCTCTAAATGTATGACTAAATAAACCTGTGCCTGAGTCTCTACAAGATCTGTGCTGTGTCCACATACAAAGTGACCTATGTAAGGAAAATTCTCATTCTCACAAGCAAGCTAACCACAAAAGAAGCCTGCAATTTGTGTGATAAATAGACTTTTATTGCATAAATATAAATTTACTGCAATGTCCTAACCCAAGAAAAGGGTCAGCATGCCACTCTACAATGTCCTATAGCCTTCCAGTTTGTGAAAAGTAGTTTTTCTGTTTTGCTTTACTTCTTTCCTCTCTTCTGACTTCTGTCTAAAAGTAAGTATTGACTAAAAGTTGGTTTTTTTTTTTACATTCTAGTAAAACTAACTCCAACTCAGCAGGAAAGAAAAAGAACTACAGAGCATAACAATACAGGAGGTCTTGCCTCCCTCTGCACAATCCTTTGGGAAACAGTTTAAGTAGCAAGTGCAACTTGTCATACCTCCATCCTCAAGGAAAAGGAAAAAATCCCACAGTGGTAAGCTCACATGTATCTTTGAATATTGACAACAGGTTGGTATGATATATGGACATTTCTTTTTTAATCCTGAAAATGGAAATGCTGACAAACTTAACTACAGCAATGCAACTGGTGCTGCTATAAATAAACCCCAACAAACCAATGACATAATTACCTTCCGATTATTCTGTTTATCCATCCTGAGTCTTTTCCTAGGTGCTTCCTGAACTTCAAAATCTTCTGTAGGCTCCTTTGTCCTCTTTTTTTGGTTTCTTTTATTTCCATGTAAATTACCTTGGGATGGGGGATGGGGGAAACTCACATGAAAAATAATCTAAAACCCACTTTGAAATTATTCGAACTGATCTAGTTATTTAAGGTACTTTTCTTTAAGTCATTACTTTTAAAACATGATTAAACATTAACACAATTAGATGACCTCTTAATGCTTAGGGTCTGGTTTCTGGTGCTGAAGACTAACTCTAGAACAATCCAAATCAACTGCTTCATACTCAAGTTATTTTACACAGATGAGTCTACCTATACAAGCCCTAGTTTAAGATCTGAAATGTTACTGCCCAACATTTATTTCATATCATCAGACTGCATGTGATTGATCTATACAGCTTTTAATTCTCCTGCCACTTTGTAACACTGTCTTACCACTAAAATTACTTCTTCCTAAATCTCCTCCTTAAGCCTACTTTGAAGTTCTCCACACAACACAGATGAATATACTGGTGACATCTATTAAGGGGCCTCTGAAAAAGGCAAGACAACACCAACTGTACAGATTAATTCTCCTTCTGGTAAGGCAATTCCAGACTCTAACAAGCTGACTGTATTTTACACGAGACCATAAGATCCCTTGCTTTTATGAACCAGAATCCTAGGAACAGAACCACACTGGCCATTTTAGACCAGAAAGTTACTCATGTATTTAGATGGTTGTTCACTGCAAAGTTCAAGCAGCTGCTAAATACAAAGTGTCAGTGAGTAATCTACATACCCAGCCACAGGTTCCACTACTGTTTGCACCTCAAAAAGATAGATGAGGGTTTGGGAAGTGGTCTGTTTCATCAAGATGAAATGACAACATAATTCTACTCTCCAGTGCTCTCTACTTTATGAAGCTACAGAGTATTATTAGTATGAAAATTGCAAGCTCCAGGGGCACAAATATGTTAACTGAAAATCCTCCTACAGCTACAAGCATTCTATTCCATTGGGAACATGTATCTGTAAATATTAAAAATATAGCAACTTGAAAATATGAATGATTTTCAAATTAGTGTTCTTATCTAAACAATCTAGTACATATTCTATGATCAAACTGAATCCACAAAGCAGACTGAAATGGCTCCAGGAAAACCTGCTACTTACAAAAAGCCAGCAAAAGAAATCCCACAACATTCTTCCAAGTTTAAGATAAGAGGATTTGAGATGGGGAACAAGTGAACTGACATATTTTCATCTGTAGGTAACTACAAATGTACACAATATATGTACTAGAAACACCTGGTACAGGTACAATTTCAATTACATTTCTTGCAATATGACACTGAGAAAGGTGAACAAAATTCAGCACTACAGTGTTAAGATATTTAATTTGGGATCCATTGAAGTTCTAACGTCAAGGAAGACAACATCTGAGATAAAATAAAGAGATTATGATACGTGGGTGATTACATTAAAAAATACACTCAGTAGCTACTTATAATGATGAGCTATTTGCACACAACACAAATTTCAATTACTTCTGGATCTTGATCTCCTTTTAGGTGAGTCTTGAAACACTTTACGTTTGGCCTCTCCAATATTCTTCAATGATGAACCTTGAGAGATACAGAATGTGTTTTTTTTTTAAACTGATATCCAAATACTTAACACTTAAAACTTTAAGTTAAAAACTTTTCAATTTTCCACAAAATTATGTTATTTCACACACACACACACACACAGATAGTTAACAAAACTGACTGCCATTTTTATACAAGTTTTTCCAAGTCTCACAAACTTTCAAACACTCCCTCTCATTCTTGTCATTGCCCAAAGCAGCACCTGTTGGCTTCTAATACTTCCATAGTAATTCTTCTTACAGTGCTGTAAAGCTATTTAAATTTGAAAAAGGATAGCTAGTTAAATTTGATAAAGTTCATGCAAATGACAAACTATCTTATTCCTCCTCCTTTCTCAAGTAAGTGACTCCAAACCCCCTCCTGTATTTTGGAAAACAATTGGGAGTTCATCAAAAACAAACACCACAAAACAGCAACAAGAAATAAAAGGACAAAAAAATAAAGTATTTGCAAACTTGCACAAAGTCCTAAAAAATTTGAGTAGCACAATAAAATGCCAAATGGGTGAAGGGTTCAGAATAAAGTTTGGAATAGTTCTTCCTGAGTTGATGATGATGTGAAGTAATACACTTTAGGTATATATGAAGAAAAGAAGTAGTACTGATTAAATTTTTTAAATTATTTCTAACTGTTCTATAAAAACAATATCTCAAATTTTACTAGCAGTAACACTTCATCTTCCCTTCCCACCATCCACTTGTAACAAGCAGTGGATGCAATGGCAGCTGCTTATGGGCAGAATAAGAATGAGAAATCAGCAATGTCTAAACAGCAGAAGGTTTACATATAACAACTTTTCAGAACAATGAGCAAGAAATGTAGACTTCATGGGTTGCGTTTATTGTGACCATTGGCATTCCTTTGCTATTGGCACAAACACCGAGAATTAAAACTGGAAAACAGTGAAAGCTGTTTTCCCTACAGGGTCTCAAATATGTGCTTAGTTTAACGCCACTACATATATCAAATTTAGTTAGAGTACACTAGCACAGTTTTACGTTTACCAGAGTCTTCTTCAGATTTGGGAGAGGTCACTATGGCAAACTTTGTGTTATAGCGAGCTTTCTGTTTTTCACTAAGCATGTTCCACTGCGATTCGAGCAGCTCTTCAATCTCCTCACTTGAAGCATCTGGATGTTCAGCAACCACCTATATACATGCAGAAATAGGGTTGAATTAAAAAAAAAGGTGACTATTGGAAAGAATGGTGTACACACTTCCATCTCTTTGGAAAACTGGATACAAACAAGTTATCTAATATTTCTGCTGAAGACAGAACTAGAATAAAACCTGTATTCAGTTTTGCTTTGAATAACCACTTCTCTCTCTCTCTGTGTCTTTAAAAAAAATAACTGACTAGCTTATTGAGAAGTATTAAGACTGATTTTGGAAGTATCTATTTGCTTTTTACCATTCAGAAAAAAATGGACGAAGTGGAGTAAATATAAATCTTGTCCTGTGGTCATTCAAAAAGAAAAAAATATTGTTTCTCAATGAAGTTTAAATATAGATCCACAAACGACAGGCAAGCAATACTGGAATATATGCGTGCCTAGAAAGAAATCCATCAATTCACAGCAAAACTCATTAATCACAGAACTCAGTACACCTAACTCAGCAGAGAGATTTACAGAAGTTAGCATCTGATGCAACATTTTCCTGTATTGATTCATCATTTTTGTATTATGCATATGAACACCAGGAACTCACAAGCTGTGCATCTTTTTTAGTGTTGTAAGCAGGACAAATAATATCCATCAACATGGAGTTGATAGGGTTTCTACACAACAAAAAAATTCTCCCAAACTCTTTCAAGTATACCCTTACTTCTACTTAAGGAAAATCAGATTTGATTAATCATACCAGTCAAAAAACTCTACGCTTGCATAGAAATGAAAAGTATGTTTAAAAACAATCCTCCTCATCTCGTTACCCAGCATGCCCCCAAATCCTCTTTGAGTGATGCAACTGACACCCCCAAAACACAGAGCAAATTAAAAACTAGGTCAAGAAAGCCAATAATTCAAAGAGCAACACCATCCAACAGAACAAACACAATTTTTCTGATAAGGTGAAGTGATTAAACCTAATTTCTTGGAATTTAGGGTCTTAAAAGTACATTTCCTATTATCAAACAGGATGCAAGTGTGACTGTTGCTCTTCCAGATGTTAAAATACTTGCAGTACCTTCCTTCCACTGGTCAGTGTCTAGTATGGAAATCCATGCTTAATTTTTATCCTAGTAGAGTACTAAGAATTGTCTTATTTCTATCTGGCATAATCCATCTGCATAAGGCTTGAGAAGTTCAACTACCTTTGAAAGCTTCTACTCAAAGTTCGATTAGAATCCAACAACTGGACTCACATTATTGAAAGGGAGGAATATAAATCCACAAGATAGACCTTCTACACTTCAGGACATGAAACTGGCATCAACTTTTGACTGTTGTCACAAATGTACAGGTCATTGTGCTCAATGAGGGCACAGAGCCACTTAATTCTCCAAGAAATAACTAGATCTATTCTGACAAATGAGATACACATTAACATTACTTCCAGTCTCAAGAAAATAAGAATAAAAATAACTTTCAGCTGACTAGCAGTACTGTGAAATGACAAGGAAAAGACACTCAGAATTTTTAACTGTGAAGGGACCCTTGTAAATAAGGCCTTCAAGGAAAAAGCTCAGTAGTCTTCTCCAGAGTCTCCCTGTTCATTAAATTATTCCTTCATTTTCCTCACAACAGACTCAAGGCTCAAATCAATTAATGTAAACACTGTAGCTGTCTGCCTCTCATTTGAATGACACCTTTTTCTCCAGTCAGACACTTCCTTCCAATGCTTACTAAGCTTGTATTTTTCACAGGGGAAGCACATAAAACAATAGTACAAAATACATCTTTACTCCTTTGGTAACAGCACAAAATACTTAATGTGTCACTACAACCACAAAAGTGCTCCAAGCTTTCAGCACCTCCCTCAGGGAAGTGTGTCTCTTAAATCATTAGAAATATTCTCCAGCAGTTAATAATAAAATCAAACCGATATATGAATCTCACTACCACACAAAGCCAGGCTCCAAGCAAGAGACAGCAAAAATGGCTTTACTTTTAAGAGAGCTTCGTATTATTGGAGTAATAACAGCAAGAGTAGTCTTCAGTCATTCCTTTCAAGAAGATTCCCAAGAATCTTCTGCATCTCTTATGTTCCTTTTTTTCTAAGTTTCTACATACAAATATTAAGAAGGCCATACACTAAACTCTCTAATGCCACCAATACAAGTAGCTCAAAACCAGGCTTATTTTTAGCTAACGTTATCTCTCTTTCTAAACCATCAGAACATCTACAACACAACAAAACAAACTCTTGGTGAAAGCCATGGAAGTTGAACCAGATAAGCCTAATGGAAGGGGATACACCAAATACTAGATTGGATACAATCTCCACCTTCCACCAATGGCATGAACCTCCCACTCTCTAAGCAACATTAAAGGCAAAAAGCATAAATATCTAAATTGGTGTTTCCTCACTTTGCCAGTCAAATTCCAACCAAGACAAAGGGAAGACAGGTTGTTCTGATGATCAGTTAGAGGTACCTGCAGCTTTCACAACCTAGTTCTGTCCTACCCACAGAAGTGTTTCTGTACTTGTTAGAACAGATCACACATTCAGGCAGGTTTCGGTTTTCAAGACAGATCTTATTAATAGGTATTCTAGGCAGAAATGGTAGGATGTCCTCTTTCTAAAAACATGTAGTATTTTTAAACTTCCTTCTACTTCAACTTTGTGCAACATTAGCCATTATCATCAGTGAGAATTTCAAGTTCAGAAAGTAATTCGATTTCCTGAAATGACACTAAAGACAAAGAATTTCCTCAATTTCATATATTCTAATAGTCTTCATATTTTCCGTCTCTTAATTTGAGAATTACAGTATAACCACAGTAAGGAACAAAGCCTGATAACTGGCACAAAACCCAGAAACAACAGACTCAGCACGTCTCTTCTCTGCAAAGTATGTTTGGCTAAGAGTCCATAAAACCAGCCATCATAATCTCATTTCTTCCAGAGAAGCAATTTTATGTCCCTCAATATTGCTAAAGACTTCTTGCTACATACATTGAAGGCCAAGATAATTCCCTCTTCCAATGTCACTTACAGAAAAATTGTGAATAGAACTCATGTGTCTCCAACATGAGACAGATGATTTACCCATACAGTTTTTCATAATTAGTATGTCAAAATCTGTATTTAATGGTCTGTCTACAAAATCATTTCCTTTCCAGAGCCAGCAAACTGCAATGCCAGTGCTTTTCTCAATTTAACCAAAGCCACTAAAAGGTTTATGTAACACTGTACTTATTTTCATTCTCATTATTACCTTAAGTTTCAATGATCTAATAAGATCCCAAGTTGAACCACAGCTACTTGACTTCCATACAACAGAATCTGCTTTCCAGTATTTCGTTATAAAGTTTACATCTATTAAATCTTTTCTAATACAAATATGCTATAATGAAGTCAACCATTCAATAGCTAAAGAGTATGACAGAGTCACCACTAACTTCCTGATTCTTCTGTGAACAATATGTAACAGTACAAGTATAAGAAAACATAAGATATCACACTAGCTTCAGATCATGGAATAGGACTGCAAATGGAGCAGAAGGTTATAAGGAAGAAAAATGACAGTCCTGATTTTCAAGTAATGAGCTACACCAGCAGTAGTCCTTCTATACTTTTAACAGTCTTCCTAAAACATGTTGATAATAAGGTATTTATTTATTCTACCTTGTATTGGAGTATAAGTGCCTCAAGAGGACCTAGTTTCTGTCCCAGCAGATTGCACACACTGACAGTGATTTCTACAAGCCTTGGTAAGTAGCTTCTTATGAAGGTCAGCAAAAGGTTCTGGGAACCTCAAGCAAATGAGGTTTTGAGGTGTTCAAAGATCTAAAGTAAGATTTGATATGGGCATACCTTGTCAAACCCAGAATATTATGCAGTAATAACTAATTTTTGTTTACTAAAGTAAAGAAGCTTCTTCAAGTACAGAAATGAGAAGAGGCAATCAACAGTAACAACAGCTGAAAGAGACTAACCTCATCTCTGTACTTCTGACAAAAGACCAAAAACTGAGACACTGCATCACCCTTTCTGCTTCGTGGAGTAGACGCTGGAGTTTTCTTTCTATTGAGAGGGGAGCCTATCCCTCTTTTGGATTCTGCCTGTTCAGATGACTTTTGAGGAGTAGTATTCTTATCCTCCAACTGACTGCTCTCCTGTGTGTCATCAGCGGCAGACAGTTTTGATGTCCTTCTCCTCCTCTTGCTAGGAATGCCAGACTCTTTCATCGACTTCAGATTTGGAGTGGTTTCTTCATTTGAGTAGGATGACTCATCCATCTCCTCCAAGGGCTCCACAGCAATGCCAACCTCCTTTGCCACTCGAGGGTTGAGGTGAGGTCTGTCCCTGACATAGATGAAGGTGTACTTGGCCTTGCGTTCCTCCACTGTCATGCCCACTGCTTCACTGGCTTGTTTCACGCCCATCTCCCACTGTGGCCGCAGCTTCCCTGACACAGGCTTTAGCATCTGCAACAGGACACAACCCTGTGAGGAACCTGCCCACTTGTGACTTCAAAATGCTGTCATTAACACAAAACAAGCCCAAGAGACTAACTGTCATGCAGGTCTGTAATTCAGAGTTCAAACAGAGCTGTATTTGATAGTACTGATACCACACACGAATCCATGACAAAGCAGAAGAGTACTAATTTTTACTGAGTAGCAAACAGTGGTAAATCACCCCATCCTTTGCATCTGTAAAAGAAATATAAGACTGCAAGCTCCTATAAAACAAGCTGTCTTTAAGCTTTTTATGATACCTATTTATATCTGTTATACCTGTAAATAACTGCAATGCCAAAATAAAAAGCTTGAAACCTTGCCTGATTTGATAACCTCTTACCTTTATTTTCTCTGCTTTAGTGAGGGCTTGTCTTGCACTCTCTTGGCATAATTGCTCAAACTGGTCTTTTTCTTTGAAGGGCACCAGGCTCTTCTCAAATATCCAGGCTCGCTCTGGGGCATCTCCAAAAAACTGAACATGATATTGACGGAAACTCTTTTTCTGTCCTGAAAATTAAAAAAACCCACACATATTAAAGCTATAGACTCTGGTAAGTCTCTGCACTTTCAGACTTGAAGTCTGCAAGCTGCTGCAGTTGCCATAACAAAAGCACAATAAAACTGGATAACCTTTCAAAAACCCACTTAAAACAGTCTGAAAGCCTCTGAGATATAAAGTAAGAAGTCTGATCCAAAAGCGCAATAGTTTAATTCCCAGCAAGAACAGGCTTGGCTAAATTAACTTGAGGTTACAATCACCTGTCAGTTTTCCATGTATATTAACTTTACATGTAGGTCTGGGTGTTTCTGAAAATGAATTTAGCATTCATTTCTTGATGAACACTGAAAAAGTTCCATAGCTTGGAGAGCTTGTGCACTCAGCCTCCTCTCTGAGTCTCCTAAACTTCATCTTTTAATATTCTTAAACAGAGACACATACTTCACCTGGTTTTAACCCTTGCAATCAAAACTTCATATTAATCTAGACTTTTCAGGAACCAAAGAAATCAGTAAAGGATTTGGCTGACGGAAAGGAGAGTGGAGGGGTAAGAGTACATTTCTGAAACCTAAATAAGATACTTTTCTTCTAAAACTAGAAATATTCCCTTTTTTTCCTTTAGAAAAACAAGAGAAATATTGTCTCACTGTGGTATGATACAGCATACAACCTTTCCCTTCCAAAGGTCTCATCTATTCTACACAGAAGGGGGAAGAAACCACTTTCAAAATTCATCAGAGGGCTCATAACGATGAATTTCTAAAAGGCAGAGGTAAGAGATCACACTTAAGATGTCCTCTAATGCCTTGTTCATTAGAACTTGTAGATTTGGTAAGTGTTCAAATTATGGTCTTGTTCAAAAATAGAAAAGGTTTTAACCTGCACTTCTGTGTTTGAAAATTCAATCCTGCCAGACCAATTATGCTCCCTACAGGATCCGTGGTTCCTTCAGTGTCACCAGACCAGTTTGTCCAACACACAGACTGGACAGCAGAGAACTCAGGTAAGGATGGACACCCAGTAGGTACAAATAACAGCCACAATTCTCTGCTACAGGTGACTTCAAACTAGGTCTAGATTCCATCAGGTTATCCATACACTGCATGTCTTCAGGCTTAGTCACCAAACAGATCTAGTTGATTGCTTCATACACTATTTTTGGGGTTCTAGAGTTAGAAAAAGCTTTCTTTCCATGGTGATTCAGCCAACTGTTCTTTAATTAGGGGATTAATCTTGTAAAATGTGGCATCTGGAAGGGTAATATGAAACCAACCTAACTAATAGTATGGGCAAAAATTTTAATACATACATGTTTTATAACAATTACACACATTATATATAAAAACATCTATGAGAACAATAATAACTCATCTGAGATCAGATATGAGAATCTAGACAAAGGGCATAGGGAAAGTCTTGGAATTGTAAATATCACACATCCAATCAGTAGTCTAACACGTGTTTCAGTGTTTTGTAGTCAGAAACAATTCTCTTGCACAGTTACTTTGTGATCATCAAGAAAATGTTTAAAGAGTGACTACAGAGCTCTTATGACTTAATCTGTTACTTAATCTGTCTATTTTACCAGGATGCCCTGGTACAGAGATGCCACAGGCTATGTTTCCTACCACCTGTAAACATCTGCCAACAGCCCATTTGCCAAGCAGACAGACAATCTGCTCCTTTTGCACTGTACTGCTGGACAGCTGTAATTGCCTAATTAAGGAGACTAAGTAACAGTGCCTATCACCAGAGTGCCTACCACTGAACCCAGTGGTGAATCTTCAGGAATCCTCTGAGAGTTGAATTTGTACCAATGCTCCTGAATAAAATAATGGCATTCATTAACAGTTGTTACACAGGGAAGCTTAATTTTTTGGCCTACAGAATCCTGAAACAACTAGCTGTTGGCAGTTTGGGAGAGTGTTCTAGGAACCCACCACTTCCCTGGTGCTTCTCTGTATCTGAGCATCTGTGGTTGACCACAGCCAGAGACAGGATATTCAATGAGATGGAGCTTTAGCTAGACTCAGTACAGACTTTCTCACACAAAAATGCACTTCCCACAAGTGTAAAGTTATGAATTTTTATCAAGCCTAATCAGCTGGAATGATCAAGCATTAAGATACAGAAATTCAGACTGCTTAGAAACACTTGATCTTAAGCCTAGAAATGAGAAATACACAGATGTAGCTCAGTATTTCTACAACTCCCTGATGAAAGACCTTTTCTTTTTGCAAGAAGAGACTTTTGATAGTGCCTAAATAATAAAGAGTAGGTGGAAGGTAAGACTGGAAATACCTACTGATGGAAATACACACATCAGAGTGGATCTGGTAGTCAGGATGGCTGCCCAAATCCTGGCTAAACTCCTCAAGGGAAAGGCAGGCCCAAACCAACCCCAGAGCAAATATGAGAAATCACCATCATTCCCATTAGTTCAAAGAGAGGGAAATTAACATTACAAAGTACATGGGCCCTTCCTTTTGTTCATATTTCACAAGGCTGTGTTCAGACATTCGGTACTGGGTTTTGCTGGGTCTGTCTCTATAGTATCTGATAAAGCTGTAAAACAAAATTTTTGATAATGAACATAAAAGTTGCTCCTTTCAAGGAACAGAGTAATTGTCATGAACAAATAAACAGCTCTACTACTCTCAAAATCCATCTCTTTATGTTATAATAGACCTAATAATCCAAAGACTAAAAATGGCAGGGACTGCCTGGTCCAAACTCTGCAAGACTGCTACAAGCCAAATTTGTCTGAGGAGTCTGTAACAACCATTCCAACAACTGTATTGTGAATGCTTGAAAAGGTTCTCAAGAAGCCATTTAGTTTACTACCAATTTTGAATCTAGCTATAATCCTTGAGATATTAATTCAATTTGTTCTTAAAAACCTCCTATGAATGAGATCAGTCCATTTCTCTGAAGCATCCACCCCAATGCTTCACTGCCTTCATCCCTTCTAACTCTTCCTTAATGTGCAGCCAAACTATTCATTACTACTAAGCCTCAAAATTATCAGGTTTCAGAAGTGAGAACAAAGGTGCAAATGAGATAAAGAAATTGTACAGATTCATACCTAAAAATTTCATTATCCCTTGGTAGTTCCTGCATTTAAAATAAGCCAATATTGTCTGTAGATATTAGTATTGACTCTATGAATCAGAGAAAATTTAGCTGCCTGAATTATGGATTGCTTTTAGTAAACCATAATCATCAGGAATATTTAATTCCCATCAGCTTTAATAAAATGTTTAGCCTGTATCAATTCACAAAGCATCTCCACAGAAACAGTGAAAAACATAGTCAGGTTTGTTTTTTTTCTTTTTTTAACAAAGCTCCACACAATTTGACAAATCACAATTCTGGTATCTTTCAGAGAACACTCGAGTTAAAAGACACTGCTGTATGCTCAAGAATAGCACTTACATGATTTCATCATTCCTGTTGACAACAAGTTGCTGATCAATCACACAGAAGAGATTTTTTCCAAAGCAATCATTTTGTATACCTGAAGAAAGAGGAATGACTTACCTTTTAGTTTAGTGTACGCATGGAGAACAGGATCAGCAGAAACCATACAGGGCCACCATGGGAAACCAGACACTTTTGACCATACTAGATCTCCTATATTATACTTCAACAGATGGACTTTTTCCTCTTTGTTAGTACTTTGAGCTGTATCTCTCTTAGCAGGACCCTTAAAAGATAAAAAGAAAAAAAAAAAAAAAGGAAAAAAAAAGCCAAACTGATCATTAACTTTTTTTAATATTAACCATAAGTAATAGAAGGAGGAAAATAAGAAATAGTTCGTAAGAATAAAGTGTTGCCATGTTTGCTAGTAAACAATAATTGCATTTCATGTATAATGAAAACTTCTAAGTCATAGCTTTTGTTCTCTAACAGTGAAAAAAGCACACGTTCTAGCTATGGCTTTGTTTTTAATTAGAAATATTGCCAAGTAAGCTGTGGTTTGCCTTTATCTTTTCAAATAACTGCTGAGAAACCATCAGGAAGGCTTAGTTTGATTTCAAATATGTTACCTGAGCACTGGATACAGATGTAGAAGAGTCAATCTCCCTCTGTATTGAATATAATTAATCACGTTAAGTGCTATACACACCAATGCACTATTAGATTTTAAAATAACCTCAAAATAACCTCAAAACCAAAACCAAACAAAACTCCCAGATTACAACAAACTGAAATACTGTCTTTATGTCTGAATAGAAACTACATAACCAGCTTTAAAATCCCAAGTCCTCCATCTTTCAGCTGCTTTTTCACATACTGAGAACTTGTAACATGAACCATTCCCCACATACTTTTGTGAGATTCTTTTCTGTTCCAGTTCTAGCAGTAAAACTTTGTGACTGCTCCATTGATGCTCTAAAGCTATTTTAGCTATTGGAAAACAGTTACAGAACTATTTTCACTTCAAGGGCCAGATTTAGCTACAAGGGTGTTTGATGTTCCTCTATGAGAGACATTTTTACTACATCATAACAAAGTTCAGCAACACAGACACCTATTCCCCAACTAAAACCATTTCACACAGCTGCATTTTGTCTTTTTGGCTTCATCTGTTCTATCTGCTATAAAATAGAGTGCACCTTTATTCTAGGTAAGCACTAACTCTGTAAAAGAGCACAGAAGGCACCTCATTGCAGATAACATCACATATTTTATAAAACCACATATTTTGAATCTCCTTTTTAATTTTCTAGTACTAAATTTATATGCAACTTTTATCATTCATCTTTTATAGTACCAGCTCAGCATCCAGAAGGCAGTTAAAATTAATTAAAAGTGGCAAGAAGAAGGAAAGAAGATGGTTGAGAAAGCAGAAATCTAGAATTTAGAAACAAGTACCTGGAGCATTACACTGAATCAGAGTAGGTCATTTAACCTTGTACAGATTTTCAAATCCAGAAAATACTCCCATAAATAATTACACATTATTTTCCAAACACAAACAACTAAAATCTTTGATGTGCTGCAACTGCATAGAGATTTATTTGCGACTCAAACACGGAGGTGCATCCAGTCATAATCCCTAAAACTCAAGTACTCAGAAATCCATTTCTCAAAGCTTTTAAAGCTCTGCTTGGTAAACATACATGAAGCTATATCCTCTGATTGCTAGGGACAATTACTCATCCAGTGATTCAGCTTTTCTGATGAATACAGACTTGGTTCATGTGACTCCAGCTAGAGCTGTGAGGATTCTCTAAGATTGTCAGAAAACCCCTCCTGCAAGTTTGCCTCAAGTCCAGCACTCTCAACAGACCTAAAAGATTCCAAGTAGATGTGAAAAACCAAATGCTTTTTCTAGCAGTTAAACATGATGCAAAAAGTTATGCTTAAAAGCTAAAAATTAAGAAGCCCATTTATCAGGGCTAAGTCTGGAAAAACATTAATCCTAACACACACAAACCAACTTCAGCATTTCAACTGAAGAGGTAAGATGAAATCTTTTTTCAATGAGTCAACTTTTCAGAAATGCAAGTTACTCAGGAGTCTGCAACTCATTTTTAATTTATGACTCCCTGTACTCTTCAAAAAGTGCAACTAAGCTACAAAGATTTATGACTCCAGTCTGAGGGAGCTGGCTGGAATAATGAAAAGGCTCTAGAAGTGCTTCTAACTGCAGCATAATATAAGGGGTGGCAGTACAGGGGTGAATATCACATTCCAATATGTCTACAAGCACTTCACAAAATTTTAGAAATGCCCAGAATTTTTCTACTATACTGGATCATGATTAAAAAAAAAACAAAAAAACAAAAACAAACAAACAAACAAACAACTTGAAAATGACAGGCTCTGACAAAATCTGCAAGGTTTATCTATGGCAGGCTTGGTGTATTTACCTTTTTTCCTACTGATAAACATTCATACTTTAAAAGAATGGCAAAATACAGCACAGCATTCTGTATCCATGGAGCTCTCCTATGAGATTTTTAAAAAGTCTGTAGAAAATATCATCACTTGCTCACTTCTGTCTTAATTTCCCATACCATTCTGGTTTAGTTTGATTTTCACATTCTGAGAATTGCTCTGATGTCTTCAATAGGTATCTCAACAATAAACAATGAGGTGCAATTCCTGGCATGCACTTCGGACATGCAGCTGTAGGACATCAACAGCTTCTTCAATAGTTCCCTCTCAGAAATGTTTTTGCAAACAAAATGCAGTAATATCTATAGATTTTACTTCAGCATCCATGTAGGGTTATTTTAATTATTAATGTGAAGGGAGAAAGAAATGATTTCTAAACAAATTTGCCACCCACTCTCCTCATGGTATCTCTTTTCTCATACACTGAGGACTGAAACTTCTTTATGAGACACCCTCTGGTTCTGTCACTGCTAAGTAAGTCTGGACTGTCCTGCATCTGCCCCATCCCATTACCTTTTACTGCAGTTCTGCCAGTATTAAAGCCATTTAATTGCAAAATTTCCTCTCTCCTTCCTTAATTACAGGCAAACTCTGCAGCCCAAGGAACTCCCACCTCAGTCACCCTAGCCCCAAACTTTAAACCAGTTATGCTGAGCATCAGACGGAAACAGCTTGGGATCAGCTTACTTTTATACTTTAAGGAATCTAAGGATTTTGTTCCCCTTTCAAACATGAGTCTGCAGAGAATTTACATACAGAGGCAACACTGAGGTGAGGAGGTGATGACTCCCACACAGGCTAATCCTAACACTGAATACACACAAGCCATTCCACAGGCTTTGCACTACTCAGTACGGCACACACAGAAATTCCTGACTTTTTGCAGTAATTTTCTGGAGTAATGGAAACAATTGCTTGGAAAGGCACCTAGATGGATTTCAAGTTTATTTTGTCCAGGAGGATGTGGAGTGTGAAAATTGAATAATTCCTTTATAGTAACTGAGTATTCCTTTGTGAAATTATGACTTGAAGAGAAGCAGCATCCTTACAAACTCATCTGGACCAGCAGCTGCAATAGGCTGAGAAGGACTGAAAAACAAAACAAAATTTAACATGCCTTTCCTCTTTCCTTAGCATGTGACAGATTTGTTTGTCATTCCCTCAGCACTTTCACAGGCAATGAGTGACAGGCAGATTGACAAGAATTTACAACACTGCTGTCAGCATTCTACCAGCTCAAAGAAGTGGCTTGGCCATAGACAATACCAGCATTTAATTAACTTTGGCTACACTTGCTCAAAAGAATCCAATCAACTTCCATTTAGTTCTAATCTGCCTAACGAATATGATGAGACAAGAACACACCATGAATAATAGGTCATTTCAAAGCTTAAAAGTATCTTAAAATGACCAAACCCAAACTCATTTAAAGACAGCATCTTTACAGTATTGAGAACTTTAGGTTTGTTTGTAGACTTTGCTATGAAAACACAATGGTGAGTGTATAGCAAACAAGGTAGAAAGGTAATTTTTTTAAAAACAGAAGACTTATTAGGTGGTGTTAGATTGAGATTACTTTATCCCTTTAAAAAGTATTCAGTGGTGTTTCGTGTGTATTTCAGCTATTTTGTGTGTATATGCTCATGTGCAGACATATGCAAGAAATTACAGCCCTTAAAAATTATTGCAAATTACCTTGAGCATCAAAGAACTACTACTTCACTATATGAAATTGAAAAGCTATAGAAATCATAAAAAAACCCCTTCCTCTGCTAATTGTCACAAAGCGATTATATAAAAACAGTGTTAAAAACTGGTGAAGAGTACATCACAAGAATTTAATATTGAACAAAAAAGTACAAACCATTAAGACAAGTGAAGACAGTAAATGCTCTTTCCTGTATAATGTAACTAGGCAGTACATATTGAACAGCTTAAGCCACAGATCTCTGGTATTTTCGTTTTCATTTTCAATTCAGTTTCACTCTGTACCGAAGAACTTCTACTTTCACTCTAACAGAAGGCCCTGCTACACACACAGACTGCTGGAGGTCCAGTTGCAGGCCAGGATAAAAACAGAACTCCTCACATTACAAAGAAACTAAACCAAAATAACCAAGGCCCCTAAACAGAATATATGCAATTAAATATATGCAATTAAAATGCATTTTGAACTGAAGTTAGAACACAGAATCTTAGTCAAACCTATTTATTTCCTATGAAAAAAAAAAGATTTACTATGGAAAAAGCCAAGACTGGTTGTTGACCCACTTGTTTTTTCCCTTCCTGCTATCTACTTGTGCTGTGCTTCGTCAACTAAAACTCCGATTGTCTCTCACGGACCTGTGTAATGAAAACAAAAGTGAAAATGTTTTGTCTTGTCTTGGCTGTCTATCAGCACAGATAGAGAACTAAGGAAATGGTTGTAGAAAAAATTTCATTCTTTTCAGAGGTTCAGGAGAGGTAGTTGGTGTGTCTGGAGAAGAAAGGAGCAACAGAACAGAACAGATTATTTTTGTAATATTTTGCCGCTTGAATTCCCCAGTGACTAAAGACATTATAACCCAAAAAACGAAAAACCAAAATAACAGGACAACAACTCGATGCCTTCCTTCCTCAGAAAAACCACCAACACAATTATGTTCTTAGAAAGGCTCCTGTTTCGTGAAAAATTAAGGAATTTTGTATGACAAAAGACAAATCAACATTCAACCTTTAGCCAAAGGAAACCAGGGACACAGCTACTGTCCCCAAGAGTGACACCCTGTCATTCCACACAGAGAAATGGCTGCTTCTCACTCTGTGACTGATGACAAAAATCTCATTAAATCCAATCACTTCACCCTCCAAAACTACAACGACAGCTGATCAAAAGCAATGCAAACTCCTCAATACGTACTATTGCTTCAAATAAAAAACGTGGCAACTTAAGTCTGTTAAGAGATGGCCAGTGCTCATTCTATGTGATTCTGTCTATAAAAATACAGTATCCTCACAACCTTAACTGCCTAAGTGGTTTTTAATTTTTTTTTAATTATTATAATTCACACATTGTAGTAAATCTGTTTATCCCAAAGGGCCTGAGAGCCCCTGTGTTTATCCAAATAGCTCCCACCTTCTGGGATGTGGGGGAGTATATTTAGATAGTAAATGACAAGTAACTGAATATATTAAGAATAAGATTAAAGTTTTTTTCACTTGTTATATTCTGTTCACTATGTAATGGCAGAATGCTGTGCAATTACATACTTGGGAAACCACTGCCTACACAGAGAATGTTTCAGGCAGAAGCATAAAGAGTAAACTAGAACCTCACAAGATTAAGGAAAAATGTGGAATTATTACTACATAATGGAGAAGGAGGAGGAAACATAAAGAAAAAAGCAGTGAACTGGCAAAGGTTTATGTTCCACCCTCAGTAAAAAAGAAAAGGACACTTCAACAGAGCATTCGAAAGACTGCAGCTCCCAAAAGGCCATTGCATCCATATCTGCACAATTAAATCTGCAACAACCTCATAAAATATACAGTGAGGTAAAGATTATTGAGGGGGAAGAGGACATGAAATGTCTACATCAAAACAGAAAAGCAAACAAACTCTATTCTGAATTGGCTTGTTAAGATCTTCAGATTTTTAATTGTTTTATACCAAACTAGAGATGTGACTAAAATCTTCCAAATTCAATTTTGAGAGCAATTACATTAAATGTATTTCTTCAAGTTATCTTTCATTTTCTTCTATTACTAACCACTCACTTAATTACTTCTATCTCTAAAAGGTGGTCAAATTTGACAGTGTGAAAAATTATGTTTGCAGAAGACAATATATTTGACAATGTATTTTCATCTTCCTGCCACAACCCAGATCATTTTTTTTCCCCTCAACGTGCTTAGATGGTAAAGCTATAAATTTATGTCAAAAAATGCTGAAGAAAATCACTGCAGATATGAAAGCTCTTCTGTGCTAGCTGAGGCTGTTTGAAATCACATATTGAGTTTTATGACAAAAGGTTTGTTTCCTCCATTTCTTTCCACAAACTCATCTAAAGCAGTTAATGGACAGCAGGTTGAGTATCACCATGCAGAATCCTTCTCTCAAAGAGGGAAAGCAAACAAAAGATAATAAAATTCATTTAAGTTTAGACAGGAATTCAGAATGTAGGTTGTGGATTTTAAACAAGACAGAAGTTCAAATCTGTCTTTCAAATCAAGCAGTAAACTCCTGGTTCCATTTCAATTCTTTTTTTTTCCTGGCTTTGATTCCCTCATTATCAAGTCTCCAGCAGAAGAGAAAATTTCATTTAAAAGCAAATCTGTCTACTCAAATCAGCAGTCTTCCTTTACCCAAACACTATATAAGCAAGTATTTCAGACAAACTTAACATGACATTTTAGTAACTAGGACACAACTCTTCTTTCAGAGTAAAGAGTTGAAGAGAAACAGATCCAATCACTCAAAGATTCAGTAAAATGTGAGTTCTGGAGCACTTCCCAATCCTTGGTTTTCTTAAAAATGTGGAGATTAGTTTCTTTCACCTGTTTTACTGAATTTCTGCATTTGCATTTAGATGACCTCATAAATTTTAATTATTAATGAAAGATTCCATGTTTCAGAAATGTAAACTAGATTATGTCTGATCAGAATGAATAAGCCCACCTTTTACACTGAGTATTACAAAAAGATTTCTGCTATATCCCATGTATCTAACCTTCACCCACCCTCAAAGGTTTAAACTTTTGATGTGGTATCCAGTTGTATAAGACAGTGTGGATACAAGATGCTACAGAAGTCTGTAAAAACATATCTGTAGAGCCATGAGGAACTCTGGCATGAGAAATTATTATTCCTGAACAATTTCCATATGAACTTCACACAGGATAACAGAATGGAAGCTAAATCATCTCAGCATACCTACAGATTTTCAGAATGCCATATCCATGTTCAGCTTGTTATTTGTATGTACCACAGTTTCACATTCTTCAAGATCAGAATCTCCAACAGGACCTTATCTTTAGCACTCTTCTACACCCTCACAGACTTTTCCCAAGACACTTACTGAACAGGTATCCTCCTCTTGGCAGCTCAGAAACACCCAGGACAGCATGGATACATGTTCTGAATCCTAATGTTGTTAGAAAACTGAAAAACCCAAGTCCAGACAGCACTGCCAAAAGGCCACTAGATTTACAGGACACTGTTTCCTGATGAAGGCAGAGACTTATCTCTACCCTTTTTTTAAAATAACAAGAACACTTGTGAAGGCAGCTGACTAAACTTAAAATGTTGATTTGGCATATAAGGGGTCTGTTAGTTAACAAATATTTTGACATAGTCCAAGTACTACTTTGCTTTAGAGATCAGACCTTTGAAATGAATTCCCACACCTAAAGGCAGGAGAAGTTTCACAGGTTGTGCTGTTACATGTACCCAGCAGGTCCTCTCCTCTTCTACAGAGGAAATGCCGTATCAGTGGTTAATAAGCCTGAGACAGGTGGAGGGAAGGCAACCAAGAAAATCCTTAACAGATTTAACAGACATTACCTTAACTCGGCAATGCTGAAGCTTATTTCTGAAAGATCCCTTATTTCCAGCAATAAAAATGTATAGAAAACCTGGGAAACCCCAACTCCAGAAGAACATTAAAACAGGGCAATCTTTGCAGTGCAATATCATGATGCATGTAACCAAAGTGCTGTCAATTCCACCAGAACTAACAGCCCAAATTGTTTCACTTCATCACAAGCATCCACAACACACACTCAAGTTGACATTTATTTACCAAACAAACAAAACAGCAAAAATAAACAAAATCAAGCTTTTCTAGCATTAGTTGCTGCTATGTCACCAATCCACTTCCCGTCCTCACACAAGCACAGGGCTTGTTTAAAAAAGATGTAAGGAAGATTCAGTTTTCTGTCTTCCAGTGAGCTTCCAAAATAGTAATTTTTAAAACGGTCCTTGTGAGTAGTGAAATAATTTCTGATTATTGACAGCCTACAGTTTTAGCTACTGCCATTTTATGAAGCATGGGAGCACAACTCATGTAGGTACTTTAGGTATTCACAAAAAGCAAAAAGCCCAGTTGGAGCTCTTTATTTATAATAGATGATGAAAGATGGTAATAGACAAACATAAAATTAGTGTCTGTGGACAAAGACCTCTTTTGGAGAACCTAGTTCATCTGCTCTACGTGAAATCCACCCTAAAACAAGGAAACTTGTAAAGAAGGCTGAACCCACTGCTCCAAGACAGATCAAAATATTTTGCTTTTGCTACTTTGCCTAAGGGTTACTACAAAATATCTTTCTTTCTTGACAGAAGGGAGCTATAAAGGCCAGAAATTACATCTGGTACAGATCACTAGTGTTTCCCAAATATCTGCCTGTAAAGCCATCCAAGTAACACAACCCTGAACTGCAGATCTTACTCCTTGCTACATGTGAGACTTAGACGTGCATTATTTTGGTTAAGAAGAACAATGAGCAGAGCAACATAAAAGCTTTGCCATATCTTGGACAAAAAAAACCCAAAAAAAACCACAAAAAAAAACAAACTCACAAAAACCCGCAGCAAAACACACAGCAAATACCCTGCCAAACCCACCTATAGTGGTCAATACAGGAGGAGGAAAAGGAAAAGCTGAGATTTCGAATCACTTAAATTGTGACATTACCTGTGCAATGACTGAGAGTAAATCTGGTCAACTTTTAAAACCAGAAACTGCCATTAATCTCTCAACACCATCTGCTGCTGACATGTAAAGGGAAGTTAGTCCTTCCAAAGATGGCTTACTCACCACTTCATCTGTCATGTCCACCATAATGCCCAAAAGACCAAAATAAAATAGAAAAAGCTCTGGAATACACAAACCAGTGATTAATATGAAAAAATGCAAGAGATTCTTTGAATTTGACTGAGCTGCATCTGGTCAGCTCTCTTCTACAGAAATCTGGCTCAGTGTTCAGAAGCAGTCAGGAATCAATCATATGCTAAGTATTATTTATAATGAAAAATAATGAAATTGAGAACAATTTTGAAAATCATTAACATGCCACTGTTTGCATTCACAAGACATCTGTATTTTGAATGTCCTCTCCTGTTCTGGTTCCTTATTCTAAAAAAACCCAAGACAGCAGAACCCACAGGGCAGCACAGTTCAGAAACAGCACAACATGAAGCAGCATTCTGGAATTGCTCCCATAATATGTGGAACAACACACTAGGACTGGTCAAGCTGAAATTAAAAATAGAGCAGGTTTGTGAGAAATCCATACAATGAGCAGTAACGCAGTAACAGAAGTCCGTGATCCCTATTTCTATTATTATGAGAGAATCTATCAAAACAAGTGAGTACCAAAGGTGAAAGAGCTGCTCTGTTGTCCTCTTACTTAATGTACTGGGTGCAAAAAGCTCACACCGGCTCAAAAAGAACCAAGGTCTCCTTCCATGAATTTAGCCATCTACAGCCATTAAATACAAAGTCACCAGCCCCAGAAACGTCTGAGTCACAAATGCTGGAGGCTGAAAATATCCAAAAGGAGCATCACTCTATGATTTATGATAGCTGTACTCTCCATTATGCCTCCTCCACTGAACCCTACCCCGAGCTGAGGTGCTGAATTAAATGGCTCCTTGATCCAACTTGGTAGTGCTATTCTTAGATAGTATTTCTGTCAACACTTCAAGATATTTCATACTTGATTTGGATTCTCCCACCAATGTGTTTATGAAGATAGAGGACAAAAAATGTATTTAAATAATACTTATTGAGACAACAGTTTTACGTAAAAAGTGTACTTAATTCAGCCACTTTTACATACAAGAACAGGAAGGCGGGTATGGAAAGCCTGAACAAATACTCAGGCTTTCTGCAATTAATTTTGTAGCCACTCTGAGAATACTCACAGCTTCCAATCTCCCCTCAAACCATTATAATGCTGTATGCTTTTTGGTGCTTCTTAAAGAACAAGTAGTTCTTTAAGATACTTTTCCAATGAGACATTAAGAAAAAACAATTTGAAGTTCTGAAGTAACAATTACTGCTGCACATCATGAGCTGCTTAACACTAACAAGTTCTCAAGGCTTAGCTAAACTTAATCCTTTACTAAGGGCTAATGCAAAACAGTTGTTCAGAAACTCTTGCAAAAAGGGTAAGAAGTTATTTCTCTTGTTCCTGAAGGGATCACCCAGAAGAGATTTTTAGGATTACCCCTCCCTTGGGATCCTGATGACATCAGCCAGACAGCCTGTGTTATCACTCGCCTGAAGACAGGATCTGATACCTCAAGGCAGTCTATTAAAAAGGAAAACATAACTGAGTTAATTTTATCCTACAACTGCAGATCCTGACTCCTGTGGTAGCTTAGCGGCACATTTTGTAAACAACTACAGTAACTGTACCTTACCAGGAATTCCTAACAACTGACGATAAGAAAAAATCAAGTCCTTCCCCTGAAAACACAAACTTATTTTACTTTTCTTTTTATTTCTGAAATTAAGACAAAATGAACAATCTTGGGATTTAGCTGTATCATCTGCAATGGGATAATAAAACCTTTGATGAACGCCGTTCTCCAATATCACAAAGGAAACTTGTTGCTTTGTGCTGGCCTCTGCTGATTAGATACAAACATCAGAGAAATATCATCACCTTCAGTGGTCCCCAGCTTCCTGTATTTAGTTACCACAGACACAATTAGAAGATCATCCTCAGACTGTTTCAGTTCTACCCTTACTGAGTTTTTAAATCTTTGCCAGTATGTAGATATTGGATATAATGGAGCTAGCCAGAAAATTTTTCTCTGTGAAGATGAAATGGTAATATAAACATATGACAAGGACTAGTGGAATTTCTCCAGCAATTTTCAATTGCCCCCCACGTAGCTACTGCAAGGTCATTACAAGCCATATCCTGCAGAGAGAGAGAGTAAAAACCTGCCAAGTTTCTGGTATAATACTAGAAGAGAACTACAATAACAGTGGATAGGAAGCTATGTGGAAGGTACAGTTTTTGGATCATGTACATATATTACGCAGCTGGAAACCTTAAACTAGCAAGTAGACCAGAGTGTGGACTTCCAGGTTTGTTCTGGACACAGTGCTGCTGCTTTTGTGAGCTACTGCACCCATGCTGGGAAGCCAGGCCAGGAAGCCTGGCCAAAAGGGCAAACTGCCACTTGTAGGCCCTTCCCAGCTCCTGCAGAACAAGCTCAGATGTGCCAGGATCACACACTGGGCTGCTCCCACGGTCAGAGAGCACAGACCTACCCTGGGACCCACAGCATGAGAGCTGCACACATATGTACTTTCTGTTTCCTGGACAGATTGCTCTGGGGATTGTACTTGGATTACTTCATATTAATATATGAAATAAACCTCTGCCATTCTCCTCCAAACAGGATTGCTTCACTTCTAACACAAGCAATGAGTAAGAAAATCTCATTCCTCACTGGTAGTAAAAACAGTGACTTAAAAAGCAGTCAGGACAAAACCCGGTCCCAGAGCACCTGGCACATGAGCAGCTACTGGAGCCCAGGAGTCTGGAGTGGATCCAAACCTCTCACATGTGATCCCCACCACCCATAACAGAGAACATTCAGGGGTGCAGTGCCTTGGCATTAAAGTTGCTAGACCAAGCCTTATCATGAGAGGCCTGGGTTTTAAAGTAAACTCCTCAGGTGGAGAGATACAGGGGTGGAAGAAGAAAGGTGAAAAGAGGGAGAGGAGGAGGAAAGAGCCGCAAGTTGTCACACTTCATCTTCTTTACCCTGGGAAAACGAAAGCATTACAGCTGCCTCTCAGAGGCCTGGAAAAGCTGGTGGTTATCAACAGAAATCTAACTCACGTCGGAGCCAGGCAGATCACATTTATTCCCAGGTGAAAACTACCTTGCAGACAAAGTCTTAAATAACCTTCGTTTCTGTTAACAAAATAACGCCCAAACAACAAGAATGCCCAACAGCAGAGCACTGGAACATTTGTTACATGATATACCTCTCACCTCAGTGCAATAGTAATCTGCTGTGTCCATCAGACAGAGATATAATTACCCTACACAAAAGGCTGCATTTGAACCATGGTGATTTTTGCTAAATCAAAAGAGTAAGAAGCTGGACAACAAGAAATTGAGAGAGAAACCAGCAGAAAAATAAAACCAGACAAACAGGTTCTGCATTAACTTGTAACTTACAATAAACAGGTATCTGAGTGCAAAATTAATCAGCTTTTACTCTAAGGATATTTACCTAATTTCCACTTTGCAGCCACAATCAGCTATAAAAAAACCACAGTATGATGCACTAACATTAAGGCTTTGGATGCTGGCCATGAAGTAACAGCTAGAGCCTGAAACCAAAGAACACTGATACTAAGGTATTACAGTTATCATCACAGAAAACACATATACGTCACAAGCCTGACAAGTACATGTGGACAAACATTTGAAAAATCTCCTTCACGTTTCCTTGTATTTGTTTTTCCTTATTTTAAACTTGCACAGTTGCAAACCTTCCCTGAGAGAAAGGAAAGCCCCATTTTTTTTACAATCAAGGAGTTATATCATAAAATAACATCTTGTGACCTTTAAATGCTTCTCCTTTTGACCTTTGTGCTTTAAAATGCACTATGATAGGAAAAAAAGAAGCCAGAAGCCTGATCCTCTGTTTCAAACTCTCTGAAAAGAACAGAGTTGTAATATTATTGCAAGGTCTGAGATCAAGCAGGTGGTTGCCTTGATTCTCTAGTGTGGTACTCAGGGGTTTGGCACAGGAGCAAATCACCCTATCACTCACCACCCAACCACTCTGGGAAACAGCACTGACGTGGTTTTCTCCTAACCATTTCTGCCCAAAAGACAAATTGAAGAAATCAGAAAAACCTTTCTTTTCATTTTAAATGAACTGCACACCAGGAAAAATTAAAAGCCTTAATGGATAACCAATTTAAAAGGCTTCAGAACAAACTGCACAGGTGGACATACTAAATATCACCTCCTCTTTCTGAAAAAGCCAAAGTAACAAATCCACACAAATATACTCCAGTTGTCAATGCTATTAAACAGGTCACCTTTTAGTCCAATTTATCCTCATTAACAATGAGCTGGACAAAGAATTACTCGAAATATTGACTCTGCCCATACCTTTAACCTCTGAGTAATGAGTCAAAAGTCTGAACCAGTTAGTATTAAAACATTCTCCTTAACAAAATTAAGGAAAACAAACTCTTCAACAACATTCCTGAAAACCTAAGTATTGGTAATTTTATGATAAATTATGCATTCAAACCATAAACAAACTATAAATATTCTGATACCTAGAAACACATTTACACAGTCCTGTGAACTCATTTATTATTTAGTTTTATTGAAAAGAACTGTAAATAAAATCAGCAATACAGCAGCTGTGTTTCTTCTCTGTATGTGCGACCTTGGAAGAAAGTAAGAATCCACAGGGCTATGCTATGGTAGGGCTGGATGGTCTTAGAGGTATTTTTCAACCCACAATTCCATGATTAACTGCAGCTGACAGAAAACTGTAACACGCATTCTGTGTTTAAGGTGTGCAAAACCAGGACCTTTTAACAATCCAAAGCATTCATTAACATTTACCATTGTTACACAACACCACTCTGAATTATTCACTGAGAAACTTAATATACATAGAAGTATCCCTGCTATGTAGGGTTTTCCTCTGAGATAGAATTATTGCAAACCACATTCCTTTAAATGGAGTCTAGCAACAAAAGCTAAATAAATGGGGGAAGGGCTTGCAGCAGCATTCTTATTTACAGCTTGGTAAGGCAAATCTAAAAAAAGTGAAATATCAATTTCTGCCAATGTTTCAAAGAAGCAAAAAACCAAAGAGCTTGACCACAAAATTAGTGACACTCAATACCAAATAGATCTAGATATTTTTAATTAAAACACGGTTATAACATGCAAAACTGCCTCTTTTCAGATGAAAAATAGGCATAGAGACTACATTCCAATTCCCAAAATCTGATGGCAAAGAGGCCAGCTGATCAGCCAACTGACTGCTGAATACATTTTTCTTTTATTTCAGAATCAGAAATAGAGAAAAAGGTAGGGTTTTTTTCTGAAACATCTGCGTATTAAGAAGCCAGAATACCTAATTCTCCAGGAGTTAAAGATCATTTCTATATGTAGAGGCCTCCTCAGCTCCCTTGCTCAGGTGCACATCCTGACTGGGTCTTGGCTACATATCTAGAAGAAGTTTCTGTTTCATACACTTCATACTTCCACATACCCTGGTTTGCTCTGGAGGCTTGCTTTACTGATATGGGAACAGAACTTAAGGGGTATTCCCATCATGGGGAAGAAACAAGCACCAGTACCGGAGTGCATCTCTCCTTTGTTGAGGCAAAGAGAGGCATAAAAAATGACTCCAAATTTGTGGGAAGCACTGACTAAATGCCTGAAAGATGAGCATACAAACACTGAAATTCCTGTACGACCAGCAAATCTCACAAAACACAGAAAACATAAAAAAAGTACTACCTTCTTTTCAGTGGTGCTTGAACTCTTTGATACTAACGCTGTTTCAACAAGACCCTGCTCAAGTAAGGAGTCATATTTTATGCTTCTTTTTCTGCTTCTCCTCTCCTTGTTCGCTGGCTTTTGTTCATTTTCCTCGGCCTGAGACACATCTGCACCATTGTCTCCACAAATGGAGGATTCGAAAAGAGGCTTCCCATTCATGTAGGTTTTAGTGATTTTCAGCTTTATCTCTGGAGAGCCATTCTTGATAGGAGTAGTGTTGGGGGGTGTTCCAACTCCCTTTATTTCCTGAGGTTCAAAGCGCAGCTTGGCATCTTGGGCCCCGGACTCGCCATTAAACACCCGAGAGGTCAGATCTTTCAATTTATCAGCTGGAATAAATGGAAGAGTCTCGTGGCCATTATATTTCTGTATGACACCTTCCTGTAGAGTGGCAGAAAGTTGTGCTTTGCCCAAGTAGACAGAACATTCACGGTTCACTTCACAATTCTGAGGTTTCCCATTGGTATTTCCAAGGATCTCTGGTACCTGCTTCATTTTGATGTAGTTAATTTTTTGAGTTAACAGTTGAGAACTTCTTTTGATGCTAAAGTCCATTCAGCCCAGATGTTTCCAGTCTTACACTGCTATATTAAGACAAAAAGACAGTAAAAAATTTTAATAAGAAACGTCAAAAGCTATTAAGTATTCAGAAACATGTCAGCAGTAATATAAAACTCAATGTACTTCATTAGAGTTTTACTAAAAAGAGCTTTGTTTACAGTCTTCAGAGGCAAAATGCCTCAATATCTGTTAACATGCATTACAAAAAAAGCCCAAGAGAAACAGAACTATGAATCATCTATTTTATTAAAGCAAAAGTGGAAAGGCAAAATTACAGCTTTCATTTTAACTATCTGTTAACCATCTACAACATTAGTCTTGCCTACAATAATTACACAAAGGTACTGCATGATATAAAACAAGTAAGAGGTTAGACCTAAGATAAAATCATCAGTAACAACATAAATCAGATGAGTTTATCCTCCTGTAGCACCTACACTACGGATAGCAGCATCACAAGCTTCCCTTCCTTACTCTACAAAAGAGAGAGCTCCAATCTCCCATCAAAACACATCCCCTGCAGAAACTCTACAGCTTAGACAGACTTCAGACATTTCCCAAAGCATTCTGGCAGTAAGAATGAATAAAGAGTGAGCCTTTTGGGCCAGGAACACCAGCCCACTGGGAAATAGCTAATCCTTCAAGCCAATGACCATACTGGGCAAAATTTAAATTATCAAAGCAACTGCCGGAATTTCATATTTTTCATGGCAACAATATGATCTAACACCCACTTTTCATACAGAAATTTGCAAACATGCAGCAAGCTAAAACTGCACTATTTTCTGCCCTAAACACTTTCTTCCAAGGGTTCTAACAGTTAATCCTGCCTATTTCAACGTTATATCATTGTACCAAACAAATCAATCTGGCAGAATGATACCTTTGTGGTCCTAAGCCAGGCAAGATGATGGTTTCAATCTTTAAAATTCACATGCATAGATTCTTCGTATTAGTGGGTCCAGTATATACATGATATAGAAAAATACACCATTCTAAATATTATGAAAGCTCAGCACAATAATCATCATATCCATGCTCAAGGCAACCAATTTCATATATGATTAAGTCCAAGGACTGTCACATTGAATCAAAATTTCATCAAATCTAGTCTCATTTGCTTGAAAAAAGTGCAGAAAACCCCATGATGAATAACTATTGAATTGTCAGTTGCTATGGAAGAAATCACTTCTGAATCTCACCTTGTTTATGAATACACATGATTATAATACTTACAACTGGCATATTCCTCCAACTTGCATTTTTGATAGCTCTACATCAGGAGTAGCAATGTAAACATGTTCATAACTGAGCACTGCTATAGCCTGGCAAAGCTTCTTAAGGATGTCAAATCTGAATTCAAAGAAGCTGATGAACATGAAACATTTTCATTTACAAAGATGCAGAAAAAAAAACCCATTAAATATCATAATTCCGTCACTCCTTAGCAAATGCTTCCATCTCCCTAACATGCTGCTCTAAAATATCTACAAGATAAAAGAGTATCTTTCCACACAAGCTATAGAGACTCATTTGAGAGATGAAAACCCTTTTCTCTCCAGGCACAAACAGCAGTCTGAAAATCTGGCATTAAACAAGGCAAGAACAGCAAGTGTACCTGAACTCCAAGTGAATCTGAAAAAGTTCTAATCTTTCTTTAGTCAGATGAAGTTTGAATTACCAATAAAATCTCTGATAAAATGAGTAGAAAGCAGCCAACTATATTAAGTCTTCTTAAAAGGAATCAAAGATAAATGGAAACTCAAAACTCAACCAGAACAGAATAAATGACTAAACTAAAAAAGAATTCATGTCCTTTCACATTGTCTTCTCTGAAAACATGGACATGAGACAAACTCTCAACCCAATTAATAACGTGACAGTGTTTCAAGCTGTGATTCAGCAGATTTAACTGAAATCATATTTCTCTTTAGAAACAACGAATGACAAATTCTATAAATCTCTGGCCAAAAGTCAAACCTGCTGGGAAGCAAGTCACAGAGTTACAAAATTCCTTTAAAAAACCACCAAAACCAAGAACAAAACAACCCAAACACCGAACTGTTGCTAAATCTGTACTTCCTTCCCAGGGATTCTTAACGGAGGAATAAACCAGAGATTTGATTTGGGCATCTCAGTTCCGAATTCCCCCGGAGGCGGCAGAGCGGCTCCGTGCGGCCGCAGCGCCCCCCAGTGCCCGCCGGGCTCGGCGCGGCTCATCCCGACCCAGGAGGGTTTTAGGATGCCTCCAATACCTGCTTTATTTATCCCCTACTTGCTTTTATCCGCGTGCGGATTTCTGAATGGAGCCAGAAATCTGCATTTTGTAATCCAAAATTTGTTCTGTGCTGCTTAACAATAATAACTCTTACTCTCATCACATACATCTTGAAGCTACAAAGCCATCGAGCTTTAGACACGCCTCCAAAGAAGCAGTAAATAATCCAGTTAGACTCTTACTGGTGCACTCCATGTCAGGACACTGGATGAATTAAAATGGATATCTTAAGAATGTCAAAACATAAAAACCACCATAGTCACAAAATAACTTAGGCTGGAAAGGATTTCCTCAGATCATTTATAGTGACCCCTTGTTTAAGCCAGATCAAACTTCTCAAGGCCTTGTCTGAACAATGACCTGTAACCCAAGTGAAAAGCTACGGTTTAAATAAAAATCAAGTTATTCTCTTTCTAGCTAAAAAAAACCCCAAACAACAAGAACAACAAAACACCCCACAAAAACAACAACAAACAAACAAAAAAGAAGACCAAAAAGGCCATGCAGTGAAAGATCCTGAACTTTTAGCAGTTACCTTGATTTGCCTGATCCATCTGAAGACAGACAAATTTCAAGAACTTCAGTGAGTGAAGGTTCAGTTAATGATTCTCCCTAATACAGGCCACTAAAAACAGCTGAAAGCACTGAAAAGGGCTCCTCGAACCACTGGAGCCCAGAAACAACAAACCCAGGAGTAACACTGGTAAAAGGAAGCTAATGTACCCACAACAATAGTAAATGGGAAAATGAAGACAAAGGCAGTAATTTGAAACTGTAAGATATCAGAACCAGGAGATACAGATTACAAAACATGGAAAATAGACCATGTTTGTACAAAGATTTAATGGAAGCAAATGAGTAGAGGCTTAAAGTAAGAGGCAGAATAATGGGCTAAGATAACAGATGTGAGTACCTAACAGAAAATATAATCCCATGGGGAGATGAGACATGTAGACAGCAATTTGCAGGTTAGTCACCATCTCTAGGACAACCAGTGGGATGGAAATTAGTGATATACATCTCAGTCCTCCCTGCAAAAAATAAGCTTTATTGTGGGGGTCTGGTTAAAAGAAAAAAGCTAGAAAATCTACATGTGGGAATAACAAAGGGTTTCAGGAAAGAAGACCAGAACTGAAGCCAGGTACATTTTGTACCACCTTTACTATACAAAACTTCATGCTAACTCTATAAGGAAGAAGAAAAAGGACCAGGCCTTTTGTGAGAAGAGGACACAGAGCAGAAAAGAAGGGGCAAGGAGAAAATAACCACCAACCAAGCAGTACTGCTATGAGTTTGGAATGAATGCAAGGAGATCTAGAAGACAAGAAAGAATGAAAAAAGATTACAGACAAGATCTGGTTGATTCAAGTTGTAAGATTAAGGTCCTGAAGCAGCTGAGCATACAATTAGATTTGGTAGCTAAAATCAAGTGCCCTCATACTGGACCACGCTATCACACAGAAGCAAAGGCAATCCCTCATCTTTTTCTAGATGACTCTGTATCTATTGAAAAGGAGAGTGGGGGGAGGGCAGGGAAGGAAGGGGACAAAAGCACCACACGCTAGTAGCAGCTAATGAGCTTAAGCCAGTATCGCCCCATACAGAATGTCTGGTGACCCAACAAGTACCATTTTCACTAACAAAAGGGAAAAAAAAAAAAACAACATAACCAGGAGTCTGCTGAATAAACATGATATTTTGGCTTGTGAACAAATAGGTTTCAGTATGTAAAAGAAGATTTCTTATCAGATGAAGGTCTCAAGAATTTTTAATCAGACAGTGACAACTGGACAATCCTTGCAGTGGCTTTGTACAAATTTTCATACAAAAAACCAGGTTCTATATAAGGCAAACTATCTTGGGGACATTTTAAATCATGTATTAATTACTTGAAAGTTCATCATCTGACAGGAGTCATGAGCCAAATACAGTTACTGTGCATGTCAGATTCCTTTTTCACTGTCCAGGCCACTATCATTTATGTGATATTTATTAGTCATTTCTTCCACATCTGCTGTAATTTCAGAGATGCTTTTCTGGTGTGTCAGAAATAATGGAGTACTCCATTCCTTTCAATTCTGCCAAAGGAAGGGAACTGAGTAAGTAACCACCAACAAGCACCTCCATTAAATATCACTTTTGTTTTGTCTAAGGGTTTTCTTACTCTGGTGAATTACTCAGGGCAGGCACAGGGGGGTGGGGAAAGAAGAGGAGGATGACACACCTCAATACAAATTCACAGTAAAAGAATTTTATCCACAAAAGCTATTTTTATTACCTACAAATCAGGCTTTCAGCTGGCATGAAAAAGCTAATAGATGGCTGCTGCTTTTCTGTGTTAAGGTTGCTTTCTGATAAGTGTTCTCCATTGTCTCATCAATTTTAAGACAAAAGGTTATTCCTATTTTCAGACCAGGATGAGAAAAAATACTTAACGAGACTAAGAAGGTTACAGCACTTTTTTTGCTAATACATTTGAAAACTTGAGTATGCTTACTCATATTATCTTGTATAAAACCCCTAAAATACCAAACCAAAATATAAAGTAGATAAGTATTTACTATTGTGTAGTACACTGTAACTGTTCTTCACTACCTCAAAACAGCGAAAAACTACTACAGAATCTAAACAGAATTTTATTTTAGAAGAAAACACAACTAAAAATTGCAGTGCAAGTTTGGCCAAAAGTTGTCACATACCAGTTCTAGCCAGAAAATTCAAAAGCATTATCTCTCATGAAGAAAACCTCTACTGTAGTAGTTAAGATAGAACTGAAAATAAATATACCAAACCTAAAAATTTATGACATGTCTTAGGAAAATTTAAAAAAAAAAGTATTTGTCCAAAGGAGACAATTGTTAATGTAAAAGCACTTGAAGTAAAGAGTTCACAAATCTTACAGTAGATAAAGTGCATTTTGAAAACTTTGTAAAAAAAGTTAGTGTACTTACAGTTGCACTTACTACCCAATATTACTTGCCACCGAATATTTTTTGGGGGGGAACAAAAAAAAGTATCCATATTTTAAAATTTGTTTTGGATTTGCTTTTTTTCCCTGATGGATAAAATTTCTGAACTTTAATGTCACAGCCTATTTTCATGAATCAAAACAAGTATTTACTGCCTTCTTATCATGACAATAGGTAATACCAACTTGTACACTTAAGAACCGTAGAATGGAAAGCAATTTCTTTCCTTTAAATGGCACTTCTACTGCAGAAAGCAAGCTTACAAAATGGATGGACCTGCTTTCTTGTTCCTCCTTGGGAAAAGCTTTTGCAACCAACCCTTTTCTGTGGACAAGGCTAGAAGGTTCCGCAATTGGATTCCTCCTGATGATTTCCTTTTCTTAAAATCACAGACAGAAATATTTTCTTTTCCACTGCTGCAGAAATTTAATGTCAGTTCCACTCCTGCTGCTGGTAATGGGTGAAGCAATGAGATAAGTTTGAGTAAAATCAAATTCTTCTAAGATGTTGTAATTCTGTCTGAAGAGAGACTACCCATACCACTGTAGTGACCACAGATCAAACAGAAAAGAAAGGCTTCTCCTCTGCACATAGGCAGAGAGGAACACTGATGCCTAAAGTGGTAGGAACTAGTGAATACGCCACCAATATTTAATAAATAGAAAAAGGCAGCCCCCAAACCTGAGACTTCTCTGTGTCCTGGAGAGCTCCAAAGGGAATGGTCCCTCTCCAGCAAAGTAAGACTCAACAATTCAACACTTCCTCAGTTTAGGTGTTTGCTCACCAGTGAGATGATGTTTCTCCTTATCTTTCAAGTGGGCCAGAGCTGTGCACCTGCAATCTACATAGCTTGGGAACAAAGAACCAAATACAATCACACAATCTCAAATAGTGTAGCATTTCGGTGCAGAGTTCCTTATTTATACTGCTTTTTCACCTGGTCTAACAGTACTTTAATTTCCCATACCTTTTTTAATCACATTGCCTTTTTTTTGTCAGCATCCCACCTCTACTCCTTGCACCACGCTTTCAGGATCTGGATCCTCTGGCTTACATAATATTCACTGCAGCAGATAAACACACTACAATCTGTTTCCTCTTCACTGTGGTCAGTGATTCTGGCCTTATGTAGTTCTGCCTTATATGTAGTTGTGACAGCATACCAATTGCCTGCAATAACAATAATATATAATAATAACAGTAATCATAATAATAATAGTAATAGTAACAATAATAGCAATTTCTGATCATGCAAATTCTGAGGGAATTCAAGGGAAGATCAAACCTGAGATGAAACCAAAAAATGTTATAGGTAATGAATCAGGGTAAACAAAATGTTATCTGCTACACCTCTACAGAAATCAGCGTTTCCCAGATCTGACCAGACAGCAACTAACTCTAATCCAGAGGCTAAAATAACTTTGCCTAGACCCTGACAAGTCTGCTATCTTTGTCTATCACAGCATTAAAACCTGTTCATCCAAGTGGGTACATTTAAATGCCAGAAGCACACTTGGCGCACTGGAATATTTCTAGGAAGCAACAGTGACACTGGTGATATGTGAGGCTTTGCCAACACTATGAAGACCCAGCTGTTTGTGCACAGAGAGGCCATAATAATCCTAGAGCAGTGTTTGGTCACATCTTTTGTTGTTTACAGAAGCAGCAACACACCATACTCATCATGCACCTCTCCAGTGTGGACAGGTAATGTGTACAAATAGCTGATTTTTCACCCACTACATTCAGCTTCACATCTCAGCATTAGGTCAAGATCTGAAGGGCACAGTTCACAGGTAATTAATCCTGACTCCACAGCACTACAGTATTTTACTTACAGATATGCACCATTCACTAAAAACTGCATTATCCACATCTGAACGTAACTGACTGTAATGTGATCCTGGCCCTACTGTGCTAATTTTGATCTACTTTACACAGATCATAACCATTTACATGCAACTACATTAATAATTGTATCAATGTATTACCTTGAGGCAAAACACACACACACATAGAGGGAACTGGTAGATGTATGTCAGGAGTACAATTAAACAAGGCCTGCGACTTCAAACATTAGACACTCTTCAAACAAATCCAAATACTTGCTATGAAGTGGCCTTTCTGGTTTGGACATTACTTGAAGTATTATTCTGTGCTGCTGGAACTTTACCATGCTCCTGCCAAAAGGTATTACCATAATTCTCAGGGTTCTTAATTCCTTTTTTATTTCTTTTGCTACATCTACATCAAAAATCTCTCAGAAAGTAATTAGTGTAAAAGGTTTGGAATTTGAGTTTTAAGTTTCTATAGATATAGTGTAGCTTACCCATTCCACTTGAAGACAGAAAGATAAAACACTTTCCTGTCTAACAAACCAATTCCTTCCTGTCCACTTTCCAAAACTTCTGTGTAGAGAGGTTTGCAGTGGGTATCTCTTGCAATTTTTTGTTTTCCTTTCAGCACAGTACTAGCTTTGTGCATTACTTCACTGCCTTATCAAATTTAGTCCTTTGGACAAATTCTGTTGTACATACTTCTCATGGGAAAATCTAGTTCTGACTGTAGAAATAAGCAGTGTTCAGCAATTGTAGTTGCTCTCCTTACTTGCAGAGTTTCTGAAGGCTCAGCTATCACTACTATTTTGAGCCAGGCTTTCACCTGATGAATAGATACTGCACATGCACTTTCAGATACACATTTTATGACTGGAACTTGCTTTTTGCACTACTGCTAAATTCCAGTCACATTCCACATTTAATCCCAGCATTTGTTTCTAGTTTGTTCAGGAGTGCTACTATAAACCAGCTTCTGATAGTCTGCATTTTGCACTCACAGAAAAATCACAACATTAATTTCATTCTGAAGTATTTGGAAGTTGTTGGCAACCATTTCATATAGGGAAATGATCCATATTCAAATCTCTCACCCTATACTGTTCTACGTGGTTCATACTTTGGCTTAAATCCCTCTGGCTTTATTACCAGACTAGAATCTGGGCATTCTTTACTACAGAGATAACTCCCCAATTTAGTTGTTTGAGTGCCAGTGCACTCAGGATCTTTGCTCTGATGGCATCCCACCAAGGCTGGCAAGTTCCAATTGATTTATCTGATATGTGATCTTGGGAACCTCAGCTCCAGAGACTAACCCATGCCACAGCAGGAACATTCTCACTTCTCCTTATTAGAATGAATAAAATATGAAATGGGTCCCAAACACCATGGCAGAAGGCTGCATTACTGCATGTTCTTTCTAAAGCTTCTCTTATTCTTTAATCAGTAGCTTTTCAAAATATTTCAAATTACATTTAAATCACATTTCTGATAAGATTTTCCCTAACCTCAGCCTTTTCTCTTAAAGATATTTTTGTCACAGAATATCTCATCTTCTCTTTCTTTGTGTATCTCTTGTTTACTATGGCAGAGAACAGAACAGAACTCCTGTTATGTTCTTTGACTTTGGCAAAGAAAACATGGAATTCTGATCTTAGCCCTCAAGGCCAAATACATTTTAAGATGATTTGTATACCCTGAGTTTGGCTCAGT
This sequence comes from Sterrhoptilus dennistouni, assembly GCA_013397095.1. Classification (NCBI taxonomy): domain Eukaryota; kingdom Metazoa; phylum Chordata; class Aves; order Passeriformes; family Zosteropidae; genus Sterrhoptilus; species Sterrhoptilus dennistouni. Next base: position 1,979,737 of record VWZU01012995.1, read on the forward strand.
TGGTTGGAGCATGGTGCTAATAATAACCCAAACATCGTGGGTTCAGTCCCTGTACAGGCCATTGACTTCAGCATTGGACTCAATGGTCCTTGGAGGTCACTTCCAACTCAGAATATTCTGTGATTCTGTATAAAACACATTTTTAATGTGCATTTTAGCATGGATGTGAGATGCTAATATTTTAGTATTTTGTACAAGGCACAAGCCAAAGAGATTTCACAGACAGTTAAATGGTCATCTGTCAGCCAACAGAACAAGACATCCTTGTGCTTCTTGAAAGAGACAGAGAAAACCAACAGAATCCTTCACAGACAGCAGAGGAAAACCGGTAAAGTTTCTATGAAAACCAAGTTCAATAGCACATCATGCTGCAATTTTCCAGTCATTTGCCACCTATGAATCCTTACCCTAAACAGGAATATAAAATAGCTCCAATTTGTGCTGGGGAGCTGAATACCAAAGTAAACAAGAAGATCAAATTGCTATCTTGCACCAAGATAAAAATGGGACAAGTTAAAAGGATGGGAACAAAACTAGAAACAGAGCCATCACCTGTTGAACAATCCTTGCAATTTAAAATACTCTCAAGTCTCTTATACACTTTACTAGTTTCACAGGAAGTCATATATGAGAACCTGCATCAGTGGTGCCTCAGGGCAAAGTAATTTTGCCCAATGTATGAAAACTCTGAAGTATATTAGGTTAGTACTGCACTTTTCCATACTCACTAAGTGCAATTTGATTGCTATGAAACATTCAAATACATTTTCAAACACCTACTTTCCACACCTAGCTCATCACTCCATGGTACCATAAGAACAACTTCCATGCAATGGTATTATTTCCTACATTAGCAAGGACAGCACAAATCTTGCTTTTGGTGCAATCATGATTCAGAGGTATTTGTTTATTTTACAAAACATGCATTTTAAAAAATTCAGTTTATGTTATAATCTACTGAATGCTTTGGACAGAAGTTGCTTAATGAATTACTCTCTGGTAAGCTCAGCACAATAATCATTGAGAGAGTCAATTACCAGAGAGTCAACCAGACTATCTGGTGCTAAAGTTTAGAGTTGCTTGTCAGGAAGGTTACTGTATAGTCCATCATGCTCTGCTTATCATCACAAGGTATTAATATATATTAGTATATATTCTTGTTCATCATGAACTTTGAGTATTTTTGTAGCTTGCTATTCAACCAAAAGGGCAGCAGAATAGAGTATGGTCTACATTTTCCTTCTACATATTGCAAAAACTTCTCTTCTTGCTGATGCTAGAAAATATAAATTAACTATTATAGATGTTGCCAAACTTGATAAAAACATTGAAAATAACACCTGATGAATAATTTTAGTAATTTATGTCAATGTAAAATGACAGGAAAAAGGCAAATACATTTATACAGCTACCTCCAATGACTGCAGGCCGTAGAGAAGCTAATTTGAAGGTGCAACAAAGGGAGAAAATTTAGGTAGTTTCTCTCTTTTCCTTCAAAAACGTTCTCAGAATCAAAACCTTCCAAGTAACCATTAACCATATAAAATAGCTGACTGACCCATTCAAACAACTACATGAATTTACAACCAGCAGGGTGACTACTGGCACATCAACAAAGCTGTCATTACCAGCCCCCTTTCTCCCAAGTTCTCTGCAATCATGCACCAAAGGAAATTTGGATTCACATGTCAAGCTCTGATGTGAAATTATTTTCTCTCTTCACTTCACCATCTGAGTACTTATCCTGGTGCCATGTTCCATCTCCACTTCTCATTTACACCACCAAAATTCCAGTACATCCTTGGTAAAGACATTTCTCAAAGCTACAGCCTAACTGGAAAGTGATGTTCCCTAGAAGCATGGGACTTACTGACACACTTAGATCCACTCAAGAAGGGGCTCTGAGCAACCTGGCCTAGAAAAAGGTGGCCCCGCATGGCAGAGGGGTGGAACTAGATGATCTTTAATGTCTTTTCTAATTCAAACCATTCTCTGATTCTATTATCTCCATTCTTCCTTCTTCCCAAGGCTATATTTGGGAATTTTACCAGATCTATGACATCCACTCAACCATAAGGCCATTTCAATTCTCTTTGCAGGAAAGTGATGGAAGAGCTCAAATGGTATAGCCACAAACACAGTACTAAAATATGTAGTCATCATCTATGACATTATTATTAGTCCCACCCAAGCAGTTCTTCACTCACGCCTGATTACTGACTGTCAGGGAATCTGTTGTTTTCAGCAATACCACTTAGTGGATGCTTCTCACTGTGCAGCACACTGCTCTCAAGGAGAGGTTTAATTTTTTTCCCAGAAAAGGCCTGGCCCTTTACCTTGCTCTACTTATCATGCAATTTTCACGTATTAAACCATCTTCTAGGCTTAAAACCTAAGAAATGTCGTGCAGTTGTATCACCAGCAGCGATCAAACTGCTGCAAGAATTCTGTTTGTATCTTCTACTCATCACACAGCAGGTCCTTGGTACAGGAATTGAGCAGAGCAGGTGAACATTTATGCACATGGAGCCCCAATGCAGTCAATAGGCTTTGATCGACCACAAGGAAACACTCACATTTATCAGGCTGGAGAAACAACACCTCACTTGGGAAATGTATTGACACTGGTGGAACAAAAAGCAGGCTCAGTGCAAAAGTGAGAGGTGAAAGGGCCACAAACAACAGGACACTGAAAAACAATCTCTTCTTGCCATTCCTTTGCCATTTTATTAGTGCAGTGTTTTGGACACAAACTCACATGTATGTGTATATTCACCACCCAAACACTAGAAAGCCACCCACCAACAGTCATTTTTGATTCCAGTCTAAACCCAAGCAGGGTTGGTTTTGCTGTACTATCCAGTCTATTGCATGCAGGCAGTAATTTAAATGCAGTAATCTCAACTGCAAAACTAACACTGGCTTCAGAAAAGACACATAGCCTTACAGACAGTAAAACACATTTTTTTAAATCTTACTAGCCATTTGTTGGATTCATATTGAAGAGAAATATATTTTATTTTTATTTTCCATCTTCTAAATGACTTTAAATCTAGACCCTTAAAGTATAATGACCTAGTTTCTTCTGACATTTTCAAATAATACTTGATAAAGCAGTAGGTTTTACTGTACTTTTAATACCTGGATTTTTCCAAGCATGTATGAGGGTGGACAGCCCTATAACCTTCACAACAGCTAGTCACACAGTCTCCAGTAATATTTACAACATTCATATTCACATATTAAAAAAATCTGTGAGATTTTCTGATGGTTGCATACTAGACAAAAATGATTGTATGATTTAATATATGGGATATAGATAGTTACGGAAGAAACCAAAAACTGCATATACTCTAAGTACTGAGCCCTGAGTAGCCCTGCTAAACAGTGGTTTAATTCAGTTATTTCATCCAACAGTCAAACAATCCACAGTGAACTTCACCACACTGTGAAACTGAGGAGTTTATTAATGCTGATACGCTGCATTTCCCAAGCAAAATTCCCACAGCAAGCAAGCAAATAATAGCTTCAGCAATAAGTTTACAGATATTCTACTAACATATGAACATTTTGGTAAAGAACTGATTTATTCTTGCAGCTGAAGCCAGACTTTCCATGTGTAAGAAATTTTAATAACCCTATACATACATACATACACATATATATATATATATCTCCACTTAAGTCGCCAGCAAGGACTCTGCAAAATCTATTACAAACTTCACTGCCACCCTAGTGTTTACCTTCCTTGGATGTATGCTAAGGCTAAAAGCCAACCTTTTTTTTTTTTTTTTCTAAGCAGGTCTATTTAGCTTACTCAGTGTGGGGTGCACTAGCTCCTGGATTTAACAATCATTATAAACCAATTTTAATGCAAATGCCAATAAGAAAATATTCATGCACACAAAATACATAGGCAATGGCTGATCCCAGCCTCTTGCTTGCCTTATGTCTGTTATCAAGAAGCCCATTTTCTCTGAAATCTGTTTAAATATGGTGTTTACCGTCTCTGTACTTCTACTAGTGTTTACTCCTTCTTTCAGCCGACATATTTAGGAAAAAGCCAAAACCAAAAAAGCAAGTATAAATACGTTCAAGAAGTATAGCAAATTCCCTTCTCCACCCCCAGAGCGGTAAAGCCACAGCAGATGAGCTGTAACTATGGCCTTGGGAATACAAGTTCCCCAGGCTCTTTTACCACACAAATATCAATTCAAGTTACAAGAGCCCTGTCCTCTTATGCTTAATGAATATTGAGCCAATGAGCCCGCACGCCTTCGCAGGAATGTTTCCCTTCCATTTTCCTAACAAGGCTCTGCTCCCATACCGGTCCAGGATGGACTGCAGAAGGGTGTAAGTAGAAGGATCATCACACCAGTGTTTAGTGGAGGAATAAATCAAACATGGCTTCCCCCTCCATACATTTCCAGAGTTACATTCAGTCCTGCTGCCGTACAATCCCGGTCCTGCCCGGCGGGAAGGGGCAGGAGCAGCCTCCACCCCCCCACACCCTCAGCGCCACGGGGGGGACATTTGCAGCCTCACTCACTACCCCTTAAGGGGGCGGTTTAAACCCTGGGGAGGGTTTTTTTCCCCCCCCTTCCCTTCCCCGCTCCGGTTTTCTTTCTGATTTGCACTGATTGATCCCCCATTCCCCGGGGAGGGAGGTGGGACGGGTGGGCACCTCTCCTTTACCCCTTTATGCTGCCCCCGACCTCCCGCAGCGCCGGGGAGGAGGAGGAGGAGGAGGCGGTCAGGGGGGAAAGGATGAAGCTGCAACAGCCGGGACTCCGGCTCGGCATCGCTCCTTTCCGCTCCTCCGCCACCCAAGAGTCAGGCCCAGGCAGCGGCACCAATCCTGCGGCAGCCTCGGGGGGGGCGAGGGCAGGCGGGGGACCCGGGCCCCGCAGCGAGGGCCAGGTACGGGGGGAGGAG